>JARKIC010000066.1:0-547212 GCA_029378375.1 Mycena olivaceomarginata | reverse complement strand
CGTAACGTCCCGCTCATGCCATCGGACCCGCATATGACGAGGGAGGGTGCGCAGGATGTGAGTTCTGCGCCCCCCTCGTCCGCGTCGTCCCTCCGCTCACCGTTCTCGGCCATGCCTGCGAAGGATGTGAGTTCTGCGCCCACCTCCGCTCACCTGTTCTCGGCCGTTGCCGGCGCAGTATGTGAGTTCTGCGCCCCCTCCGTCCGCGTCGTCCTCCTGCTCACCTGTTCTCGGCCGTGCCTGCGCAGGGTGTGAGTTCTGCGCCCCTCCGTCCGCGTCGTCCCTCCGCTCACTGTTCTCGGCCGTGCCTGCGCAGTATGTGAGTTCTGCGCCCCCTCCATCCGCGTCGTCCCACCTGTTCTCGGCCGTGCCTGCGCAGGATGTGAGTTCTGCGCCCCTCCGTCCGCGTCGTCCCTCCGCTCACCTGTTCTCGGCGGTGCCTGCGCAGTATGTGAGTTCTGCGCCCCCTCCGTCCGTGTCGTCCTCCGCTCACTGTTCTCGGCCGTGCCTGCGCAGGATGTGAGTTCTGCGCCCTCCGTCCGCGTCATCCCCGCTCACCTGTTCCGGCCGTGCCTGCGCAGTTTGTGAGTTCTGCGCCCCCTCCGTCCGCGTCGTCCCTCCGCTCACCTGTTCTCGGCCGTGCTGCGCAGTTTGTGAGTTCTGCGCCCCTCCGTCCGCGTCGTCCCTCCGCTCACCTGTTCTCGGCCGTGCCTGCGCAGTTGTGAGTTCTGCGCCCCCTCGTCCGCGTCGTCCTTGCTCACCTGTTCTCGGCCGTGCCTGCGTCTCGGCCGTGCCTGCGCAGCGTGTGAGTTCTGCGCCCTCTCCGTCCGCGTCGTCCCTCCGCTCACCTGTTCTCGGCCGTGCCTGCGCAGTATGTGAGTTCTGCGCCCCTCCGTCCGCGTCGTCCCTCCGCTCACCTGTTCTCGGCCGTGTCTGCGCAGGATGTGAGTTCTGCGCCCGTCCGTCCGCGTCGTCCCTCTGCTCACCTGTTCTCGGCCGTGTCTGCGCAGGATGTGAGTTCTGCGCCCCGTCCGTCCGCGTCGTCCCTCTGCTCACCTGTTCTCGGCGTGTCTGGCAGGATGTGAGTTCTGCGCCCCGTCCGCCTTGTCCTCTGTCACCTGTTCTCGGCCGTGCCTGCGCAGTATGTGAATTCTGCGCCCCCTCCGTCCGCGTCGTCCCTCTGCTCACCTGTTCTCGGCCGTGCTGCGCAGGTTGTGAGTTCTGCGCCCCCTCCGTCCGCGTCCCTCTGCTCACCTGTTCTCGGCCGTGCCTGCGCAGTATGTGAATTCTGCGCCCCCTCCGTCCGCGTCGTCCCTCTGCTCACCTGTTCTCGGCCGTGCCTGCGCAGGTTGTGAGTTCTGCGCCTCCCTCCGTCCGCGTCGTCCCTCTGCTCACCTGTTCTCGGCCGTGCCTGCGCAGTATGTGAGTTCTGCGCCCCCTCCGTCGCGTCGTCCCTCTGCTCACCTGTTCTCGGCCGTGCCTGCGCAGGTTGTGAGTTCTGTGCCCCCCTCCGTCCGCGTCGTCCCTCCGCTCACCTGTTCTCGGCCGTGCCTGCGCAGGATGTGAGTTCTGCCCCCCTCCGTCCGCGTTGTCCCTCCGCTCACCTGTTCTCGGCCGTGCTGCGCAGGATGTGAGTTCTGCGCCCCCCTCCGTCCGCGTCGTCCCTCCGCTCACCTGTTCTCGGCCTTGCCTGCGCAGGATGTGAGTTCTGCGCCCCTCCGTCCGAGTCGTCCCTCCGCTCACCTGTTCTCGGCCGTGCCGGCGCAGGGTGTGAGTTCTGCGCCCTCTCCGTCCACGTCGTCCCTCTGCTCACCTGTTCTCGGCCGTGCTGCGCAGGTTGTGAGTTCTGCGCCCCCTCCGTCCGCCTTGTCCCTCTGCTCACCTGTTCTCGGCCGTGCCTGCCCAGCGTGTGAGTTCTCGCCCCCTTCGTCCGCGTCGTCCCTCCGCTCACCTGTTCTCGGCCGTGCCTGCGCAGGTTGTGAGTTCTGCGCCCCCTCCGTCCGCCTTGTCCCTCTGCTCACCTGTTCTCGGCGTGCCGGCGAAGCGGTGAGTTCTGCGCCCTCTCCGTCCGCGTCGTCCCTCTGCTCACCTGTTCTCGGCCGTGCCTGCGCAGTATGTGAGTTCTGCGCCCCTCCGTCGCGTCGTCCTTCTGCTCACCTGTTCTCGGCCGTGCCTGCGCAGGGTGTGAGTTCTGCACCCCGTCCGCGTCGTCCCTCCGCTCACCTGTTCTCGGCCGTGCCCGCGCAGGATGTGAGTTCTGCGCCCCCTCCGTCCGCGTCGTCCCTCCGCTCACCTGTTCTCGGCCGTGTCTGCGCAGGATGTGAGTTCTGCGCCCCCCTCCGTCCGCGTCGTCCTCTGCTCACCTGTTCTCGGCCGTGCCTGCGCAGTATGTGAGTTCTGCGCCCCCTCCGTCCGCGTCCCTCCGCTCACTGTTCTCGGCCGTGTCTGCGCAGGATGTGAGTTCTGCGCCCCGTCCGCGTCGTCCCTCCGCTCACCTGTTCTCGGCCGTGCCTGCCCAGCGTGTGAGTTCTGCGCCCTCTCCGTCCGCGTCGTCCCTCTGCTCACCTGTTTTCGGCCGTGCCTGCGCAGTATGTGAGTTCTGCGCCCCCTCCGTCGCGTCGTCCTCTGCTCACCTGTTCTCGGCCGTGCCTGCGCAGTATGTGAGTTTGCGCCCCTCCGTCGTCCTCTGCTCACCTGTTCTCGGCCGTGCCTGCGCAGTATGTGAGTTCTGCGCCCCCTCCGTCCGTGTCGTCCCTCCGCTCACCTTTCTCGGCCGTGCCTGCGTAGGGTGTGAGTTCTGCGCCCCGTCCGCGTCGTCCCTCCGCTCACCTGTTCTCGGCCGTGCCTGCCAGCGTGTGAGTTCTGCGCCCTATCTCCGTCCGCGTAGTCCCTCTGCTCACCTGTTCTCGGCTGTGCCTGCGCAGTATGTGAGTTCTGCGCCCCCTCCGTCCGCGTCGTCCCTCTGCTCACCTGTTCTCGGCCGGCCTGCGCAGTATGTGAGTTCTGCGCCCCCTCCGTCGTCCCTCTGCTCACCTGTTCTCGGCCGTGCTGCGCAGTATGTGAGTTCTGCGCCCCTCCGTCCGTGTCGTCCCTCCGCTCACTGTTCTCGGCCGTGCCTGCGTAGGGTGTGAGTTCTGCGCCCCGTCCGGCGTCGTCCTCCGCTCACCTGTTCTCGGCCGTGCCCGCGCAGGATGTGAGTTCTGCGCCCCCTCCGTCCGCGTCGTCCCTCCGCTCACCTGTTCGCGGCCGTGTCTGCGCAGGATGTGAGTTCTGCGCCCCTTCGTCCGCGTCGCCTGCTCACCTGTTCTCGGCCGTGCCTGCGCAGGTTGTGAGTTTGCGCCCTCCGTCCGCGTCGTCCCTCCGCTCACGTGTTCTCGGTCGTGCCTGCACAGGATGTGAGGCGCACTTAGTTAGTCCCTTTTCACTATTCACTAACCTTTTAACTGTCGAGGACCTGCCGGGCAGGACTACGTGGCCTCGCGGCAAGATGAGTTGAGTGCGGCAGGCAGCAACAACTACGATCTACTGCGTCCTGTCAAGAAAGGACTGCGCATAGGTCAGCTGTTTGTTGCAAACTGAAAAGGCTGTGTTGCAAAGCACGGAACGTCGAGGACACTAAAAGAGTTAAGCCAAGAGGAAGAGCAAGAGAAAAGCTCAGAAGGCGGAAGGAGGATATATGGGGAAATGGCACAGCCGAACGAGCAAAATCTTAAAGAACGGTTAATACAGCGACACTCTCTTGTCGTTGCTGAGGGGCCTGGGCATCGGAGGAAAACCCGATATGGGAATCTAAGAATATAACGGAGAAAAGACATTAAAACCACCAAAGGTTTTGACGTCTGGCAAATTCACGAGGTCAAATTCAATGATTGGATCACTTAACATCGGATATTTTCATGTCTAAAAATTTCTGTTAAAGAACAAAAGCCACACCAGCAGTCGAGCACGGTTTTTCAGGGTGGGCGGAATGATATAGTTGAACCAGCGTCCAAAGACATTGTTAAATTGTGTTGCGGATCAGCGTCAAAATGGGTTTCTACATGCCGAGGAATACAATCATTAATGCTTCGTCCAGCATTAATTTGTTCATTGTATGCGTCATTGGCTTCGTTGCTGTATTTCTGCTATGGTGAGTTCGAATACTCTTCATCTGAGTGTAAGTTGTGATTATGGTCATCGATGTCCGTGGTTGTTGTATTCGCTTGCGTATTTCTGTTAGTTGTTCAGTTCGTTTGACATCTCAACATCTCCCATAACCGCTGAATAGTACAATCCACGATATTTCTATCGGATCTTGTCTACCCACTCCTTTGCAAAGAAAATATCAGGACAAAGAGGGGCGCGATTTTTTTTGGAGCGTTTGGGATAATGATACTCAGTCTGCAGAAGCATTTCAAGCTCATCCGCTTGTTTTGCTGGTTGCTTGCCAGTCATTGCCAGGGATGTTGTCATGAGGAAATGCCATTACGCACTAAATTAACCAGTGTGGACTCCAGCCATGAACAATTATCCTGTCTACATGGGGTAGACATAGGTACACGGAGAGATCTGTATACCGTCCGTCTACGCCTGTGGATAGGGTCGCCTTTACAAGTACTTTTAACCTGTGTTCACCATTTTTCGCCATTGTATGATTTCAAAACTCATTTTTCAGAACAGCTCGAATTATTTTATTGTGGTTCGACCATGCACACAACCCACGGTTATTTGAGTCTGAGAAGTATCTCATCGAACAGAGAGAAATACTTCATGCCTCGATTCTAAGTTCAAATCTCAACAAGAGCGATATGATCGATCAAGAAATACAGGGGCTCGCTGGACAAATTCAGCAACTATGTACACTTATTTTCTCCTTTTCGCTTCTCGATGACAATTGTGCGGCAGATCAACGGTGAATGACTCTACTCAACAAGAGTGACACGATCAAGAAATACAGCGGCTCGCTGGGCAACGTATCATTTGGAGTTTGCACGTACCATCAGCGGAGCTCGTGCTTCAAGCGGTTTCCCAGTCCAAACGACAACAATGGTGCACACTTGCAGTTCAAACGAAATATAGTACTAGCGCAAGTAGACTACCAGACAATTATAGGGATTGTCAAGTTCTCGATGCTTCAAACTCTCATCATCGTCAAGTTACGACCATGATCGTCAATTGTTTGGTGATCAAACTCTCCGCCTTCCGAACACTTGCCGCTGTTTTGTTTTCGGGCTGTCAAAATTCCAAGCTGTCAACATATCGCGCTTGTCAAGTTCAAGCTACCTGTTGTCTGGTTCTCAGGCCCAACAGCCCTACAAATTGCGGTTCATGCTGAATGTCTTCCTTCCCAGGGTTCCCCGCGTGTCGATATTTGGGTAAGTCTTACTGAGTATGCCTTTTGGCCCTGCTGATATGTACTGTCTTTTTTTCGCAGTCCATTTGGGGTCATGGGGTTGTAAGTGCTAGCATGGTGTTGACTTGGCTGTATTCCTGTTGTATGCACTGCGTGTTTATAATTTGGTTCCACGAATATACATTATTATATTATGAATTGAAAACCCTACAATTTTATTAAATGTGCATAAAATGTGCAACAGATATCCGACCAACATTGGTCCCAACATTGATCCCACTGGGAAATTCGTTTCGCTGTGTTTTGTGGTGGTTGGATTATTGAGAGACTTGGGAAGGGCACTTGGACAGCATGTAAAAGCATACTGAACAAAAAAACCACGGTCAAATGTGGACGTGGCGGGACCCAGAGATGATTCTTGGATGATTTGAAGGTATCTAAGCCGAAATATATAGTAAGAATGAGCATATCATCAGCCAAAGGATCAGCTTATGTAGGGGGAAACATTCATTGAATAAATAATGATACTCCAAGCTCCCGACTTTGTGGGCAAAAGATATTACAGCTCTTTGCGGAACATAGGGCGCGGCCCAATTTTTTTTTTTTTTTTGTAATTTTCCAGGGATTCCTGATTGTAAGCCCAATTCTCAACCGTTTGCCTTGAAAGCAGGCTCATTCGATTCGGAGGGAGGGCACCTCGTGGCCCGATTTTTCTAACTACCTCGAGATCATTTGGTGGGTCAAATTTGGGTGTTTTTGGCTGTACAAGAGCAGATTAGCTCTCACAGTACTAATAATGCTCGGATTAACCTAGATTTTGATACGATGTACTTTGCTGTATTCGAAGGGCATCTCGTACCACAAATCTAGGTCAATCCGGGTGGTATTGCTACTGTGGGGGCGTTTGCTGTCTCAGACAGCCGCAAACACCGAATTTTGACCCAGTAAATCATTTGGGGTTCTACAACCCAGGTCTAAGATGCTAAGTCCTCCGCACTTCATTGCGGATCTAATGAGCCTAGTCCCGAGCGAAAGGTTGAGAATTGAGCTCACGGCAGCCGTTCTCGTGAAAACTTGCGAAAAACAGAAAAAAACAGGCCGCGCCTCAGTTCCGCAAAGGGCTGTAAACAGGCGCAATTTCAACTCCGGCTTGTGAATGCCGAAATCTGCTCCTACTTGAAAGGTTTTGTGCAGTTGAAGTCATAGTTGTATTTCGTCCAAAAGTATAACAGTGTACTGAATTGTAAATGTATGAAATAATTGAGCCTAGAAAATCCAGTGCTCTTTTAAAATTCAATGAGTTTGGATTTGCATGTGACGGATAAAAAGTAGCAGTCGAATCCTTGGTGCGATTTTATTTTAGGCGCAGCATAGGCAAACAGGATACGGATGTTAAATGTGACCGCTATTGATTCGAATGTGATGGAATTCCGAGATTCGATACGTGCGATGGCTATTTAATGCTACTGGTTCAGGCTGTGGCAACAAAAGTAAAGAAGTAGCTGTCTAATCGTTGGTGCGATTTTGTTTGAGGCGGGGCATAGGCAAGGATGTTAAATGTGACCATTATGATTCGAATGCGATGGAATTCCGAGATTCCATCCGTGCTAGGGCCATTTCATGCTATTGGTTCGGGTTATGGCCAGATTCTTTCTCCGCAATTTGAAGGGGAACACCTTCACATGTCCAACCAAAAAAATATCAACTACTGCACTGTTTTTGTTGCGAAAAAAAAAATCAATTTTTGATCAAGGTGGCGATTGTTTCCCTCCTTTTATTTATTCATGGAGCCATGTAGAAAGCACATAACCCCTAAATTTTGGGTGCATATTTTTATAGGTCCATACTTAATTATCAGCTCTTGATGTACCCAGAAATACCATCAAGACAATCAGAAGGAGGGAAACAATTTAGAAATTTCATAATATATTAGATATGAGAGGTTCCACCTCAGGTCCAAATGCGTCAATCTACGCCGAATTGATCATAGATTGATAAATTGACCACAGAAATGCGAAAAGTTTGAGACAGAAACTCTCAAAACCAAATTTCCGGTTACTTTTGGTCACAGCGAGTATTGGCTATATTTTCAGGGTGAGAGCTAAGCTTGTAGTAGCCGTTCTGATGAAAACATCAAATTCGATGAAAAATCACCTGCACCTTAAGTTCTGCCCTTAGCTGTAAATCCCATGATAAATCAGCCTTAGGGCTTTTGAACCGCCACTAATGCGTGATGATGTAAGTCATTGCTGGTACTCGACTTTCATCTCAGACCCAGACAAAAGTATCAGCCGATCAAAATAGCCAGATGACTGACGGAAATGCAATTTATCGTGGCTCTCGACCACATCTGGCCAGCCAGCAATTCTGCCCGGGTTATCCCGTAAGAGCGTTGAAATCCAATGTATTCCATCAGACAGAACTCGTGGCAGCATCCATTAGCCCGAAGCCGAGCGGCAACCCATTAACAATGTTGATCTCTTCCAAACAACGGGACCTACGTAATTCCCGAAAGCCGAAGCGGGGCGGGAATGACTGTCCGAAAACATATATAAGGGCTCGGTTTTGCAGGACAATTCAGCATCTCGCGCTGCTTCATGTCTGTGCCATTCTGTACAAGCACAGCATGTCCATTGGCACACGGTGTACTTTTCACCCAGCTTCCGCCCTGTGGTCGAAAGCGGGAGTCTGGATCGAAAGAGAGAGTGGGAAGCATGGCTCTAACTGCACCATCATTTTCTGTTTAATTTCAGTGGACCCCATTGCCAGACCTTAGCATCCCTTCCCACTCTCCACCCGGCTCTCCACCCTTGTGGTCGAAAGCGGAGTCTGGGTCAAAAGAGAGAGTGGGAAGCATGGCTCCAACTGCACCATTATTTCGGATTTGTAAGTCAACACCTCCTCGTGCAGTACAGTGCTAATGTCCGTTTAATTTTAGTGGAATTTCAGTGGACCCCATCGCCCAACCTTAGCATCCCTTCCCACTCTCCACCCAGCTCTCCACCCTTGTGGTCGAAAGCGGGAGTCTGGGTTGAAAGAGAGAGCGGGAAGCATGGCTCCAACTGCACCATCATTTCGGATTTGTAAGTCAACACCTCCTCATGCGGTACAGTGCTAATGTCTGTTTAATTTCAGTGGAATTTCAGTGGCACCCCATCACCCGACCTTAGCATCCCCTTCCCACTCTCCACCCAGCTCTCCACCATTGTGGTCGAAAGCGGGAGTCTGGGTCGAAAGAGAGAGTGGGAAGCATGGCTCCAGCTGCACCCATGCACCCATTCATTTCGGATTTGTAAGTCAACGCCTCCTCGTGCAGTACAGTGCTAATGTCTGTTTAATTTCAGTGGATTTCAGTGGACCCCACCACCCCGACCTTAGCATTCCTTCCCACTCCTCCACCTGCTCTCCACCCTTGTGGTCGAAAGCGGGAGTCTGGGTCGAAAGAGAGAGTGGGAAGCATGGCCCCATCATTTCGGATTTGTGAGTCAACACCTCCTCATGCAGTACAGCTGCTAATTTCTGTTCAATTTCAGTGGAATTTCAGTGGACCCCATTGCCCGACCTTAGTATCATTTCCCGCTCTCCACCCGGCTCTCCACCCAGCTCTCCACCCTCGTGGTCGGAAAGTGGGAGTCTGGGTCGAAGGAGAGAGAGTGGGAAGCATGGCTCCAACTGCCACCATCATTTCAGATTTGATTGTCAACACCCTCCTTGTGCAGTACAGTGCTAATGTCTGTTTAATTTTAGTGGAATTTCAGTGGACCCCCATCGCTCGACCCTAGCATCCCTTCCCACTCTCCACCCGGCTCTCCACCCTTGTGGTCGAAAGCGGGAGTCTGGGTCGAAAGAGAGAGTGGAAGCATGGCTCCCCACTGCAACTGTCCATTTTCGGATTTGTACATCAACACCTCCTTGTGCAGTACAGTGGCTAATGTCTGTTTAATTTCAGTGGACCCCATCACCCGACCTTAGCATCCTTTCCTACTCTCCACCCGGCTCTCCACCCTTGTGGTTGAAAGCAGGAGTCTGGGTCGAAAGGGAGAGTGGGAAGCATGGCTTCCACTGCACCGTCATTTCGGATTTGGAAGTCAAACATCTCGTGCGTACAGTGCTAATGGTTGTTTAATTTCACTGGACCCTATTAGACGATGTTAGCATCCGCAGGTCAAGGCCTATTTGGCCTCTGTCACCCTGCTGTACTCTGCTACTGGAGTATCCATTGTCCGTTTTCTAACCCTGCTATGCACAGGTGATACACCAAATGTCCACATCCATAACACCTCCTATCGCTATTTTCAATGCGCCTCCTCACCTGGTGGTCGCAAGTGAGAATATGAGCTTAACTCCTCTCTACCCCAGGGTCTATGAGGGCCTTTCCATCCTCTCTATCGCGAACTTGCAGGCTCAACGTCTCCATTGGCTCATTCTATTTACTGAACATCTACATCCAGGTGATACACCGAATCTCTACATCCATAACACTTCCCATCACCATTTCCAGCAGGCCCTCCTCACCTGGCGGTTGCAAGTGAGAGTACGAGCCCAACTCCTCGCTACCCCGGGGTCTATGAGGGCCTTCCATCCTCTCTATCACGCACTTGTAGGCTCAATGTCTCCATTGGCTCATGTTATTTACTAAATGTCTACATCCAGGTGATAACACGAATGTCCACCATCCATAACACCTCCTACTCGCTATTTCCAACATGCCCTCCTCGCCTGGTGGTCGCAAGTGAGTTCTAAGGGACAGATCATCGCAACCTGCCAAGTTGCGACTTCTGTTTGGGTTCTGGGGGATCAAAGTCGCAACCTGCCAAGTTACGACCGCTGTTTGGGTTCTGGGGGATCAAGGTCGTTGCTATCTGCCAAATTGCGACTTCTGTTTGGGTTCTGGGGGATAAAAGTCGCAACCTGGCCAGTTGCGACCTCTGTTTGGGTTCTGGGGAATAAAAGTCGTCCCAACCTGACAAGTGGCGACCTCTGTTTGGGTTCTGGGGGATCAAGGTCGTCGCAACCTGCCAAGTTGCGACTTCTATTTGGGTTCTGGGGGATAACAGTCGCAATCTGGCCAGTTGCGACCCTCGTTTGGGGTTCTGGAGGATGAAAGTCGCAACCTGGCCAGTTGCGACATCTGTTTGGGCTCTGGGGGATTGAGGTCGTCGCAACCTGCCAAGTTGCGACCTCTGTTTGGGTTCTGGTTCTGGGGGATCAAGGTCGTTGCAAACCCGGCCAAGTTGCAACTTCTGTTTGGGTTCTGGGGGATAAAAGTCGCAACCTCGTCAGTTGCGACCTCTGTTTGGGTTCCGGGGGATAAAAGTCGCAACCTGGCCAGTTTGCGACCTCTGTTTGGGTTTTGGGGGATAAAAGTTGCAACTGCCAAGAAAAGTTGCGACTTCTGTTTGGGTTCTGGGGGTTAAAAGTCATCGCAACCTGACAACTTGCGACCCTCTGTTTGGGGTCTGGGGATAAAAGTTGCAAGCTGGCAAGTTGCGACTTCTGTTTGGGTTCTGGGGGATCAGATCTAGCCAGTCGGCGATGCTTGCCCCTGCTGATTAATCTCTGTTCTGGACCAAGAGACACGAAGGCGACCCTTCGCGGGTATTTGTCAATTTCATTGGCAAACCCTGATTCTCATAATTTTTGCCTCCCCCGCACCTTCGCTCTGACCTTACTCATCTATCCATCCTCTCTACCTCCTCCCGGCAGTCTGCTTTATCACATCGGAATCGAAAGATCTCATCCAAAGGTGTTCTACACAAGTCCATCCCAGGCATTTAGTGACTTGAGGGCCCAAAATTTGGGCCGTACTCGGTGTAAGGTGTAATCCAATGGAGGACAAGCGGTCGCCGGCGCTTCGCGCCGGCTCTCACTTGCTTGCGTCGGCCTTGCTGGTTTTATTGAAGTTGAGCATGCATTTTTAAAGAAATGAACTCAGCTTGACTGGACTCTACTTCATCTTAGTGATAACAGCCAATAGTAGGTTAACTGGGAAAATTCCAGAATTGGAACTAAATTTTCGTTCTTTGCACCTCACAGTCAAATTTGAAGACCGTGTCACGCTTGGCAGGTTTCGACAGAGGGCCCGCGTGACGTGTGACCACGACCAAATTGTCAGACTGTCAATTTGAACAAAATACAGAGTTGAAACCCGGATCCGAAAAAAGACCCAGATGCGAAAAATACTAGATTATAGGCCTCAGTTTTGAGGTGGTTAGTCCCCGCATTTTTTCGTGAAGGCCTTATAGGGATCGTGAACAATTCTAGCTATTCAAAAAACCCCGATGTCAATCGTCCAACTAGCGCAGAAAAATCGAAGATATCCGAAAAACGGAAGTTGGTGGCTGTGCCAGAAGTCCCGAGGAGAGAATGATTATTGTGCGTGTCTGCTACATTCTCCTGCCCTGAGATCGTACATGGGGGGGCTTCAGTAGTCCCTCTAACTTCTCGCAGCCAAAGATTATCTTGAGGGTGCGATCAACATGTGTACATGACCCGATTTTTCGGATCGGCATCCTCCACCAAAATAGGTCACAAAAGAGATGAGCTCACGCTCCATGACCATGAGCCAGAAAAATCCGAAAATATTTGTACATGGACTATAAGATAATAGTCGTCTTTCTCTGGTGGTTTCCTGTATCTATCTCCTTCGGTTATTAATTTCCTGTGCTTTCGACACCGCCCGACTGGCCTTCTCCTACTACTGGCGCCTCTGGTTGTTTCAATCATGTACTAGGATAGATTGAATGACCAATTGGGTTAAGTCTATGTCCAAAACAGTGCCCACAGTGGTGGATGAGAATGAAAATGGGAGGAAAGGTGATGATCCAAGTGGCCCATACATGTGACATTTTGGATTACCGACCCATCTTTTTTTCTAGCTACATTCTAGGACCTCAATTCATTAGATTGCACTCCGCTAACATTGAATCATTACCGTTTGGGCTCTTATTTCAAGACGTGGAATTTCTTCTCCGAAAGACCTGTCAATTTGTCAAGCCATGGCCCCAACTCCAAGCTATCACGTACGTCCTCAAGGCTCGGACTGGTCATGACCATACGCCTTCGAGAAACCGTTACTTGCAATTGGGTGCTGCAGAGCTCTTTCAGATCGAAATACGCGGCCTTTTGGTGGACTTACCAAAATCCTCGGCAATGTTTTCCGATTCACTCCCCTTGGCGGCCTGTGACGAGCTTCGACCGATCCACCATTGACAAATATTCCTTCAGCCTTTTCTCTGACACATTGATACCTCTGCGTCTCTGCATCCTAAACCTTCGTCGAACAGGTCATATGCAACACACCAAATCTTCTACTCGCCACAAGCAAGGTGTCTCGTACGTATACGGCTTGGTCGGCGCTGGAGAGGGCGACGTATAGACGTTTCTGATTGAGCTCGTCAAATCTGAGCCCCACTCAATCCGTCAATGTTGTGCTTCCCGAGAATGTACAACATTCGTCACCTTCTGACCGTCCGAATCTGGGGTCATTCCATTCCCGGGTAGTTCTGCGGCCGGGATGAAATGCGGTGCGAAGACCGTCAAACTTCGAGTTGTGGACCTACTCCTGCGTCCCGTCCCTCATTCGCCATTCAAGTTCAATTGCGCCCCTTCCGGGGAATTTTCTGAGAAATCCCGATGGCTAGGACAAATTATTCGACCTTCGTAATCGTTTCTGGATGCAATTGAAGGACAGGTATGGCACAGAAACCTAGACAGGGCTTGGTCAAAATCATGGGCGTGAAGCTCCATGAACTTGTCGAACAAGTCACGCAGCCATTGAGAACTTGGAACAAATCCGTGATACCCGTTGCTCGACTGATCATGGAAGGGAAGGAAGCTCTCGAATTTTTTTGCGAACCGACCCTGCATCGTTTTAGCGCGTGCGAGCCTCGAGAGATAGGACAACTGCAATTTATCGAAGTTTTCGAGATGGCGAACCCGGAGAGCATCCGAAAACTGTGTTGCACCCATCCCACTCTGAAAGCAGGAGCACATGAACATAAAGACGCTTTCCGAGATCGCGCTCCGGTAAATGAGCATGGCTGGGAACGAATTGGCAAGGGCACGGGGTAGCTTCCGGAAGATGTACGAATCCCAGCTCCAGTTGTTGCGCTGTCTGTATGGTGAGCGTGCGACCGACTGAGCTGCCATTGCAGGTTGGGTCTTAAGAATTCTATTTCTCCATCAATTGCACTTACAGAACGGCTTGGCACGCAGAAAGGATTGGCAGGTGATGGCATCAAGTTTACCGGGCTGACCAATTATATACCGTAGCCGACACGTTGCCATGTCAATTCAGACTTCTTTCTGAGTTCTCTCCCTCAACACTCCATTGCCTATGTCCTTGTCTCTGGTGGAGGCCTTGTCTGTGGCAGCCAAACCATTCTTACCGATCTCATCACCTGCAGAGCATATCCTTTGGTTAAGTTGTCTTCTAGACTGGGCTGCAAGGGCTTATGTGGTGCTAAGTATAATCTAGGGACACGAGGCAGCAGATCCATCAGATTAATATCCCATGTGAATGGCACCACTTGTGTCAGGCTCAGCCTCAGGGTTAATGAGGAAAACATGCAGTGCAGGTTCCTGGGTCGTCCACGGTGAATTTGAATGTTCCGCTATGGAACCCACAGTGGAGTTACTGTTCCACTATTGGAACCCACAGCGGAGTTAGTGGAATTCCACTGTGGGTTCCTAGACGTTCATAGAATGTGCCCACGTTCATCGAACCATAGTGGAGTTAATGTTCCACTATGGAATGCACAGTGGAGTTAGTGGAGTTTCCACTGTGGGTTCCATGGTGGAACATTCATAGAATCAACCCACATTCATGGAACCCACCATGGAAGACCCAGGAACCTGCACTGCATGTTTCCTCATTAACCTTGAGCCTGACAGAAGCAGTGCCATTCATATGGTATATTAATCTGATGTGGGCAGATGACCATCTGATGTTCCCATGTCCGGCACCATTGGTAGCAGATGGTGATCAGGTCAATCACCGCGGCCTCGGTGACTATCAAGATCTCGAAAATTTCAAATGTTGAGAAATGTAAATGTACAGTGAGCACTCTTCCAGAAGCACAAGATCCAGAATGCAAATGCTTTGACACATGCCGCAACGGGTGGTTGGGCGTCGCTGTGGCAAGGCCCTGAGGGTCGGAGGCAGAAGAGGTGATAAATTTAAAACATCGAATCACGTGGAGCGCGTGGTGCCGTATCGGTGTACCGGCTATCAGCCCCCTTTAAGTCCTGTGATTCTGGTAACCAATAGTAAACCTATGGACTAGACTCGTGAACGCTCTGCTTCCACCAGTTCGATCTTCGCTGTGTACACAGAGATAACATATTGTATGAGGAGGCCCAGGCTTCTGATGGAAAATCACAGCAGAAACACAGCTTCGCACCCCTCCATGCGGGCTCTGTGCCAGGCTGCTGGGGCAATGCATCACTTTGAATGGAAGTTCGCCATTCCGCCACGTCCCAAGATCCCAGAGTTGGGGCACTGCATCCCTGCCATGACACCCGGGTTTTCGTTCTGCCGAGCCTTCTGAACTGATGCCTTGGGAGCGGGCATTCAACAGTCAGGGCCCTTCAAAGCATTGTACTACTGTATGGATGGAGATCTGTACTGACTACATATGAATAATGGGCGGACTCTTTTCAGAAATTGATGGTAATGAAAGTACTAAGTGGCCGTTGAGTCCATGAGGCAAGTGGCGTGGAAGTCATCCTAATAGTTCAGGGGTGCCTTCAGGTTCTTTCAGGGTTGCCAGATACACTCCAGATCACTTCCAGATCTAAGAGTAATACAATGGGTCACGTAATTTGTTACCCCAGACCCTGTCCCTGAGGTCAGTTATTTCTACATGCATGGTTGAAAAGATTACACCACCAGCGCTCCATTCTGTTATATATATGTGGTTCTCACGTAAAGCCGTCTCACAGTACACAATAAGTATAAAGAGAGCACTCCTATCCCACATTCAATCGACAAAAATGCACAGGTGAGTGAAGCCAGAGGTAAATATGTTTCATTGCTAGGGGAAACTTGGGTGCTTTGGTGGGAGCAATATTTTGACACTTCCATTTGCGTTTCAACATGCTCACACTACCATGTACATGAATATTCAGCGGAAATTACCGATTGGATTAGAGCCTGTTGCCTTGGGAAGGTCAACAGTATGCCGAATTGTCGACAACAGCCGTGACACCCCGATTTACCCTCCTGGAACTCAGATCCAATCTTTTGCACCCAGCCTAATATAACATTTTTGGGGTAGCCTAGAAGTAGCCCTTCTTTTGACCCCCCGGATACTTATTCTTCCTGAAACAGATCCAATCTTTTTACATACACCCTAATTATAATGTTGATACTTAGCCCAATTCTCCATAAACTGGAGGACTACTCAATGGTGCCAAAGATGAAACAGAGCTAGTGAAGTGGCTCGCAGCAGTTAAACACATGCTGTATAATACACATGCGGGACCCGCAGAACCGCGAGCGCAGACAAGATGTGGGAATCCTGCTTTCCGGAATCCTGATAGGAGCTCTGAGGCCGCCTGACAGCCATTACAACATCGACGATGACTACCGGTGGAGTGGCAAGCTCACTATCACCGCTGACCTCTCCATTTCAATGTTATTTAAAGTGTTGCGAACCGGCAATTTACACTTACATACTTTCATGCCCTTGAATCCCATCGATAATCCTCAGCTTCAAGGTGGCGCCTGGTTCGAATGGATCACCTCCTTCATGGGACTTTCAACAGCATTGGCGGCATTTGGAATGGTCTCTTAGGCCTACCTCGGCTCAAGCATCAAGCTGCTGATACTAGGATCGATCATTGAGACGGGACGGAGGCTCTTTCAGTGGATGATAGTTCGGTTCAGATTTCGTCTGTGGTTTTCTTGTTCTTATTCCTGCTGATTTAACGCACGCCACCCGGAAGAATACTCAATGACTGCCCAATTCCACGAAGGTGATCCAGCGTACGAGTGGGTCATACTATTTCTGGTGCGTCTTCCATTTGTTCTCGAGCTCTGGCTTACATTTCACTTAGACACAAGAAGGCATGTGGCGCAGCTCCCGCGAGTTCGTGGTCAACGCTACCAACTCACGCCGCAAGTGGTCCGTCAAGATGTGGATTGACCCGACTATCAAGGGCAACGCAGAATATGTCCCAACCTACCGGTTACCTCAACTCTTCCGTTGGCGAGGGCACTGGATCGAGATCAAACGTACCCAAGATAGCGAGCAGGGAAACTTCACGGAATCCGGCACATATCAGCCAATCTCTAGCATCTTCCTGACATTAGCTTTATCCTTATTCTTTTGACCTATTTACTTACTTTGGAAAAAGAATGTATACACGAAACGTGAACTTACTCTCTGAGCTTGTAGAGGACGCCCGCACGCGTTACGTGGATATCAACCAACACCGCGTAACTATCCATCTGGCAGACTCGGTATGGTCATCCATGCCCCATGTCCTTCTTCTGAGTTTCTGGGGATAGCCGCGACACTACGGACCTGCCTGACCTGGAACACTGTGAAGCACAAGAATCGTCGGTCACTCAAGTTTGTTGTCATCCGGTTTTGCATTGTGCCTCACAAATTCACACCTCACAGCTCGGTCATTCTACCGGAGGGTGTTGTCGCCGACCTCGTTCGCGACGCCAAGGAGTTTATCTCGACAGAAAAGTGGTATCTCGAACTAGGCATCCCGCATCGCAGAGGATATTTGCTTTATGGACCCCCAGGGACTGGAAAAGTGAGTCACATAATCTGAATAATGAACTCTCGTGTGGCTGATGAGGAAAATGTGGTTAGCATCCACAATATACGCACTAGCAGGTGCTCTAAACCTGGAAATCTACTCGATGTCACTGGCCTCCAGGCAGTATGTCTACTTGGCTATCCTTTGACTTTTTTCTGGTGACGGATCCCACCCAGTGTCGATGACTCTTTCCTTCAACGCGCTGCATCTTTGATTCCAAAGGATGCCATCTTCCTGATCGAAGACATTGACTGCGCCTTCGCGTCCCGGAGTGACGAGGAGGACCGAGATGAACTTTACGGTGCTGGTGGCCGAGGTCCTCTTGATCACGCTATAGGGGCTCATGGTGCTCGCTCGCTGGTCACGCTCTCGGGACTCTTGAATGTGATTGATGGTGTCGGCAGCGAAGAAGGGAGGCTTTTCTGTGCCACAGTACAGTTTCTCCTTATCCTGCCATCCTTGTCCTCTAAGCATTACACTACCTCATAGACAAATCACATAGACCGCCTCGACCCGGCCTTGCTGCGCCCTGGACGAATCGATTGTAAAGTCGCCTACGGACTCGCCACGAGAGACCAGGCGCAGTCGCTGTTCATGCACTTCTTTACCGAATCCCGGTTTCTGTCCTTTGGAAAAGACGAAGTAAACGCCACCACGCTGGAGGCTGTTATCGGCAATCTTGCAACCAATTTCTCACTCGGCATTCCACCTGCGGAATTCTCTATCGCAGAGTTGCAGCGCTACCTTCAAGGACACAAGACAACACCAATGGTCGCTGTTGTTGGGGTGCCGGCCTGGGTTGCTGAACAGCGGATGGAGCGAAACGCTAGGGAAAGGGGAGGAAGTGGACCGCAGAATGCGACAGCGGCATCAGGAGAAGCAACAGACAGCTTCTGCAGGACCATTGGCCTGGATGCAGGCCCTTCATCAGTACCTGTAGCTACGTAGACTGGACTTATTTCTATTGATTGAGAGAGGGACGGGTGCGGAGCCGGTGCTCCTCCGCACGAAGCTCGTACGTGCAGGGATGGCAGCGGAGCTGCGTACGCTCGAGCATGCCTACAGATGTTAGCAGGTGTACAGTGATGGAAGTGAGTCAAATAGCGAGATACTGTAGGTAGAGTTGGTGCCGTTGAACTGGGAGGTTTTGTCGACATTCACCCTCACTGAGGCTTCGATCAAAAGGCACCCACATGATGATGGCACACAATCTAAACCGGTAACAAGATATGCCCCCCGCTTCGCTCCGGCAGTTGCATGGCTCAAATTAAGAGAGCAAAATCATTTTTTTGTCATTTTTGTTGCCATTAAAACCATACTTATTGTACATATTTTGCCCAGTTGAAAGTGCAGACAGAAGGAGAGTTTACTGACTGAGATACAGGGGAAAAATAGTATTTCTGCTCAAGACCATGTTTGAGAAATTTCGTTACATAATCAGATCAAAAGAGCCGGTGATTGGTCCCCTGCAGATTTGCAGCGCGATTCTAACGCGCCTATTCGCAAGGAATTTCGACGATACATCTCACGAAAAGTCAATGCGGCAAGTCTGGCTTCCCCGATAAGTAAGTTCAAGAGACTAACTCGCCTGTTAGACATTCCGTGTTACCGCATTCTTTGAGCCTGGTCCAATCAAAACTCCGCCATCGAGGCCAGCCATCGTCAAAACAACAAAATCTTGTGTTGACCTCTCGGGTGGCAGGTACACGGAATATATTGAACGTACAGAAACTCGTTTAAGCGGCGGAGTGTCCCCCTCGCTCTATACCCGTGTCATTCGGCAGGTCCTCCTCTATAAAAAGTTGACGGTATTGAAGGGAGAGAAAACTGTGGATTCCACTCACCCCTCAGTGACCGAGTGAGTGATCTTGTCGTGTTCATTGAGCTTCCACGCTCATGTCGTCTCTGTAGGTATAAAAGTCAATCGGTATAGCTAATCGCTTGATATTTGTGGTCCTCCGCGTCCTCCGCTCTCCCCTACTGGCGCGCACCCCTTGTCTGGCTGTCTGGCTCAAGACCTCCCCGGAGGAGATCGTCGAGCAGATCGTCAAACTCGCGCGCAAGGGCCTCAGCCTACCCCATCGCAAATCGGCGTCACTCTCCGTGACTCGCACGGTGTCCACCAAGTGCCGTCCTTGACTGGCCAGAAGATTTTGCGTCTCCTGAAGAGCCAGGGTGCGTGCTGCAACTGTTCTAGTGGAAAGTTTTTTTTTTAAAAAAAAAAGCACCCGCGCCTATTGTACCGCAAAGAGCTGTAATATGTGGGCAGGCGAGGAAGCCAAATTTGCGTGACAAAAGCGTTATCTGTATCCATTCGGTGAGGTAGGCCAGGCTGAAAGATAGCAGGGTGGAAGAGGAGTGTGCAGCTGGAGTCCAAAAAGATACGGGATAGCGCAGAGTATGGGTTATGGCAATGATGGGTTAAGACAGAAAGCAACTGTAACGCTCATGCTGGCCATTTATTTCGAGCCATTCGACCCAGAAAGGGGCGGTGTACGAAGCTGTGAAGAAACATACTACATCTGGAAGTAAGCTGTATAACAAGCTGTAGACAATGGGGAGTCGAAATATAGCTGTAGATGAGAGAAAGGGGATGGCACATCGAGCCTAGACTCTAACATTCTTGATCACACACGATGACCTTGCTAGAGACACTCGAGAAAGGGCTCTCCGTACTTGAGAACAGTGTCAACCAACACAGAGATGCTCTTACCGCACAGCCGGCTATTGGGGAGAAAATGTCTGATGAAGACAGCGCATGGCTTGACGACACCGCCAATCTTGTCGAGGAGCAATCTCTTGTTGCACGACTCCAAGAATCTTCGGATTTTGAGCACACCCTCTCGAACCTTGATCCAAAGGACATTTCCCTCGCGGAGAAGTTGAAGGCGCTGGCCAGGCCCGGAGCAGCTGCCGTGGCCAAAGTTACCATCAATAACAAACAGAAAAGTGTGTGTCTTCTAGAATCTCCGGCTTGAGCTGACCGTGATGCCATCTTTACAGGACCCCGGGAGTGCACTGCTTGAGACACTTAAAGATCTTCGTGCCACTGGTGTTCTCCAGGAAGGTAATCAGCTCTCTTTGGAGGACTTGATAAATATTCCCGAGGAGGAGGTTCTCGAGGACGCGACCGACGAGGAGATCTTCGAGGCTGTGCAGCAGATGCACGGAAATCGTGAGAACCAAGAAGAAAACAATGGAGACGACGACGGATCGCCCACAGAGCCTCGGCCGACACGCAAAGAAGCTCTACAAGCTCTTGCAATGCTTTCCAGGTTTTTCGAGGATGTAGATGGACCATTTGCGCGCATGCTGGAGGGAAGTTTGACCAAATTTGGGCGGGAAACACGCTTGGAACAGTCCCGCAGCCTCGTTTCTACCTCAATTACTGATTACTTCGCACCAAAAACAACGTAGTAATATTCCTGAATTTATTGCGGTTTTTTTCCCCGAATTTATTGGCCCTTTTTTCTCACCACCTCCGGAACCCATACCTGTCATACCCCATAGCTTCTGGAGTCCACCAAGAGGTATGGCTTAAGACAGTGACGACTGTAGTTGGCATTTTGAACCACATGCCTCGAAATGGCATTTTGAATCACATGCTTTGTAATGGCATTTTGAACACAATTGAATGGTTTAATTCACATTTTGAACCACATGCCTCGAAATGGCATTTTGAATCACATGCTTTGTAATGTCATTTTGAACACAATTCAATGGTTTAATTTGCATTTTGAAGCACATGCCTCAAAATGGCATTTTGAATCACATGCTTTGTAATGCCATTTTGAACACAATTCAATGGTTTAATTCGCATTTTGAACCACATGCCCCGAAATGGCAGTTTGAATCACATGCTTTGTAATGCCATTTTGAACACAATTCAATGGTTTAATTCGCATTTTAAACCACATGCCTCGAAATGGCATTTTGAATCACATACTTTGTAATGCGGTCTACCTTGGCCCGGGTCAGTGTACCCCAACATGATTTTGGACGAAGTGAAAAACAAGTTGGTCTTATTCACCTTAGAATTCAAAAATATTCATCTTTCTCTATGAGACTTTTTACACTTTTTATAAAGGTCCGGAAGGTCGATAATTCCAAGTCCAAAATCACATTTGGCGCCATCTGCCAAAATCGCAACCGATTATCCCAGCCGCTTCGCCAACCGTGATAAGCGCAGCCACGTGCTTGGCGAACGCGGTTGGTCACGAGCCTACTCCTTGGGGTTGACCCATTCACAACATTTGTGTAGATTGCTCGCGCAGACATGGCGAATGCCGTTGGTTGTTTTTTTTTTTTTTTTTTTTTTTTTTTTTTTTTTTTTTACACCCAACTGTTTTGGCTAATTAACATTGTAGCTCACAGGCTTAGCCAAAGCCACCATGAGCTGTATTCTGAGCACCAGGCAAATACTATCCCTGGCTCACAAACAAAAATATGACTTCTGCCCTATTGTCTAGGCTTGGGCCAGGAATCTAGCAGATTTTAGGGGCCCTGAGACTTTAGGGAAATTTGCCCCTCATAGGACACATTATGTATTGGAACTAGTTGGACCCTATGGGCTTGGGAAAAGGGTTGACTGAAGTGAGGGACATCCCATGGAAACAGATGGGACGTCCCACTCTTGATGGAAAATGGGTGGGACGTCCCGCTGTTGATAGAAGATACATGGGACATCCCACTCTTGATAGGAAAATATGTGGGATGTCCCACTCTTGACAGAAAATATGTGGGACATCCCATTCTTGTTAATGGAAAATATGTGGGGTGTCCCATTCTTGATAGAAAATCAATGGGACATCCCATTGTTGATAGAAAAATATGTGGGACATCCCATTCGTGGTGGAAAATCAATGGGATGTCCCATTATTGATAGAAAATCATTGGGACATCCCATTGTTTATATAAAAATGGGTGGGACATCCCATTGTTGATATAAAATACATGGGATGCCCCATTCTTAATGGAAAATGGGAGGAACATCCCACTCTGGATAGAAAATACCTGGGACATCCTGTCCAGTCCATATCAGAAATTATTGATCTATCAATACAATACCCCTATTTCGCTATTTGAGCATGGGCTGGTGTACCTATATTGCAGTATTTGAGTGTGGGCTGGCATATCCATATTTCACTATTCAAGCACAGGCCAACATACCTGTATTGCAGTATTTGAGTGTGGGCTGGTGTACCCGTATTTTGCTATTCAAGTGCAGGCCAGCATACCTGTATTTCAGTATTCAAGCGCAGGCTGGCGTATCCGTATTTTGCTATTCAAGTGTGGGCCGGCGTACCTGTATTGCAGTATGGTGTATCTGGTGTACCCGTATTTCGCTATTCAAGTGCAGGCCAGCGTACCTGTATTTCAGTATTCGAGCGCAGGCTGGCGTATCCGTATTTTGCTATTCAAGCGTGGGCCGGCATACCTGTATTGCAGTATTGAGCGTGGGCTGGTGTATCTGGTGTACCCGTATTTCACTATTCAAGGGCCGGCCAGCATACCTGTATTTCAGTATTCAAGCGCAGGCTGGCGTATCTGTATCTCACTATTCAAGTGCAGGCCGGTGTACCTGTATTGCAGTATTTGAGCATGGGCTGGTGTATCTGTATTTTGCTATTTGAGCGCAGGCCGGTGTACTCGTATTGCGGTTTTCTCGGGAAAAAAAAAACTGCTCCAATGTACCAGCCGTGCCATAGCATGAGAGCCCTGGTTAACAGCTTCATTAATCACTATAAATCATGCAAAACGGTGCAGAAATGGGCCCAAAAAAACATTTTTTCTCCCCGGCTGGTGCCAGGGGTCCTACCTGCCAAATGGGCGAGTGGGATACCCCAGGCACAATTTTTCACCTGGGTGGGATACCTGTGGGACATCCCAGGGCAAAACAGTAGAAAGCATGGGATGTCCCATGCGGTTTGGGATACCCACTTAGAAACACCCCCCATAGGCCCAATTAACTACCCTCAAAAATTTGGCCCTATGGGGGTCAGGTGGGGGTAGCCTGAGGTGTTCACGACCATGTGGCGTGCACTGAGTGCATCCGGAGCCCGTGCCGTGTGGGTGGTAGCATTGTCGTAAACAAAGACATGGTGCTCGCGAGGCCGAGTCTGATCCAGGTGTTGGAGTGTGTGAATGGACTGTGACATTCTCGCATCATTGATCTGATCTGATCCTCTGTGATCCGTGATCATTGATCTCCTTATCCGATCCCATCTGATCTCTCTGATCCTATCTGATCCTCTTATCTGATCGGGATCTTATTGTCCTGATAACAATCTTATTGTCTTGACATCCATCTTATTGTCTCTATTGTCTCTATTGTCTTGATAGCCATCTTATTGTCTCTATTGTCTCTATTGTCTTGATAGCCATCTTATTGTCTCTATTGTTCTTATTGTTCTTATTGTTCTAGCTACTCTATTGTCCTCATAGGTATATAAGTAGAGTAGCAGTTTCATCTCATGCAATCTAACAGAGTTCTTACTGTTGACTCCAGACCTCTGTGCTTGTCTGTTTAACACCAGGGTGTCCATGGCCTCGGTTGCATGCTCCAGAATTTTTGCATTCGTGTAATAACCATCCCGTTTCCCACCGGGACCAAATGTCCACTGCGCAAGCCATCTGTGCTCGGAAACAAAGGCAGCCACCATCAATTGATGCTCCCTCCCCTTTCG
Source organism: Mycena olivaceomarginata (assembly GCA_029378375.1). NCBI lineage: Eukaryota > Fungi > Basidiomycota > Agaricomycetes > Agaricales > Mycenaceae > Mycena > Mycena olivaceomarginata. The sequence continues at coordinate 523,416 of JARKIC010000066.1, read as the reverse complement.
CGTACGGCTTGGCCTTCTCGGAGGCGTGAACCCAACGAATCTTGCAGTGATCATTTGCATAGAAGATGCATTCATCATGTCGCCAGATGACAACAATCCTCCCATCCGGTCCTGCAATAAATACCCGCTCAGCTTTGTCATCATCGTCCCACAGCTCTTCCAGCGCCTCTATTTCTTGCTGCTTGCTCTTCTTTCGCTGTTTTGGAGCTGTTTTGGCCGCATCTGCTTCTGGAGACCCAATTTCATCACCATCCTCCGTGAACTTCCTTGTATATCTGGACAGTGCCGCCCACTGCGGCAGGAAAACGTTCTGCCGGTAGGTGACAACGTCCTCGCGCTCATGACCGTCCGAATACATCCCTTTCGGCTCCTTAGTCCACCGAAATTCCATCCGTTTCATCCATCTTTGGGCGGTCGCGAGAGATATCCCCTTTTTGAGTTTCAAGCGCAATTTCATCTCGTCCGTCACCATGTAATCCACAATGTCCTGTGCAGCGACATGCTTCCCGATCCCTTGGAGGTGGAGGTGAAGCTCCCTGCGCCAGGTCCTCGTCCTCCAGAACCGATCCATTCATCTTTCCGTACTCAGCCGTCGGCAGATTTTCATTGTTCTTGATGAAATTGACAGCCCATTCACGGATGTGGCGGGACAACCAAGAACCCTTCCCGGCCGATTTGGCGACGGTATCGGCAGATTGGGGCCACACCGTATACCCGCCTGACGCATAAAGCCGCAAAAAGCTCAGCATCAACTCCAGGCGGGCATGCAAAACTCGGTTCATCTGGACAGATTTAAATCCGGGTGTATTCGCTCCTCGGGACGGATGAAGGATGGTATTGAGCTGTACAATCGCCGCGTCTACTTTTTGGGCCGATGGTGGGCACCCAGGGGGTCGAACCCTGTCCGCGTCCGAAGAACTGAGTTGAGAATTCTGAACCAAATCCAATTGGGCTTACCTTGGAAATGTTTACCGGCAGAAATTGCAGCTGAAAGTATTGGTTTTAGCCCAGCTGAAATTAATCTACAGCTCAACTGCAGCGCATCCACCGCTTGGTCAGGTTATTTACTGGTAAACCTCTGAAAACTCAAGTCTGTGGATTCACATTGTATCGGAAATTGGTGAACACAGCCTAAAAGTACTTGAAAAGAGGAGCACACTCATATTTCAGTTTACCCGAATTCAATAGGTTTTAAGCTTGGAATGCTTAGTGCAAGTCGGCCATTTTGAGCGTTTTTAGGCCATGTGACGTGAGAAATACCAAAAATGGCCAACTTGGAGGGCCCCGTGTGAGGCCAAATCCCGATGAAATTAGGTCAACCAATATATGCCTGTGATCGCTTTTGCGAGCTCTTTCATGCTGTGTACACCATTTTTGCATTCAGCATGATCCCCAAAACTCGATTTTTCAACCAAATCTATACTTGGGGGTGGGCCGCAGCATCCTCTTCCTTCGGTGCACTGTAGAATTTTCGTTTGGTTTCAACCATATACATGTTTTGGAATTGAGCCCGATATATTCTTTCGTAGTGGCGCATGTCTCATGACGCGAGTGTATTTGACTCAGAAGTGATCGACGGTGGTTACCCTCACGGCTGGGGCATGGGTCCCGGTTGTGATCCGCAGGGAGCCGGGTCGGCGGTTTGTCTGGAAATCCTCTTCTGAAATGGAGATCGCCAATAAAATAAGATCTGTTGAAGAGGGGATGCATGGATGGACATGCATCATTTTAGTGAGAGTCTAAGCGAGGCAATAAATAAGTCCAGACTAAAGGGGGAGGTCTCGGCAAGTGATCCGCGGAGCGGAGATTGCGGAGTTTCAAAAAGCTTCAGACTGACAGACGGACAACGTAATTTAATAAAGAGGGTGAAAATCCCTAGGTTCCAACAGTATTCAGAGCTATATATTGCATGTCATCCCTTGCACGGTGAGTGGCATTTTTGCGTTCGTGGCCGAGTCAGAACGCGAGGGACGTTAAGCCCAAATAGGGGGGGGGCTCACGTGATTCCACCGAAAAGCGTGTACCCTTCAAGGGTGGGCAGCCTTAAAATTTGCAACACAAGGTCGGAAAAGCGGATTAAGGCCCTCCACCCCCCCCCACCCCCCACCCCCCCCCCCCCCCCCCCCCCCCCCTCCCTTTAGCCGAGCTGTGGTCATCCGACAGTCACTGCCAGCTGAGGATTTTTGCGAGATCCAGGTGAGTCCGTTTGTCCCCAAATCTTGGTATTCCATCCCATCGTCGCAAACAGTCCTTTTTTCACCATCAGAGCCTCGAGGTCCTGGTCTGGCAACTCCTTCTCCAGTTGTCCATCGACCCAGCCCACGCTCGCCTTCCTATTTCCATCGAGCATCCCAAAGCTCGGCCATTTCCTTCCAGAATGTCAAGACCCATAACGGGAATCGGTCACTTCCATCGTTATACCGAGGATCAAGGAGCGATTTACACCCATCAAACCACGCCTGTCCAGCTTCCTCCTCGAGACGCGACAGGAATTCCTTTGGCGGGATGGGCCTGGACATGAGACATCCGATGTCCGTGGTGGGGAAGTCGTGGCTGTACCATGATCGTGGCTTTGACAAGACAAGAGTACGAGGACTGTTGGGGCAGTTCCAAAGCCACGAAGTCTAGAATCTGTAGGTCGGGTTCAGGAATGTGATGGATATCTTTGGGAACCGCTAGGACAGCAGCCAGAGCCTCCCGCGCTCCCCGTGCTTCAATATCATCTCCGTCGCCCGAAGGAAACTTTTACGGTGCTTGTGGCATCAAATTCCCATATAAGGGTGCAAACCGCATTCGGTTGCACCCTTATATGGGTGAAACCGAATGGGGCTTCACACCTTTTGGGTGAAACCGAATAAGGGAATGATCATGTGAACTTCTATTTACATAAATTTTGATTTCACTGTTCAAGGACGGTTTTGCCTCGTTCTCGCTCAGTTTTGAACATTTCGCTTAGTTCCAAGTTGGAGATTGAGCGTAATAACAAGCGCTACATTATATCAGCGACTCAAATCTATTTGAAAGGCTTCATACCTTCAATTGGCATACAAAAGAAATGTCTCCTATTTAATTTGGATTGTCCTTCAACCCGACAAATTCCAAGTACCACCACCACATGGAAGCTCCGGGTGTACTAAGCTCCTTCCCTCACAATTTGGTTGATTGCAGTCCATGCAAGAATTATTGGTGGTAACAAAGAGAGTTATCAGTGTGTTATCAGATTGACAGGTTATTTGTCTATCTCCTGCAATTCAAACACAGAGTCACTGTCCACCCGCTGGGCACCAAAGAAGTCAACCTCAAAAGCATAGTCTTTGTTACAGACTGGAAACAGATGATGAACAAGTAAGTATCCGTATGTGGTCTGTTAGTAATTACGACCCCATCAGAAAGACACCAACTGATTTTTGAACACCGCGTCGTGGTGTGTACCCTCCAGTGGTAAATCTAGAAATATTTGGAGAAATAGAAAACTCGAAAATAGTCAGGGTCTTCACTCATCTCTAAGCAGCTCATTGAGGGTCTGCGACAATATATGATCAACTTGCCAAGACAAAAATTTTGGTCAAATTTCAGGCTGATCTCATATTGAGATACTGGCATTCTGTATCGCTTGACTGTCACTGTAAGAAATAATTATATATGCCTCCTATATGCATATGAATATTATCTGATTTATTCAGTGCCTTCCAGCTGCGGTACAAAGGAAAGAACACCTGGCAGCACAGCCATGCAATTGTATAATCAGTTGGTGTCTTTCTGAGAGGAGTGTGATTGCTATAAGACTATCAAAAGCAATAGAACAGCTGGTGTACAGTAGTGAGTAAAATCTGAACCCTCCTCTTTCCTTTTCCTTTCTCTTTCCTTTTTGGGCGCATTTTTTGTAATTCTTTTTGGGAGCAACAAACACCGTAACCGAGCCCAGTACGATTCCTCACAATGCATAAAGCCGGTGGACCCCTAAACCCTATGCATTATGCAACCCAAATGCAACCCTTAAATTAAGTTGCGGCATGCTCCGGGTGATCCCGGAGTGATGTGATCGCAAGCTGTGCTCCCGGCCCCTGGCACTTTCTTGAGCGGAAGTAAACCGTTCTCGGTCACTCTGCTTCCATTCAACTTCGAGGTTATATACACTCACTGGGAAATCGACTTCCGGACTTGATGCAATCTATGGGAGCACAGGACCTTTCGCAAAACAGAAAACCCGAACGCATCGCTGGCATTACGGTACCTTGTCCTCGCCAACGCACGCTAATCAACGCCTCTCGCTTGCGGCGTGTCTCGGCGTGTCCCAGGAAGAAAACTGTCCTTAGATATGGGACACGCCATTTCTCGCAGGGCCGCTGGCCCACAGCGTGTCCCATGGAAAACTCGATCTTTTTCTTCCATGGGACACGCCGCCCGATTATCTAGACGTTATCTCACTGCGCCGCCCCATCCAATCTCTCAGGTTCTATCTGACGGCGTGGGACGTGTCGTTGCCACGAGCGCGTTTGTTTACGTCGCTGCTTCTCACGGCGCGACTGCTCCTGCAAAGACGGCGCATTGCGACGTCTTCGTGGCATGAAGCGGATGCCCAACCCATGATCAGCAGTCCTCTTCGTGTCGGGACGTACGTCCAGCGCGCTTCTTTACACCTATGCGAGGATTTTATCAAAAATCCAGGTCCTTGTGGGCAGCGGTCCTGTCGCCGCAGGGTCCCCCAAGTATGTGCTGTATTTCCATGCTGATGGCCACTTGCCGCCTGTATCCCAGGGTTTCCTGTTGATTTATTCCAAATCTAAGTACCCAGTGCACTCCAGTACATGTATGAGAGTATTCTATCAAAATTCTAGAGCCCCCCGACTATGCGTCCTGACTCCATAGGGATTGCATCTAAAAATCACCCAAATTGGTCTACAACCTGTTCCGCTGCCTGTAAAATGCAGTAAATATCCTACGCACTGTAATTCATGCATGCAAATCGATTGAGCATAGTCTCAAGGCGAGCCGATAAGAATTGAGGCCGCTACAGAGAAAACGATCAAACTCATCAAAAAGCGTCCCAAAATGGAAAAAAACGGCCCGCGCCTTATGTTCCGCAAATGGCAGTAATTATTGTCAGCCCCTAAGGAATACATCACGCATTCTGATAAAAGTTTCTTCGAACTCACTGGGTATATCTTGCACGCGTGTCAGGTATTGAGTTCTGCCGTCAATAACCATGTTGATAATATGCCTCCGTCCTTCAATTGTGGGGTTTTTTGTGTTCCAACGGGTAAGATCTCTTGAAACTTTTTCCACTATCTGGGGCCACGGCGTCGCGTTGTCTATGTCATTGCCTACCCAAGCTCCGAGAAACCGGGAATTTGCTTGTCAGGTACAATTGTAAGGTTATCACGTATCTTCGTTGACTCTTGGCTGATTTTTTCGCTCTAGTACGACTTGTGCTCTGTATTGCGGGGAACCAAACGGTAATATGACCGTCTTTTTCATATTAAATTTTGCCGTTGAAGCGGTGCACCATAAATCCAGGGCTCGCCAGAGCATTGTCCAGGAGTCTACGCTTGACAAGTAAATTGTTGTGTCGTCGGCGAAGAGGGATATGAGTAATTTGCGGCCCGTTCCGGGCACTTTGATCCCTTTAAGCTCAGATTTTCGCAGTAGGCAAGCGAGTGGCTCAATGGCCAAATTGAATAGCAGGCATGATAGTGGGTCTCCCTGCCGTACCCCTCTTGTTACCACCGTTCGATGCATTTCGACGCGAATTCAGTTTCCAGCTTGTCGTGGGACCAGCCGTTCTGCAGATGCCTCTAAGAAAGGGCATAAGGGAATCAAGAACGTTCTCACCCTGTTCCATTCTGGTTTGGTCGACTTTTTCAAGCGCGGTCCAGCGCAGGCCTTGGGTTTTACTGCAACAGCCTTTTTGCCGGCACCTCTCGCAACCTGCTTGCAAGGACGGCCCTCGAAATCTGAGCCATCAGATACAGAAGCAGAGTCTTCGGAGGGAGACGCGTCGCTGTCGCGGTTGACCTTGCGTTTGGGCATGTGGGCAAAAGAAAACACGTATGTCACGCTGTAACGCGGACACGTCATTGATGTCACTATGTGACATGACCATCGGGAAATCTGCGCAACACGGATCTGGCTAGATGCGGCCGCATGATCGCCGTCCGACTGATCAGCCCCAGTGAATAAGCATCCCTTATGCCCCAGTCTGCCCCCATCTGCTCAAATCTGCCCACCAAAGATGCGGCAGAAGAGAGCAGATGAGGGCAGAAATTTGGCCATAGAGCAGATTGAGATTAGATCTCAATCTGCCCGCGTCCGCTCGCTCCTGCATACAGTGGTGGCCAAAAAGAATGCCCACCCTCGTGTGGGCTCATTCTTTGGCCGAATCCCTTCAAATAAAATTATGGCATGAACATTCGGCAATTCCATGCTGATGTGCACAAAAACAAGCATACCATACCTACTTCAATGTCCCAAAATAAAATTATTCAGGGTATTCTGAAAAATCGACTTTGCGGAATTGCATGCGATCAAAAAATGGTCATCACAGCATGAAAGTACTTGAAAAATGAAGCATACTCACATTTTATTTCATCAACGTTGATGCACATTTGAGCTCGCACGGAGGCTCTCAATTTCGCTATTTTGGCCGAAAATGACCCAAAATGTGTGAGAATTATTGTTGCTTCGGCGTGCGGTGATGAAAGTATATAGCTATACGGTCGACGGCAGACTTTAACGACCGAGCAAGTATATAGCACACCGTGTAAAGTAGTCGAGTCCCATTCAATTATATTGGGTCATCTGCGTACGTGTCAGTGTCTGTGTCTGAGCCGAGGTGCCACTAGCATCCTCGTCCGTTCTGTTCCCCTCCACCGTTTCGCGGGGTGCCCCCGGGATACCCGGGGTGGCCGGTTTGCGGTGCTCATTGCGGGCTCGGGTGTGCGTCGGTTGTGGTGGAGTGGGGGTGCCTCTATGCTTCATTTTTTCAAGTACTTTCATGCGGTGATGACCATTTTTTGATCACATGCAATTCCGCAAAGTCGATTTTTCAGAATACCTGAATAATTTTATTTTGGGACATTGAAGTAGGTATGGTATGCTTGTTTTTGCGCACATCAGCATGAAATTGCCGAATGTTCATGCCACAATGATATTTGAAGGGATTCGGCTAAAGAATGAGCCCACACGAGGGCGGGCATTCTTTTTGGCCACCACTGTATTTATGCTCATAGCTGCCGCTCGCTGCCTATATATATATGCCCCGCTTACTTCTTGCTTATATCAATGAGAAAATCATACTATTCAACTAACTATAACACGATCCGTACACAAGTCATCGCGGCATCCTCAGACACCGAGTCCCAAGACTCCCGTCCTCCGCATTTATGCAATCTGCCTTCGTTCTGGAGGGCGTATTTGCCTCCGACTGCCCCAGATTTAGCGCGGTTGACAATGTTCGCGATGGTTTTCACAAAGTTCCATCTGAGCGCTCCACGTTGGCCGGCGAGATATCTGCCATATCAACCGAAGAGAAGGACGACTTCTTGGCCACTTCAAATGTCACGGCCATTGGAAATGCTCTTTGTAGCATTTATTACTCGCCTTGCCGGGGTCTACTTCCTCTCTATTGTTCGGGTTTAGTTGGTGACCCGAACCTCTGCTGGATCCCAAGCGCGTCGTGCGCGATTGCCGCCATGTCAGTCACCGATCCCAATTCAATGGTTCTGCCCGCTGAAGCACCATGGGGCGTACAGTTTCTCAATGCCGTCGTCCACCACACCTCTGCGAAAGGTTTGGTTTTGATCACGGCTGATGAACGTCGCTTCCTTGGGAATGCTCCGGCTCGGAGCGTCGAACCGACAGTGGGTCAAGAACACTTGATTTCGAACAAAATCCCAAGTTCAATTGCGGACTCGTATGTTGATAAACGCCTGTCGGCGCTGCATGAGCCCAAGTGGCTCGACATAAGCCATTGCAGTGATGTCTTGGTAAATTCGTACCGCAGGATTTGCCCCTTGGAATTGCTCGGAGTCACCTGAGCATATTTCTTCGACGCTTTGTCCACAGCGGTACTCAAGAACCCTACGCGTCCTTGCGGCACCAAATTTTCGACCAACAGTCTGGTCCGGGTTGGTTTTTCTTTGAAGGGAGCAGGCCCTCATTGCACTACCATCGGTGTCGATCCGCGGAGTGTCGCTCCGCTCCTAGGTCATCCTCTATCTGCGAGAAAATTATTGTCTGCAGGATACCTGCGAATTCGTTCCACCGTACGCGTCAAGAATCACAAAATGTGATTACAGATCTGTCGTGTAACTCGACAACCTCAATGGAACTGTTCGACTCGGGTCGCTTTCGATTATTTTGGAGTGACAATCCATTTCGTTTTCACGAAGGCGGTGCATTGTGCTATGACTTTGCCAGCCATGTCGAAGGTGTTAGCAGGAGCCTTTTCAGAGGTTCATACGCAGCACCTGAGACTACGATTTTGGATGGCGTTCGCATTGAAGTGGTAGTCTCTCCCTCCATATTGTGGAGCACGCATGAATTGTACAGTTCTCGTAATTTTCGCGTCTGGACAGCGCAAAAGCGCTGAGTCTGCGTGGATGAAAGAACTAGGCATTCCGTGGCATGATACGGATGCTAATTTCATGATCATAATGACATTCACTTCGCCAAGAATTGAGCCGCTTCATTCCTTGCTGGAGTGCTCCTCAAGAGCAGAGTTCCGAATAGCTCCGCGATCCCCGAGCTTCTCAACGGGGGTATTTAATTACCGGGAAGGATCACCTTTGGTGTGCGCCCGTTGTTCATGGGACAAATTAAAAAAAAAAAAAAACATATGTCTCCGGTTCAATGAGCCATTCGAACTCGGATTTGGATCCGAGACAGAGATGTGGTCTCCAAGCGGAGGGCGTAACGTACCTGGAGACCTTGAACATCTCTTTTCCGGAACAGCATTTACCTACCTGCTCCGACATCCAAGATGTCAATCGCTCCCGCGCCCTTCGATATCATTATCCTGATCAGCGCCAACAGCGCTTGGCGAGCATGATTACGCCGAGTATCGGGGCAAGATTCCCCAGGCCTGAAATTTCGGAACGCTCACACGGTTCGGAAACGACGATGCACGTCGGCGAGGTGCCGAGTGCTCTACAGCGGTCTGAGGCGGACATAACAGTCCTCCAAGACGACATGTTTGGGCTTAAAATCCGTGGCAGCCCAAAGGAGGGCGGGAGCATCGATAAAAATTCAAACTTTATGCGTGTGCCACGCATCAGTTCTCCCCGCATGCCTTCCGATCCTACTCATCCCACCAAGATCTGGGACAGAATTTGTTTTCGACATTCACTGAAGCTTACTTGCAGTCGCGACAGCGAGACGAACCACCACTCGAGTCCAGGCGGACCGGAAGCAACAGCCCGATCAACGGGATCTTCGTTGCGATCATCGATCACGGAATCAGAAGTTCCGCTCAGCAATCATCGTTCTATTCGCTCGAAGTCAAGTCCTTCCACTACCAAGGCTCTTTTTGGCCTGCGTGTGGACTGCCTGAAACGAAACCTGGCCGTGCTACGAGACAGTTCAGCCTACTTGGCATCAAATGGTCCTTTGTTGAACTTTCAACGGGGAATTCGGAGTACCAGCCGGAGCACGCCGAGCTGGTTCATTCCTCCTGCGTGTCTATGACCCAATTCCTTTGCTGTTCAACTTTTGATGCGCTAACTCCGCCGAAGCTCGCGCACTGTTGCCTAGGGCCGCACAAGGATGCCAACATCTTTCTCAGTTTCGCTTCCCGAGCACAAGCATCGAATGATGTCCATCGAGTTGCATATCAGAGGTTGATTATTCTGGCGGTTCCCGTTGTCCCACGAACATGCCGCTCCTTTGGTTGTGCTCATCAGCCTCTGCAGGCTTCATCTCTCTTGGATTCCTCAAACGTAGCCCATGGTACTTCTGTTCGTCTGGCCATGATTTCGGCCTTTTCCACAGCGGGCCGAATGGAACGGGGTGGCTAGCTCTCACGGCGGCCGGCACTGCAGTCGTTGATGCTCGGCGCCGGTCCCACTCATATTGAACTATGGACAATCAGATTCAAATGTGCAGGGAACTATCACATCATCATCATTTTGTTGTTGGAACAAGACACAAAATACGAAGTAAGCTGTCCCTAAATGCCCGACCGAACCATCTTAAGAGCAATGCCATTCGGTATGAACACCGTCGGCATCTGGCTCAGAGAAAGTGGCGCACTGTGCGTAGTATGCGCCGTTCTTGTTGATCCCATAGTCGGGGGTCCCGCATCCGAACTCTTGATAAGTACCAGTCGTCCCCCCATCACTTTTCCTGAGGTCAAAAGTACGGGTGCAAGGGTTGACACTGTCCTGGAATCGGATCAGCCTTATGAACACCAGTCACAAAAGTGGAGTCGTACTGGTCCAATGACAGTGTAGTCACTCTTGGGAAGACCAGAGAACCAAGCGACATGGTCTCCATTGAGGGTGAGATAGCCGAGGTTGATTCCACTGTCAAAGATCAGTTTGACTGCATCCAAAGGGACATGTGGCCTACTTGATAAGTGGAACGATAGTCAAGTTCCCGGTTGGGACTGTGGAGTTCTGGATTGGGGAAGCTGCGGCGAGCGAAAACAAGACGACCATGGAGGTGGCGAACAACATCTCAGTGATTTACTGAGGGACCCGGGTTGACAGTGGAATGCGACCTGGTTATGTTGGTAAAGAAAGAAGTGAAGTGGTGGGTCCTTTATACTCAGGATGCGGCCTACAGAAAAGTTGCCGCTAGGCTAGGAAATTTCGCCGCATTCCAAAAAATGGCGGAACAATGTCAAGAGGTGTAGGCGTTACCCGGCATCAAAGAAATCCGGGAAACGAGGCATCGACGGTGCTTCTCAGAATGCATCAACGCCACTAGGTCAGGGAGGCCCACACATGAACACGGACCAGAGTTCTTTTTCTTTCCCTCAACACAAATCAGCGAGTCCTTGGGGTGCCGCTACCTGGTGACCCGGCATTTTCCGACCAAGTCCGTGGAACGAGGCATCGACGGTGCTTCTCAGAATGCATCAATGCATCAATGCCGCGACATCAGGGGAGGGCTTGAGCTTGAGCCTAGACTTGAGTCGTGTTTTTTTTTTTTTTTTTTTCTCTCTCTTTTTTTCTTTCATTTTTGAAGCACAATTCAATAAGTCCTTAGGTGACCACCAGGCCGTACTTTCATCTATTCAGGTCTAAAACAAAAAAGGAAACACTGTACCCCCATCACATCGCCAGCATCTTCCGTTTAGCGTTGGAAATAAGTCCCGGGATATAACCCGGGTCCGCCGCCTTGAAACAACTTTGACGCCGAAATTATCCACGCAGGGAAAAGGACAGCAACTATCTGTGAACGCCGTTCGCACTCGAGGTCCGGCTGGACTCGTCAGATGGTGGCCTGCCGGAAAACGCCGGATATTAACATCCCATCGGACTTAGCTCAGGTTGCAGTCCGAGCGTTCTTTATATTCCTTCACCCTCAGTTCTTTCTCGTTGGCTTCAAGTTTGCAGGGTATGTGCGACGCACATAACTGCTGAAGCGAAACATCGTACGAGGGAGGGTTTTCCTTGACTCGATCCCGCTCTTTTGCGGGGGTCTCGGTCCGCACAATGGAAGACGGCATGGTATGTTCTGCCCAGAAAACAGATTTCTATAACAGGTTTTGCGGGCGAGAGGCGATTACTGTCAACCACAGTCAATACTTCACAATGAAACACATTCAAACCCAGCCTGGCCTCAATAAGGTGTGTGGGGAGACGGATTGATTTTCCTCGTCACTTGTACCCTCCGGAAGCAGGATTGGCATGTCTCACCTGGGAAATGTAACCTGTGTTTACACTGCAATTTTTTCGAGTGAACCACGTCCAGACGGCTGCGGAGCATGAACGGCGTTTAAGGACGTTGAAAAGAGTAACTCCCGGGGGACGTGCCGATGATCTCGGCGTCGAACTCGTTTCAGGGCGGCTGCTTTGATGGGCTGAGTGCATTTTGGGAAACACCGTCTGCCCTTTGGAGGTATCTTCGGCAAATCGCGGCCGCAGCATCACTTATTGATTTGTTCCGCCAAATGTTAAGTTACGGCGAGATGTCCGTGGCCCGGTGCCAAGTCTCTGCACCGCTATTTGGACATCTAGCGTCTTGGCAACATGTACGTGCCCTACCCCGGCCACCACATGTTGGACAAAAGAAGAAGAAAAAATCTGATTGACTCACAAACCACATTCCAATGAGGACGGCACTGTCGGGTGCTTGTCCCTCCACATAAATGATGGAATTATCGTCGTATTTCATTATGTACACCTCAATGCAGCAAGACCTGCTAGGTACCTATTATTATACGTTCAAGAGCGCGCCAGACTTTGCCTAGGACATCATCAGGAAATTACTATTTGCCATACCAATTTACTCCGGGGACTCGGTGCCACCCGTGTATTGAAGATTGGATAGACCCAAAATACCCCCGTGTTCGGGGGCAACACCGCAGCATCAATGTGGGTCCGGATAGATATGCTTGGCATTATCGACTCTTATACAGTGTCTTCAGTGCAGCCTTTATTTCCCTGCCTGCGTCCCACCATGTTTCTCGCTCACAGATTTTTTCTTATGCCTCCCCGGTTCAGGCTCTTACTATTTGTGCCTCTGTTCGTCTGTCACTGGGCGCTGGCAACGGACCCCTTCACGCAATATGCGGTGGACTTCCCTGACCCCAACTATGTCACCGCCGGTCAGTTTGGGGCAAAGTTCGGGGGTGCAGAAGCCACAATTGTCGCATGGGCAGATGAGATGGCGTCTTACGGACCTTGGAGTATTTTTTTCCACTTGCGGCACTTCACAGAGCTCATCGGCTACTGTAGGCGTCACCAACAAACCCGTCGTAGCACCTAGTGGGGACAAGCATGATTATATGAGCTGGCCTCCATAGTGAGATATTCATCGCCTAACTTCCCCTCTATTCATATGCTCTTCAACTCAAGCCAGTGGCCTGACTGTTCCAATGTTCATAATACAACTGTGCTATCACCATCGGACAGTACGATACCCCTTTGATACATTTCTCCTCTAACATTCAACCTTCTAGTTCGGAAGCTCTGTAATTATGTCTTCCGCGATGGTCAAGTGAACCCCGACCGCAACACTATCCAAGACTCTCAATCGTTCTCCAATCTATCGGACGCTGTGCTTTACAATTCCATTGCTGCCATGCTGCAGAACAAGTCATCGTCGGTATACTCACAGAACGTGGGTGCGTGTAAAAATTCCCGCATCGGCGCCATGATCTCACCCAATGACAGCAAAATTCATAAACACCTGGTTCTTGGATGCCGACACAGCGATGAACTCTAATCTCAATTATGCCCAAATGAATCTGGGTCCCGGCGGACAGAACGGTATGCGAGTTTGACCTCCACCACAGCACAAGCTGACTTGCCCTGCCATTTTACAGGTACTTACACCGGAATTCTGTAAGTGGGGGTATACTCTTTTCCGCGCCATGCTCATGTGCCACCAGAGACCTCAGAGGATTTGCGAAGATAGCCTCCGGCATTCTGCTCCTTCGAAAGATAAGCAACAGCGGCTGGACGTCAGACCTCGACACCCAAATGATTGTGTGGTGTAATAAGTACATCGACTGGCTGCAGACAGCACCGAATGCCATAGTCGCCGCACATGCGACGAAGTGGGACCAGCTACTGCATGCTGTCGACATGTCTGACCCATTGTGCAGTAACCATGGGACTATTTTCGTCAATCAGCTCGCGGGCCTGAAGCTCATTGTTCAGGACACCGCAGGGGCAGTCAACTGGACACAGGGATATTTCTCAGGCATTTTCCAAGGCCAGGTCAACTCCACGGGTGATCAGGTACGCTTCCGGCAGTCCTCTCGATTACCATGCCTCAAATCAATCCCAGCCCCAGGAGGCCTCTCGCACTCGACCGTACCATTATCGAAACTTTAACATCGCGGGCATGATCGTACGTGTCTGCGACAACTACTCATTGCACCTATCTGAGAACCCATTCACCAGACGAACGCGCGCCTCCTCACCTATGCAGATCCCACCTCGAAACCCTGGAACGCTACCGCCCATGGGGTGACTATCCAGAAGACCGTCGACTTCCTGATGACAATCGACCCCGCCGCCAGTGGCGAGCGGGCTGTCGTGGCCGAGATTTATCCAAACATTGCAGCGATCGCATCTGTGTATGGGGACCCGAACGGTGACTATGTCAAGTTCCTGACAGCGACGGGTTTTGCATATGCGGACGATCCGACATTCATGTGGGACCAGCCTTTGGCAGGCGGGGACCCGGTGAGCTCCCCAAACAATTCTAGCTCTGGCTCCTCGCCCGAGAAGAATGGCGATCGGGCGGCAGCCGTGAGCTATACGGAACGTATGTGCCTCCTAGTAATTGTTTTACTGTCTTGTGGGCTTCAATATCTGTAGGCAGGTTGCATGTACTAAGTACTAGAAGTTCAAGTTGTGCAATGCATGGTTTATTGCGGTGCACAACATGGAAAAGAGGCAAATAAGTATTATACAACGAGGAAGCGACAGAAGCAAGGGACCTGCCATTGCATAGAAATATCAGTGGCAGTATTCTGGTCCGAGTGGCGCCGTCCTAGTCCGATTCTCGTTCGAGACAGAAAGCAGATTCATTCAATCAAGGAGGTCAGGGAAGATTTCCGTGTCGAAGTTGTTTCAAGGCGGCGGACCTTTGTGTTGTGGCGGGTTGTTGGCATTGCCTGGGCCTATGGCGGTCCGATCTTTGGACGACCCGTGACTCACCTGGGTCCGTCTACACAAAAGATCTTGCCATCCCCCCACGGGCGCGCTCTTGAACGTATAATAATAGGTACCTAGCAGGTCTTGCTGCATTGAGGTGTACATAATGAAATACGACGATAATTCCATCATTTATGTGGAGGGACAAGCACCCGACAGTGCCGTCCTCATTGGAATGTGGTTTGTGAGTCAATCAGATTTTTTCTTCTTCTTTTGTCCAACATGTGGTGGCCGGGGTAGGGCACGTACATGTTGCCAAGACGCTAGATGTCCAAATAGCGGTGCAGAGACTTGGCACCGGGCCACGGACATCTCGCCGTAACTTAACATTTGGCGGAACAAATCAATAAGTGATGCTGCGGCCGCGATTTGCCGAAGATACCTCCAAAGGGCAGACGGTGTTTCCCAAAATGCACTCAGCCCATCAAAGCAGCCGCCCTGAAACGAGTTCGACGCCGAGATCATCGGCACGTCCCCCGGGAGTTACTCTTTTCAACGTCCTTAAACGCCGTTCATGCTCCGCAGCCGTCTGGACGTGGTTCACTCGAAAAAATTGCAGTGTAAACACAGGTTACATTTCCCAGGTGAGACATGCCAATCCTGCTTCCGGAGGGTACAAGTGACGAGGAAAATCAATCCGTCTCCCCACACACCTTATTGAGGCCAGGCTGGGTTTGAATGTGTTTCATTGTGAAGTATTGACTGTGGTTGACAGTAATCGCCTCTCGCCCGCAAAACCTGTTATAGAAATCTGTTTTCTGGGCAGAACATACCATGCCGTCTTCCATTGTGCGGACCGAGACCCCCGCAAAAGAGCGGGATCGAGTCAAGGAAAACCCTCCCTCGTACGATGTTTCGCTTCAGCAGTTATGTGCGTCGCACATACCCTGCAAACTTGAAGCCAACGAGAAAGAACTGAGGGTGAAGGAATATAAAGAACGCTCGGACTGCAACCTGAGCTAAGTCCGATGGGATGTTAATATCCGGCGTTTTCCGGCAGGCCACCATCTGACGAGTCCAGCCGGACCTCGAGTGCGAACGGCGTTCACAGATAGTTGCTGTCCTTTTCCCTGCGTGGATAATTTCGGCGTCAAAGTTGTTTCAAGGCGGCGGACCCGGGTTATATCCCGGGACTTATTTCCAACGCTAAACGGAAGATGCTGGCGATGTGATGGGGGTACAGTGTTTCCTTTTTTGTTTTAGACCTGAATAGATGAAAGTACGGCCTGGTGGTCACCTAAGGACTTATTGAATTGTGCTTCAAAAATGAAAGAAAAAAAGAGAGAGAAAAAAAAAAAAAAAAAACACGACTCAAGTCTAGGCTCAAGCTCAAGCCCTCCCCTGATGTCGCGGCATTGATGCATTGATGCATTCTGAGAAGCACCGTCGATGCCTCGTTCCACGGACTTGGTCGGAAAATGCCGGGTCACCAGGTAGCGGCACCCCAAGGACTCGCTGATTTGTGTTGAGGGAAAGAAAAAGAACTCTGGTCCGTGTTCATGTGTGGGCCTCCCTGACCTAGTGGCGTTGATGCATTCTGAGAAGCACCGTCGATGCCTCGTTTCCCGGATTTCTTTGATGCCGGGTAACGCCTACACCTCTTGACATTGTTCCGCCATTTTTTGGAATGCGGCGAAATTTCCTAGCCTAGCGGCAACTTTTCTGTAGGCCGCATCCTGAGTATAAAGGACCCACCACTTCACTTCTTTCTTTACCAACATAACCAGGTCGCATTCCACTGTCAACCCGGGTCCCTCAGTAAATCACTGAGATGTTGTTCGCCACCTCCATGGTCGTCTTGTTTTCGCTCGCCGCAGCTTCCCCAATCCAGAACTCCACAGTCCCAACCGGGAACTTGACTATCGTTCCACTTATCAAGTAGGCCACATGTCCCTTTGGATGCAGTCAAACTGATCTTTGACAGTGGAATCAACCTCGGCTATCTCACCCTCAATGGAGACCATGTCGCTTGGTTCTCTGGTCTTCCCAAGAGTGACTACACTGTCATTGGACCAGTACGACTCCACTTTTGTGACTGGTGTTCATAAGGCTGATCCGATTCCAGGACAGTGTCAACCCTTGCACCCGTACTTTTGACCTCAGGAAAAGTGATGGGGGGACGACTGGTACTTATCAAGAGTTCGGATGCGGGACCCCCGACTATGGGATCAACAAGAACGGCGCATACTACGCACAGTGCGCCACTTTCTCTGAGCCAGATGCCGACGGTGTTCATACCGAATGGCATTGCTCTTAAGATGGTTCGGTCGGGCATTTAGGGACAGCTTACTTCGTATTTTGTGTCTTGTTCCAACAACAAAAATGATGATGATGTGATAGTTCCCTGCACATTTGAATCTGATTGTCCATAGTTCAATATGAGTGGGACCGGCGCCGAGCATCAACGACTGCAGTGCCGGCCGCCTGGGGCAAAGGTTCTGTAACGAGGTTCCAGGATCAGCTGAATATTTTCCAGCCGTGTCCTTGCGCCCGGGCCGCCGAGGGTTCAATTTAAAATAAAAGAACACCTGTGGAGTTTTGCCACCGGGGGTGCCAACAACCTGTCCTTCAAACCTACGCACTTGCAGTATTGCTACAAGCTGTCGTCGACCAATGGAGGCGCCCTTCACCATATGCGTACGACCAGAATCTCGGGGTTCGATTCCCCGCAACTAAATTACGCTCTGAAAAGATATCGATTTGATCCAGAATACAATTTGAACCGAGTGATTTGGGGAGATTTGGCTCAAATATCCCTGAGACAGTCTGATCGTTGCGCTTCCTAGTTTATCACTGTAACCATAAAACATCGTTATCTTTTCCCGGTATATTTAGTCCTTTAAGCTCTGAATTTCGTATTAGGCAGGCCAACGGTTCAATGGCCAAGTTGAATAATAGGCATGAAAGTGGATCACCTTGCCTCACCCCACGAATGACGATGAAAGATTCACTGATCTCACCGTTAACTACCACAACTGTTTCAGCATTGGTATATAAACTCTTTACTGTGTTGCAAAATTTGGGTGGGAAACCCATGTGTTCGAGAACCCTGAGAAGGTAGGTATGCTTAATTCGATCATAAGCTTTCTCCTGATCTAGTGCCACAATTATTCCATCCTCCTCTGCTGCCTCGGCATAATTCAACAGGAATTTGGCAAGCTTTACTTGATCTTCGATTCTTCTCCCTTTCATAAAGCCCGCTTGGTCAAGATGTACGAGAGAAGGGGCCACATTCATCAAACGTAGGGAATATGACTTCGTCATCAACTTGTAGTCGCAATTGAGTAGAGTCACTGGCCGATAGTTGCTGATCAATGACCGATCTCCTTTCTTGAAAATAGGGCTCATCCACTCCATATTGAACTTGCAGGCTTTAACCATTCCATATTTTTCAATATCATCATAGAGATTCGTGAGGAAGCCTATCACATTAAAAGACTCTTGGTCAGTTCCTTTGGTTTGTCGAAACAAGATTTCAAGAATTTTGTAAAACTCGTAAGGCCATCAATTCCAGGTGCTTTCCCATTGTTTGAGAGTTTGAGTGCCTCTCCTACATCTTCATCAGATAATGTTTCATCCATCTTCGTGAACTCTTTTTCGGACAGGCGTGCGCTACATTTTTCAGGAGTAATTTCGGTAGCCATCAGTCTGCCGTACTCATCCGGGATATCGTTGTTTTGAATCGAGTTGTGGCAGTCTCCAGCCATTTTTGCCATTTGTTTTGGTCGAGTTTCGTAGCATGGAACAGTGTGTTCAATTTCAGTGTCCACTTTGAATTCTCGTACTGATTCTTTTTGATGGTATCCTTTGGCTGACCGTGTCCAAGAGGTTGTTCGTAAATTTTCACCTTCGACATCGTACTTCGTGTCCGTGAGAGTCTTCTTGCTTACAGACTCGGCCGTTAGTCGGTCTTTGATTTTTTTCTCCAATAGGTAAGCTGCCATTGTTTCTGTCTTCATGTGGCATATCATCACCGTGAATTACCATAGTAAACTGAGCTTTCCATTTTCGTACTTGTCGCGTAGTCTCGTTGGTTATGAATCGCGAGCAATATTTACCGTGGTCAATTGTGTCAGACTTAAATTTTGCCCATAGGGTTTGAATATTCTTGTCCGGTCTCCGTTCCGATTGTTGCAGGTTCTGAGCATCTTTGACCAGCTGTGATGCCAGTGCTTGAACTTAGTTCATGAATTTCGCAGATTTCAGGAGGTACAAGGGCAGTCTCCAACCCCATCTCCGGGTTTCTCATCGGTATCACAGGTTAATTGAGTTATGACCAGCCTGTGGTCACCTGTGACAGTGCAGTGTTTTATATCCCAGCCTCTGTAGTGCTTGAACTGTGAACTAACTACACAGATTCGATCAAGGCGTGAGCGTGTTGTGTGCCTTTCATTAGAGTCCTTGTCTGTCCGAATCTGCACACATGTGTAATCCCGTGTGTCGGGGAATGTAGCGCGCCATCCATCCTATAGGCGCAATAAACCTTTGAGTCTTTTAAAGCTTTCAGTAACCGTCTCTGTGGCTCCAGACGTTCTGTCCAATGGATCTTCAACAAATTCCAATCCCCGAGTGCAACATTTGGGAATGAGAGTTGTGGGTCGTCAGCCCACTTTTTCCAGAGTTCTTGCCACATTTTATCTCGCTCCTCAGGCCGGTTCGGGGCATATATGTTTAGAATATTCAATGATTCTCCCCGATGCCACGGTATAACGATCATGAAAGCCCGACCTGGGATCAGCTCATATTCACGGATATTTTCGGTGTCTACAAATTTTTTGTTGAGGACAAGGGCTACTCCGGCCGTTGAGCACGGTTTGTCCGGGTGGGCCGAGTAGTAAAGCTTGAACCAGCGTCTGAAGACATTATCGAATTTTGGTAGCGGATTCAGCGTCAAAATGTGTTTCTTGTATGCCTAGAATTCCCAGTTATTGGTGTCAATTGTTTGCTTCAAAATTTGAACTTGTGGTATTTGTGATGCATCGACAGTTTTGATTCACGTCCGGCGATGTTGAGCGAGCCTATGGTCAGGTTTGAACGGGTGAACTTGCCGGATTTGAGTACCCGTGGCGGCTTGTGTCTTTTACGTATTGCAATATTCTCAGATTCCCAGCTATTGCTGTCAACGTGAGTGTAACTTGCTCACGGTTCATATTAGTTTGCGAATACTGTGGATTTATATCGTGTAAATCGTCAGATGTGGTGTCCGTATAGTTGCTTGTATTCACTTGATTATTTAAACATGGGTCGTTTGACACCTCTATATCTCCCATACGCACATCTGGCGACTGGTTAGTACCTTCGACAATATTTCTATGTGTCATTATCTCCAGCTCGACATTTACCATAATGCTGTCAGCACTCGTCGATAAGTGTGGAGTTGGAGTGGTAATATTGGGGGGAGGTACTAGGGTGTTGCTCTTCGCTTTGCTCCGTAACAGCCAGAGCAACAGAACCGTTACAGGAGGGGCCTAGCAATTGGTAGCCAGGGATAGGCCCCTGGGTACCCTGACTCCTGCTGATTTCGCATTCTGAACTCGCAGCCTGCAGGCACTCACGAGAGGGATGTACCACGTCCCCGAAACCCTCCCGTGAACCAGGAGGGCCCAAGGTACCAAAATCGGATTTGTTCGGTTGTATAGGCATATTAAGGTGCGTTTTAGGACCGCCGTCACGGAGTAATGGTTTCGATGAATTGATTAATGCCCCAAATTTGTGGCCAGGAGATGAGGGCAAGGGTGAAGTTGAGATTACGGCCACGGTTCTGAAAGGGAGGAGGCTGTTCTGATTCAAGGTCGATAAGGGGCTTTCATTTGAGAATCTGAAGGGTTGATTCATCATTAGAGAGAGGGACACAAAATTGAAATACACGTACCTGTAAGTCCAGGGACAGAGTCAAACGTTACCGACGTACCCGGATAGGTGTTTGTACTGTGTGCATCTAAATCCAAGCTCATCGATTAGTTTAAACGCGATCAAGAAACAAGAATGGATGCTTTCCTGAGGTGTTCACTGGTTGTATGCTGCCATCCATTGGCCTCTCGTAATTATCTTGGGAAGAGCAGTTCCAAGCAGTCACCCCTGATTAAAAGACGTTAGATCAAGTTAATCCCAAATGAAAGACCGAAGCCACAGGTTTCGTCAACATCCATCGGGGTGTACACCCTGGGCTCGTCGACGTCTGTGGGATTGTAAAATCCGAGAGTGTCAACGTCCATAGGAGTATACTTGCATTCGTTGAACTCATTATGATGAGGTGGCTTGTGGCAAACATTGGTGTTCCAGCCCACGGGGGTCGAAAGTCGACAAGTCGTTCATCATAGCCCGCCGGGAGCAGGTCGCAGACCAGGACTATGCAAGATAAAGGCGGGTTTTTATGGTTTACATCGGCAAGAAGGGCGGTTTTTATGCCGGTCACGCGCGAGCTGGTGATTTGCATAGCAAAGTTGCGAGTCGTACGCTCTCGACAGCAGTATCGACATCACAGGCCTCATCTGCACTGTGGATCTGCTCCCAGTAGCCGATGATGGCCAGACTCTCGAGGAAGTGTACGGTTTCGGCACGCCGGGATCTCTTTCGCACATTCCACCTTACTCCTCCTCGGCTCTCCGATGAATACGAATTGGGGAGGCCCGCATAAAGCTACTGCAGCCCTCGCAGGCGGCACGTTCGTCGGGGTGTGCAGCATTCCTTGGAATGGGGGAACGTGTCTCCTGTTCGCCTTCGCTGTCAGAATCAAATCTATAATAGTCGGCAGAGTGGTTAAATCATTGGACTAGATATATTATTGATCTCAGTCCCAGCATATGTGGTGGGGTGTGCATTCTAGTTCCAGTTGCTTTGCTATTTTCGGATAATCGGTGAAGCTGGAAGTTGGATCAGAACCAGAGTTGCAAAAATATACAGCAGGGACCTATGTAATATATTGACTTTAAATTTATATCGCATCGACGACTATTTGACGGTGCACAGTTTGCATGAGTGTGAATCCACTGCCAAGGAAAGTCAAAGTTATCATGCTTCTTCAAACAGGTTCAGTGATGCACCTTTCAACATTTTGAGTTTTTCTAGTTCAAGCGGAAGAATTGTGCGCCGCGCATCAGAGGAGGCCTGAAATCTCTCTTTCTCCCTCTTTTCTTTCCTTTTCCTCTTTCTTTTTTGGGCATATTTTCTCTATTTCTTTTGGGAAACCACAAACACCGTACCAAGCCGCTCGCCTCTTGTTGATGGCTTGGATGTAAGTTGATCGCGCACTTCTGGCCTCTTGACCACCATGCCAACCCCTCCCTTCTTCTCCACCGCCGTCCACCCCCCCTGGGCTCCTCTTGGGCTCTCCAACACCATAACTACAAGTTTCAAGTCATATTTCGTCGGTTGTATATGTGTCAATCCGCATCAAGCAGCCTCAAGTTTCTTAAGTCGTCCGCAATCTTGTCTTCTCGTTGCTTCAAGTCACATTTGGTACTCAAGTCTCCCTCCATCTCAACCCCTGGGAGCGTGCCGGGATTGCGGCGGCGGCACTCCGGTCACGCATTTAAAAATGTAAAGGGTGGCAATACAGTCATGCTTTTCAAAATGTAATGCTTCAACTTGCTGAAAGCACTGATTTCCCTCTAGCAAGGTCAATAAACACAAGCTAACTGGCTGGAAATGACCGCAAAAATCAGGGCTATCCATTTGAAGTCCAAGCGCTTCAAAAAAATGGCTCTGGGAGCGTGCCGGAATTGCGGCGGGCTGCGCTCCGATCACGCGTTTCAAAATGTCAAGGGTGGCAATACAGTCATCCTTTTCAAATTGTAATGCTTGCTGAACGCACGAGCGGAGGATTCACTGATGGCCCGAATGCCACTCGACTTTGAATACCGACTGATCCGTCTATTCAAAGCCGCCGTGACTCGGAGGAATACACCCATTTTGAAGGGTTATAGGGAGTTCGGGGCAGGGAAGCGGAGCCACTTGTGACTTGTTGCAACTTTTAAGGGCCCGTCGAGGCAAATTATTTCCCTGTGCTCCCCGCGAGCGGAGGATTGAATAGCACTGATGGCCCGAATGCAAATTATTGCCCTGCGCTCTCCGCGAGCGGAGGAGTCAATAGCACTGATGGCCCGAGCGCAAATTATTGCCCTGTGCTCCCCGCGAGCGGAGGGTTCAATAGCACCGATGGCCCGAATAAAAAGACTGTATTTCGTGGTCGGCAAACGCTGCCAGTGATGTAAAAAGTGGGATTATACCGCACTTGGAAATTGGCCCCTGATGTTATGACCTGTGACTGATTACATAAGGGTGCGGGAATTCCACGCTCTCAATCTTAGAGTAAATCGCATTGTTCTTCCCCCGGCCGTTCAAAACCCAGGCCAGAATTTTCGGTATCACTAGTACCAGTAAGGCCGGAAACTTGCTAAAATACTTTTGGCTGACCGAAAAATGGGCTCTATTTGATCGCATCAACTTAGCCCTGAAAAGCAGCCGAGAGGGAAAAAAAATGAATAAATATCCGTCCGAGATGGTGTGGCCTCCCTAAATTTGGTGATCTCCGATGTGATTCAGTACCTAGATATATGGGATGTCACGAGGTCTGTTACAATCGCTATGGTTGAATATATGGGGAATTACACCATCAAACTGCAGTTGGACACTGCGATTGTATTTTCCGCTCTCTGTGCTTCAATTAAAGCTCTGCAGAATAGGCCTCCTCAGGATGTAGATGGACAGATTGATAATTCTGAAATGACCTGGTTAATGATGATTAAAACAACAAATACCTTGGTCAGCAAACGAGAGTTGATGGGCCAACTTACTTGGTCAGAAGAACAATTACATGTCAGATGAATATCAGGAGCACTGGTGGTCTTCTATGCTCAGAGATATTGCACGCGAAGTTTTCACCGTTGACCTTGGCGATTATTCTGAGCCATATGCACCAGAAACAGCAGAAGAGCTTGACCACGGAGGGCTAGATTCGGATGAAGCCCAACGCATGACCATCCCCGATGATGAGGATGATGGAATGATGTTGCTCACACCAGAAAACCTCAATCAAGCTCCTGAAACTGAGAAATGCAACGATGATGCCCGAGAGAAGAAATATTCAAACTTGTTCAGTGACATGTTCTACCAGCCATCAGAGCTTGATTCAATGTGTGTTTGGGATATTCTAAGAAACTACGTCAAAGAGAAGAAGCCCAAGTCAAAGACTCAGCGAAAAGACATACCTACATTTCAAGCGAGCCATTATTTTGCCTGAGCTCATGCAGTCCAAGGCTGTTTGAGGTTCGAGAATTTGTGCAAATTACTAAATAAGGAAATAAAATCTGCAGCCGAACAAAACTGCAGGTGGCTTCCCACTGTCCGTTGTCCGTACGCCGTCAGCTGGTGTAAATTACTAATACGACGGGCCATAAATGGCCGATGTCGTCCGTAAACCACCCAAATCCAACAAAATATGCGCACAGCCACAGAGTTCAGAAAATATTACACAACCTGCCTCGCCGGGGGGTCAAATTTCCTGCGTGCGTGTTGGGGGCCGCATGCACCTTGCCAGATCATTATTCCACCAGAAAATGATTGCGCATTCCACTTTTGCCTCCGGAAGAGATAAAAGATCTGCACAGCCACAGAGCTCAGAAAATATTACACAACGTGCTTCGCTGGGGGTCAAATTTTCTGCGCGCGTGTTGGGGTCTGCATGCACCTTACCAGATCATGATTCCGGCAGAAAATGATCGCGCATTCCACTTTTGCCTCGGAACGAGATGAAAGATGTGCACAGCCACGGAGTTCAGAAAATATTACACAACTCTCCAGTTTCTCCATGGGATTGCCCGCGTTGTATTCGCAACTTGATTCCGCTACTCTTTACCCTTTCTGCCGCAGTTCCACATTCATCCTTCTCAGAATGTCACTTCATGAACCGCGCCTCTACTCTCGCCGATACTGCTGTTACAGCCCACAAGGCATTCATTTGAAACACGTGCTTCAATGATCTTGCAGTTAAAACACAACTGTTGCAATTCCACAGCAGTCCGGAGACACTTTCTGAGGCGTGCCCCGCGCATCTGGATAGCCAGGGTCATTGCGAATATTTCTCGCGCTTTAGATTCCGCCCCAGAGCCATTATTGCGTTTTCCGCAAGGCATTCATTTTGAAACACGTGCTTCAATGGCCTTGTATTTAAGCCATTATTGTGTTTTCCATTCATTTGGAAACGCGTGCTTCAAGGGCCGTGTATTTAAGCCATTATTGTGTTTTCCATTCATTTTGAAACGCGTGCTTCAATGGCCTTGTATTTAAGCCATTATTGCGGTTCCACAAGGCATTCATTCATTTTGAAACACGTGCTTTAATGACCTTGCAGTTAAAACGCGACTGTTTCAAATCCACAGCAGTCCCGGAGACACTTTCTCCCTTATACACTTCTGGTGCCGCCATTGATGGCACCCTTGGCACTGAAGCATCTTTACGCGCCGTGCAAGCCATTCTTCCGGATTCTGATCCTCCGTTCGACAATATAACCCATCTGGTTAACCGAACTTCATCTGGGACTGACGGAACTGTTAAATCTCACAGAACGGCTATCCCATTCTCCCCGCCTTAAAAAGTTAAAGATCTCTCATTCGATAGTCGCAGGTCGATATCTATCTCTCTGCGGTTCCTTAGTCTAGTTGTAACCACGCTTGCGCTTTATATTTCGTGTGCGCGAGAGGTCCTTAGTTCGAAGCACAATAGTAGTACCACATTTAAACCACGTAGATTTGAATCATTAGTCACCTATATAGCCCAACTAACACCTCTAGTTACAGGGGGAGACCTATGCGGTCGCCCTCTCTAACTAGAGGTGATTTAGCTCATCTGCCATCACCCGATAAATATCTAAATGGCTATCGCTAAATAGCGTTAAATTACGAGCTATTAGCAATAATTATTGTTATATTATACAGCGCGCCGCCAGTCGTGTTATTGCATGAGCACTAACTCTACTCACAGAGCCTAGAAGTCCCCCTGCCTGTCCTCTAGAGCCTCCCCCTCACTCAATCCCCACTCATGCTTCTCCAAAGCAAAGGAGCTGCTTGATACCCTCCCTCCGAAATGGGATCCTAGACAGGAGCAACCGGAGGACTACGAATTACCTCCAGAAGAGGAGGAAAATGGCTGGACTACCTTTGATAGGAGGGTAACAGTAACCCTAGCAGCTTTGCTTAAACGATCTGCGTCTAGATGGGAATGATGGTTTTAAAACAGGGTGTTAATCTAAACACGTTTAATGTCTTACAGCACTTTGCAAAGCTAATGACACTTCGATCATTTTGTAAATAAGAGCAAAATAAATACTTGCCTTTTTGAAATGCTCATCCTGAGCTCAGTTCTTCACGGATTTCTTCGAGTCCAGGTGCTTTCGACGTCATTTTTCAAGCGCTTTCGACTGGTACCTAACTCATTGTCCAATTCAGACTTTGAATTTTGACCTAACTCGGCTGCCTGTCTCTGACCTGCACACTTCCGACGCTTTTTTCTCGCCCAATTCTGGCTCGATTCCGCTGAAAGTAGGCGCGCTCGACTCGAATTTGACGCCCCGCTTCGACCATACCACCCATCTACTCCAGTACGAAGCCCTCACGAACCTCCTTTACACGCGCGCCAACGACGCGCCATCTTGATCCCCTCGGTTCTCGGCCAACACTTACTCAATTCGCGTGAATACGGGTGCGTCCGCTGCGCCCCCTGTCATCGCATATCTTACTGGCACGTCGCATGGGCAGCTTGTAGTCATGCCTTCCGCTCGTTTGGCCGCAAACCTAGCCGCGAAGGGCCCAAATGCTCGTTCCTCTTGGGGCCGGGGAGATCACCATGAGCCTTGACTCTGAATCGAAAGTTCTGTGAGCGCCACGCGCTGGGCAAGGAACCTGCGCCTGTTTCCTGCAAAAGAAGTACACGAAAAACCGAGACCCTCGCTTACATCAAGCCCTCGCAGTTGGAACTTATGGGATTCATGGCCGGCGAGATTGCGCAAATTCAGTTTGCTGTTTCAAGCTGGACAGTTCCCGCTGCATAGGACTATTATTCTTGTTGCTGACTCTGATGGTTCACAAGTGTTTTGTGATAGTTATATAGTTCTTTGTAACTGATGATACAGTGTATGTCTCGAAATAATTGCCTTCAGAACTGTTCAGGACATGCCCGTGCTCTCAAGTTCCCGATGAATGGTGAAACAATTGTGTTTGAGTAGGTCGAGGAGCTCATCAAGATTATAATCTGGGTGGCAAAGGAGGTAAACAAGTCCATGTCGTCATTGTGGGGAATGGAACCGTCCGGCACGCCGGCGACGTAGGATGCGGAAGCGAGGGGTGGGTGAGAAGCCGACACTGTCTAAAATTTGCTGGATACAGTGAGAGCCAAGTGACACCGGTGATCTTGAGTCGGACTTGACATCACGACTAATGTGTCGATTGGGTATGATTGAGTAGAAAACTACCCAAGCGACGTGCCAGTAAGATATGCGATGACAGGGCGCAGCGGACGCACCCGGATTTACGCGAATTGAGTAAGTGTTGGCCGAGAACCGAGGGGATCAAGATGGCGCGTCGTTGGCGCGCGCGTAAAGGAGGTTCGTGAGGGCTCCGTACTGGAGTGGATGGGTGGTATTGTCGAAGCGGGGCGTCAAATTCGAGTCGAACACGCCTACTTTCAGCGGAATCGAGCCAGAATTGGGCGAGAAAAAAGCGTCGGAAGTTTGCAGGTCAGAGACAGGCAGCCCGAGTTAGGTCAAAATTCAAAGTCTGAATTGGACAATGAGTTAGGTACCAGTCGAAAGCGCTTGAAAAATGACGTCGAAAGCACCTGAACTCGAAGAAATCCGTCAAGAACTGAGCTCAGGATGAGTGTTTCAAAAAGGCAAGTATTTATTTTGCTCTTATTTACAAAATGATCGAAGTGTCATTAGCTTTGCAAAGTGCTGTAAAGGAGATCAAATTGTCAACAAAAAGCAGTGAGGTGTGGGGCTCGAACACATGCCCACAATTTTACACACAAAAGCACTGACAGTGAAATAGACAACTGAGCCACAGGACCATGATGTAACTATTGGCAAATACCATAACCTCTCATTCCGAATCCCAACTGGTATCTCAAAGGGATGTGGACTTTGTCAAAATTTCGGTTTCATGCCGATTAAACACAGATTAAACATAGTTTCAACCCCAACATACTATGGTTATCAACCCCAATTATCCACCTCAGTTGTACTCTAGGTTTTACTATCTGTTAATCAGCAATTCAGCATGCATTATATATTTCGAGTTAGCACCATTGACCGTGTCTAGAGCACCCTTGACTTCTTGAGATCCTGAATCAGTCACATGATGTGGTTGAGTTCTGCGGCCTATTGTCGTCTCGACCACCGATAGGAACAATCAAGTACTTGAAGACACGGACACAGAATAATGACTAAATGAACAAGGAACGATGTTCTGCGGAGGCACAAGACCAACTCTTATAGGTTACAAAATATGCCTGCTCAGTATAGTGGTTATACCCTCTATTCCTCAAGTGTATATTGAGGTGCTTGGTTCGAGTCCCACTGAAGTCCGCTTTTTTGGGCAAAGACCCCGCTTAAACCGAACATCACTGTTTTAAAAACCCGTTTTGAACTAGTTTAAACAGGTCTCCGTTTAACGCACCTGACCTGATTGAACCCCTCCACCCCAGGAGCGCTCCGCAGTCCCTCTGCTCTTGGAACATTAAACATGATTAGATTAACAGCCTGTTTAAACAGCAATTTCCGTCTAGACGCAGATTGTTTAAACAAAGCTAATTGTACTTTATAGGGTAACAACAACAGGATCGATTAAAGAGACATTCCGTGTCTTCACAGAGGGCGAAGTATGCAACATTCCCCCGGACATGACACTAATGCCGATTCCAAATTCTGAACCACTCGATGCCGCAACTGACGGATCATGCATAAATAATGGCGAAAGAAAATGTCAAAGCAGGAGCGGGGATTTTTTACGACGAAGGAAACCCAAATAATATGGCTATCAGAGTCCCAAATAATATTGAACAATCCAACCAGACAGGAGAAGTTGTTTGCAATTACCCAGCTGGCCTCCTATGTACCACTCAGAAGAAATCTCCGAGTTGAGAGTGATTCAAAATTTGCCATCGACTCAGCAACCAAGTTTCGTGCAAAGAGAGAAGATCGGGGATATATTGGACTCCCAAATAAAGAATTGGCCCAAGCCCAAACCGCGAGACTCAGACAGAGAAAAGGGAATACCAAATTCAAATGGGTTAAAGGACACAATGGAAACCCCCGAAATGAAGGAGCAGACAAACTGGCAAATGAGGGGGCAAGGAAACCAACCGCGCACCACATTGATCTGGCAGTTCCTGACGAACTAAAAATAATGGGAGCAAAATTGTCTGTAATGACTCAGTCGTTGGCATATAAAGCCATGCGCACTCGAAAAATGAATAAATCCTTCAAAAAAAGGAGAAGAGCCGAAATCAACATTGAACGGGCAAAGGCAGAGCTGGAGGCCACTCATGGCAAAAAATCCAACAGAGGCCCACCTATGGAAATCGATTGTTCTGTGGTATCCACGGACGAAATGGTTGCAGACATCTTCCACCAAGGCCCTTCCCCACGAGAAGCATTCAAAATTCTGCCGGGCCATGGGACTACGGCTGGGGTCAAGTGGGGGTGTCAGAAAGTGAATGGTGGAAACGACCACCGGTCCTTCCCCACGAGAAGCATTCAAAATTCTGCCGGGCCATGGGACTACGGCTGGGGTCAAGTGGGGGTGTCAGAAAGTGAATGGTGGAAACGACCACCGGTCTCCGGTGCAGGACCTGCCTCTATATAATTGCGCTGTGTCGTGCCTAATGTCCCTCAGTCTTGTCACCTACGACGACTGAGGGGTACGTGTATTGACTTTGTTTCTTTTACTATATTACTTACATGTCCATAGTATCGCGCTATCGCGCTCTTAGGTACTATTACTGCTATTTGCGGAACTTAGGGCGCGTGTGATTTTTTTTTTTCAAAAAACGATCGTTTTCGTATATCACCCGTAACTCCCTCAATTCTTTGTCTTTTTCCTTGATTCCACCACCGTTATACTTTTATAGAAAGCCCCCACACGCATGTACCCATAGATGCACGCCGATTATATAATCTACACCATATATAGAAATTAAGATCATTTTGCGTATATCGCGTCCTGTAAATGCACTAGGTGAGAAAAACATTGGATATCTGGGAATATATATCTTTTGTATGATATACATGCGCAAGCATGCCTATTTTGTGTATATGTGTCGTGGTTACGGTATGCCGTTGACCTCCATATATTGGGTCATATCCAGTACCGTATTGGACTCCGAGATTGCAATTTCAAATATGCCTGCATTTGAATATATATATTATTAGACATATGAGAAGATATCACGATGCCCAGACCGTTTGTGTTCATATGCAAGGCGATATACGTGAAATTTTGTGACTTACCATATTTGGTACAGATTAAATAATCATCCTACATCTATGGGTGCATGCGTGTGGGGGGATCCTATACAAGTACAACAGCAATGAAATCAAGATAAAAGACAAAGAATTAAGGGAGTTACGGGTGATATACGAAAACGATCATTTTTTGAAAAAAAATCACACGCCCTAAGTTCCGCAAATAGCAGTAATTTAATCTTGTCACCTACGACGACTGAGGGTATCGCGCTATCGCGCTCTTAGAGTTCTGATAATAGCATGGTAGCTTAAGGATTTTTTCCTCATGTAGAAGCTGTTGAGAAGCTGTATGAACTGCTGTTTAGCACTCTGATCGAGTCTAACTCATCGGATGAGGGCCCGAGGCACCGTGGGCAGCCGCCGTGTCCCACTTCCTTCTAACTTAGTAGTCAACATCATACACAAAGCTGTGGATTGGCTGCGGACATAGTCTCCCATAGTCAGTGACCGGAGACTATGTCCACAAAACTCCAAGAGTTTTATGATAGTCGATCAACTTCGAGATACTGTGGACAGAGGGACAAGGGACCTATTCTTAACCCCATGCCTCACAATGGCATTTTGAACCACGTGCCCCACAATGGCATTTTGAACCCTGTGCCCTACAATGGCATTTGAACTCCATGCCCCACAATGCCATTTTGAACCCTGTGCCTCATAATGTATTCCAGCCGTGTTCCGCAGGGATAAGGGAATCATTTTGAACCATGTGCCTCACAATGGCATTTTGAACCCCATGCCTCACAATGGAACCCACCACCCAGTGCACGGGGCATTCAAATCCAGGATGCAGGGCATCTATTCAGTAAAGTGCTCCCTTATCCCTGCTGAACCCAGCCAAAATACATTATAATGCACTGGATGTTCCATTTTGAGACACGGGGTTCAAAATGCCATTGTGAGGCATGTGGTTCAAAATGGCTCCCTTATCCCTGCGGAACACAGCTGGAATACATTATGAGGGACAGGGTTCAAAATGGCATTGTGGGGCATGGAGTTCAAAATGCTCTTATCCCTGCTGAAGTGAGCCGAAATACATTATCCGCGAGCAAGGGCAATGGACACAATCAATTTTGAACCCCGTGCCTCGAAATTGAAGCCATAAAGTATTCCGGCTGCGTTCCGCAGCGATATGGGAGCCATTTTGAACCACATGGCTCACAATATTGAAACCCCGCCAATGCCACTCCTACTCTAGGACAAATTCCACAATTCTTTTTAGGTGCTCAGATTCAGGGGCGGCGTCCAATATGCTCCCTCAGAGCAAATTTGGCCCAGAAACAATCGGGCGGCAGGGCGAACAATGTTTGCTTATCGATTCGGCACAAAATCGCCTCAGGAACCGGGCCCGGGACTGAGTTTAAATGGAAATGGGCACGAAAAGCTGCGTAACATTGAGATGCCGAGAATCCAATCAATGGCCTCTACAAACCGCAATACTGGGTTCGAGGCCCAACTGCAATTCTCCAGTGGGGCAATTGTTGATCTGAGGGCTGCGATCCTCGCGGTAGGCTGGTGTGAATGAGATGGAACATCTTTGGTAGAAGTTTGGAGAGTTCAGAAGCTAGCCGGGGTGCCCATCAGTGTCATCAAACATCAAATTGTGGACAAACGGCTCAAGAGACTTTCTTCTTTCATTCACCAAACGATAGCCCTTGTCGAGAGCTTCAATTTCCGGGTACTCCGAGGTCGATTACATAAGATTTGGGGGTGCGGCGAAATTCAGAGGGGTGGTGGACACCATTATGTAATTTTTTTCCCAACTTGACGACGTGGAAAATTCACAATAAGTACATCTCCCTTCGGCGAAACTCCGCCAACCTCGTGCGGAACCCGGCACTTCATAATCCCAATTTCTCAGGGTCCCGTCTCGGAAGAACCGTGTATTTATTGCACACCCCAGCAGAGTGTTGTGTTTCCGGTCGAGAAAGAGGAGCAGAAGAGAGATGACCCGCTCAGCCGACCACATAGTGTGCCGTTACTGGTCGAGCAGGAGGAGGAGGTGGAGTTGAAGAAACTTGAAACCTTCCCTGTTTCCTTCGTGCGCACCAAAAGATAGGGAACTTAATTGTAGTAATACAAGCGGTTGGCAGACCGCTCCGTCACCTCTTTCCGAAAGCTTAAAGCTGATTTTCCGAAGTCTCGGGGCTGATGAGCCAAAAGCGGAGTTTAAAGGCTTCGGACAGGCTTAATTTTATAAGAGTAGGACAAGATATGTGTCAAATGCCTGTTATATTATGTACCTCCTGAACTATGCAAAGTATAATTCCACTCTGTCGTAAGTCTTACTCTCCGTTTCACATACAGACAGTATTCTCATTCCATCTCGCCAGCACTACGTTGGCGATCCCACCCTTACATATTAACATATACCCAGCCCTATTTTACATTCCTTACTCGTACCCTGTACTCGCGCCAATTCGGCATCTCGCGTCGTCTCCCAATAGACTCCCAGAGCCTCTCCGAGGTTGTTCCTCGCTAAACCTCGAGCTCTTGCGTGAATAAAATTGGACTACGGCAATTAGAGGTGGATTTTGAATATTTTTCCTCCAAGATTAGTTGAGAATTGAGTAGAAGAATGCCGACTCAGTGGTGGGTCAACAAAAAATGATCGGGTTCCAATTCAGCCTGCACGTGATCGTCACGGCGGATCAATTGGGATTGCCCACCACCACCACCACTGTAAGAAGAATTCGTTTTGAACTTCACGACAATTCTCGTGAATTTCAAGTTTCATGATGTTTCGTCAAGAATGATACCGAATTTTGACTGAATTGTTAAGCCTCATTCCTGCACTATAATCCTGTTCCTATTGTAATACCCCTGAGTCTAAACATGTTCTATGTATATAAATTATATTGCCGTTGTAATTTTTGTGAAATGAAGTGGGGGAGGTCGCTAATGGCGACTCGACTCAGACAGACACAGACAGGCGCAAACACAGCAAGAGATTGAGATTCACCAGATATTCGACCCATGTCTTCGTCACGGAGGCTCGGAGGAATCATGGAGAAAGCAGCCCCGGTGCGCACAAGGGCAGTTCGAAGATGAGAGTGGTGGGCCTCCAAGGCCAACAAGTTTCGATAACCACAAATTGAAACTGTGGGTGATGCGGAGGGCTCGAGATCTCGGGAAGCAAGCGTCCTGCAGCGCCAGATGGCTGCCAGGGATCGCCGAGCTCTGTACAAAAACCGGAGAAACACTCCCGCATTGAACTTTTGTTTTTGATAAGTTTGCCGGCCGAGCCACAATTCTTGGTACTATGTGCTGACAGAACCATATTGGCATTCACCTCGTTCGATTTGGCAGGTGGCTTCTTGCCCAGAGGAACCCTGAATCTCGCACGTTGAATAGTAGTGTGTTGGAGTTGTTTGTGTTGTAGTTGGGTTTAGGCTTTCAGTCTGGTAGGATGTCAAGTCACATGGTTCAAAATGTGGACTATTGAATAGGGTCACGCGGTTCAAAATGTAAAACACTAAATGCGCTTTTGAAAGCGCAATGGTGCCTCCGAGTGCGATTTGAGCAGCTCTAAATGTTTGCAGTGATCAGTGCTATCCATTCCTGGGGCGCGCGGCTTGCTTAGAAAATGTGGGACTTCAGTGGAATTGAAATGGTTTGCAGGACTCAACATTTCCAACCATCCAGATCCCCCTCGGGCCCTTTATTGCCCGTTCCGAAGGGCATTAAATTTTTAAACGCGTGACTTGACATCATATTCTCCGCCCGAAAAAGAAAGAATTTGCAGGAATGGATGACCCTGTTCATTGGGAACATTTACAGCTATCCACATCCCACTCTACATTGTGAAACGCGTAGCTGGTTCATGGCAAGGGCGCCCAGCGGGTTGAATCCCAGAATCAGAATATGGCGGTTGAATGATAAAACTGTCCGGCGATGTTCAGAAACCTCCCAGATGTGTTCTTCAACCTGCACTGAGGGGCTTGGAAATCTACTGAGACCAGTCGAGCAAATCATACCGCCAGGAAAACACTCCGCGGTAACTTTGTTGAATTGAACTGAACTACAATAATATTGCGGGGCAATTCTGCCTCCGGAATTCCTGCTACCTTTAGGTACAGGTTCTTATATAGCGCCCCATCAGCCCACATTTTGGCGGACGATCATATTTCGTCATTTGTTTCGCGTAAGCGTCTTTTCTCGCCAAAAAAGTTCGGGCAGCTTCATGCCGCAGTTGCCGGCTCACATCGCGTAATCCTGCTTACCATCTCTCCTTGACACCACTGGATGTTGAACAGAAACCGAGTCTGTGGTGAGCTGTAGAGGAATCAATGAAATACCAAAACTGCTGCTACCCATTTCTCAAACCTTCTATTATTTGCCAGGCTCAATCAAGGCTCAAGTTTGAGCCGCTCGACTGAATCACCGAGTCGGCAGCATTCCACAAGAAAATGCAGTAGCATCAATCCTTGACTGGTAATGGGTTTTACTTGTTTCATGCATGTTGTGTGATAAGTTGAACAGGACCCAGGGCTGAATGTGAACTGGTCGACGTGCAAGTGGCGACCGAGCGAACTTTGAGCCGTGCCTTTGCATATGTAGTTGTAGTTTAATGCGGAAGCAATTGCCATAGGGAATATTTCCACCGTACAATATTCACTAGTATTCTGTATGATTGCCAATCCGAAATTTTTGTGGGGCAAATAACTTTAAATAAAATTGTAGCATGAACCTTGAGCAATTCCATGACTTCCCACAGGGTTGAACCATAGGCGAATTTGCAAAGATTGTTAGAGAGTTGAAGGAGTGCAGCAGCGAAAGAAAAGGCTGATCCCGACACAGACATGGTTCTTAGCTACGGGAATATCGCTGGCTATCACCCCAGACCGACGACAGGAAAGATGAAATCGCAAAATCCAGCTTGGAGACCACATTATTGGGAAAAAGGACGACCAATTGAGCTGGGTCAAAATTTGAGACATAACCGCTTGCGTGCGGGTTCTCTGAGCGCAGCTGCTGCCACTGCGGTCCTCCGCCATCTATAGTCCAAGATTTCGAGAACGGCGAGAACAGGGCCGCGAATGGGTTTACATTGACAGTTGTGCGAGGCATACATCCTTGCAGCATAGGCTCTTGCAACCTTTCTGCATGGGTTTTGCAACAAGGTGGAGAGTGAGAAGAGAACATTCCCGGCACAGAATCGGAAACGTGACTTGGTATGAAGACCTAATTTCTCACGCTTGATTGGGAGGTGATAGTCAGCGTGGTTCTAAGCAAAACTGTCTCTTCAGATTTCCCGTTGCTGCCCTCGTCATTGAGCCTAGGGCTTTGAGGTTCTTCATTCTAAAGGGAGGCAGTGCAGTGAGCAACGTATTCCATCTGGTCCGAATGCCCACTAACTTTATGTCATAGTGCATGATAGTGATCAAGGGGCTGTCGGGATTCGAAAATCGGATATTGGGTCGAAAAGTTTTTTTCGACCTGGGCTGAGGGTGCCTCTCCTCCCCAGATACCCAGATACCCAGACCCCAAATCGCGCGTTCGGCGCTCGCTCAGGCGTCACGTTTTCTTCCGGCGGGAAGAGGCAGGGATTATGATGTCAAGTCACGCGTTTCAAAATTTAAAGCTTTGTGATCACGCGCTTCAAATGTAAAGGATTGAATGCCCTTTGGAAGGCGCAATAATGACCCAGAGCGAGATCTGGATAGCTGGAAATATTTCCAATGATCAGGGCCATCCATTCCTGCAAATTCTTTCTTTTTCGGGCGGGGATTATGATGTCAAGTCACGCGTTTCGAAATGTAAAACTTTGTCAATGTGATCACGCGTTTAAAATGTAAAGGCTTGAATGCCCTTTGGAATGCGCAACCATGGCCCCGACCGGGATCCAGCTTCAAAGTACTTGGGAAAGTGTCCATATTCACAGTTTAGTTCATTCAGTTTCTCGTGTCGCAATCGTCGGGGTAAGTTGGCCACATTCAACTTGGATAAACTCAAATGTGAAGCTGGTCCTTTTTTCAAGTACTTTCAGCCTGTGCTCAGCATTTTTTGATAACATGTGAATCCCCAGACCCGGTTGCTCGAAAACCAGACAGGTTGACTCCTCCGACAAACTTTACCTGCTACATGGACGACGTGAACCACAGAAAAATAAACCTCCCGCGGCCATAACGCTTTACCTACGGCACTATTTATGGATGGTGAAAACCCAGGCGCATTGAGAGGCACTGACCTCTATATTGCTCTCCACACACCAATTAGCCGTTAAAAAGCTTTGCCATGTTGATCATGCACACCCACCGGTACCTCGCGCGGCGCGCCTCTGTCGCTTTTGTTTGAACACAGTGGAAACTCCTGAACAAGCCCTCCTGGAATGCAGAGCCTCGCCTAGCTTGCGCACCATCTTTTTGGAGAAACTTTTACCGACTGTTCCGACATTGCAACAGAAAATGGCAGATCTTGATAGCACTTCGTTCCTGAAAGCACGCTATAGTCTACCAGCGCAGCACCATCGTACTCGTGCCTAAGCTTGTGTCTGACGTCCTCTGTTCCGTTTATCGGCCACCCACAGGAGGAGATATTGTGGTGTGACGCGGATTAATTCCGGTGAAGTGGTTCTTTTATTTATCGTTTTCTGGCGTCAACTGGGTTCTACAGCGGGGCATGGGTGTCCTACTGGCTATCTGTGGTATCTGCAAGCTCGGCTTGGAAGGCGTTTGAAGGCCCAGGAGCGACGGTATAATTTAGCTTGCTTTGTACACTACTCTGGCCGTCCTACACCAAGGGAAGTGGTTGCGCTGTGAATCTGAGACTTTGCATGCACCATAATGATGGTCAATGCTTTACGTTCAGAGGTATTTCCATGTTCTATGTGTCTGTTTCGTTCCTCACTGCTGTACATTCGATCAAATCACCTAATTTATGTGGACACGACATTTGGATTTTTTGGGGGAGCTGTGGGTATCGAGATGCAACTTGTATTCAGTTATGTCCATATCCCTCCTAAGAACTCAATCACAGCTTATCTTTGGGTCATAATACCCTTTATCCGTTCCGGCACTGTGGTTAGTCAGTGAGCCCATTCCGCCTAGCTCGCGCCGCTTGGCAAGAGATTATTTATGGCCCTCCTATAACTTCAATGTATGCTTTAACTGTATGCAATAGTATCTTCATACTTCCAGGTAACCTCTACGGCTTTTATACATTTTGCAATTCATATACGGAGATAAATAAACGTGATGCGCAGCTCTTTCTCAGTCGGCGTCACAACCTACAACAGTTTAGGCCTGGTGCGACGATTCAGGTTTCTATGCCCGGTATGGAAGTTCACGTCACCACTTCGCCCCAATTTGGAAGCCAAATTGTACCCGCGCAGGTATTCCATGTGGTGCTCGTAGGCTCGTGAAACCAGCCCGGCCCGGTGAAATTGATGCCATCGTAAACTCAGGCATTCACCGGGACAGGCTGGGCCCCATGTCGCCTGTTTGGCAGATGGCAGATCTCTCCGCCATTTCAGACGCTTGACTTAGAAATAAAATGGAAACGACGCTTTTGCAACTCACGAACTACACAGCAGAGCCGGGGGGTGTCTGAGGCAAAGATGGATAACTTTTCATTCTCTATCCATTGATACCCCCTTCATTTTTTCTGCCGTCCAAAAACATGTTGGTATCAATGGATAGAGAATCCAAAGTTATCCATCTTTGCCTAAGGTACTTTGAGACTTTTTTTAAGGTATTCGGCGCGTTTGTTCTAAGTCGAAGGTCTGAAATGGCGGGGCGGAAATCCATCACTGAAACAGGCGACATGCGGGCCCAGTCCGTCCACAAGGTTACCTGTTGTTTGACGTCCCATCATTATTTGCTCCGATGTTGTAG
The DNA here is from genome assembly GCA_029378375.1 of Mycena olivaceomarginata. Taxonomy (NCBI): domain Eukaryota; kingdom Fungi; phylum Basidiomycota; class Agaricomycetes; order Agaricales; family Mycenaceae; genus Mycena; species Mycena olivaceomarginata. Next base: position 485,230 of record JARKIC010000066.1, on the reverse strand, counting down.
CTATTTGTTCTCTATCCTAATCCGTCGCCGTTCCCACCCGCTCTGTCTTGTAACCGAGTGGACGTCGACTGGCTTGCGAGTCTATGGTGCTCGCTCATCTCGGTGAATCACACCCTAGTACGTCATTTGAACGGAATCGCACGACATCGCGGAAGAAACTATTCCCACTTTGCTTACGATGCCAATATAACGCTCCGGCGGAGTTCCTTCCGCAACAACATAAAGCGGGTAGGGCCGACGAGCGGCACAGCCTGCTACCAATTTAAATGACGTTCAAGTTTACTCTGCGACCTTTGTTCACTGACTAAGATTTCTGAGGTGGCACGGGGTTCAAAATGCCATTGTGGGGCATGGGGTTCAGAATGCCCTTGTGAGGCACGGAGTTCAGAATAGGTCCCCCAATGGACAGTGTTGCATTTTAAGCTTAAGGGTTAATCAAGGGTAAGGGTTAAAAACCCCCGAATATTAACCCTTAACATCAGTTGGGAGCGTATTTAAGGGTTATTAATGACATGAATATGCTTACTCGTCACCAAATATTGGGCAACAGACCTCGTGGGATCGCACTGGGTGACATGGCCCTTGCCAATCTTGCCCTGTTCTTCTTTCCATTGATCACTGAAATCTTCGTGTTCATTGTAGTTCGTTCACGCTGTAGTTCAACAACGATAACACTCATTTTAAGCCTTGGCATTGTAATGGGGGGGTCTTGCCAAATCTTGGAGGTCCAGGATCAAAACTGAGCTCACAATGAAAAATCAGGGGGTAAAAGTCCGTCAAAAATACACTTATGCCGTATTTCTTCCCCTTTGCCGCATCACCTCCACTGTAAAGCCGCCGCCATGTAACTTTCGACCTGAACACGCCTGAACGAACATGTTGGCTTCCGTAGGACAGTAATATGAACACATCTCGCTGCCTTAGGCTTTCTCCGCCGCCAAGTCGAACGCGTGGGGTCACATTGAGTCACATGCATGGCATATGAATTTACAAGACGCGTCTGGCCTCCTAAGCTTTAACCTCTCGTTGAGCGCCTCTTTTCACGACTCTATGCACCTGAATGACCACCACTTCAATCCCCCGTCGTCTCTCTCCAAATGCCCCGCGGCACGCGCCAGACCCTACAGTATAACGATTCACCCTGTTTTCACCTGTTTTCACCTGTTTTCTACGTGAAAGGTGAATTTTGCGAGGTCGTACAGTGAATTTCGCGAACTCTGTTTTCCAGCGACTCCAGGAATGGAGCCCTTCGAGAGAGCTGGATGGGTTTTCTAACGGCAAAACATGGAAGGACGTACCCAAGATTTTCCGCACCGTCTGCCGAAATAGCTTCTAAATCCCCCACCAAGTCGCAGTCGCAGTGGTACATTCTGCAATACGATATTCTTATCAAATTTGGTGTCGAGTGAATACTTGTGGGGTAACGTGAAAGAAATTTGTGAACAAGGTGTACGATTTTTACTCAGAGTCAAGCAAATCTTGATGAAAGTTTTGGAATTCAGAACATTTGAGCAAGCGGCTTTGTAGTAATTCGATAGAATCTGCGCAAAGTTCGGACTTGTCTCGAGTTGGGGTTTCCTGATGATGTGCGGAGGATATGGTTCATTTCACGCCACGATGAGCACGTTTCAGCTTACAATAGACCCCCCGTCAATGCAGAGCAATTACTAACAGCCACATGAGCGTCCCCGGAGGGGGAAGTACGGCTGGGGATTCCAAGCGGCGGCAGAGGCTCGGTGTACATACGTGCAAACTAGGTTAGCGGGTAGTTGTGGCAGTTTTACATCCATTTAACTACTCAAGTAGATGTCTGTTGTGGTTAAACACGTCGTGTGAGGCCAGTGATGCTGTGAGAGATGGCAGAAACGCGAGAGGACGCGTCACTGTTGGTTGTAATGAGCGTGGGAATGTTTTCAAACTCCGAAGATTTGTAATAACGCGGCGAGCGATCGCGACATCAAGCTTATCAACAGACTACAACATGCGAGGTACGAGCACTAATTTGTTGTAGTGTCTGTCTAGGAGAGACTACCCAAAACAGCAAGTTTTTCGTTCGCGCCTTCGGTACTGCAATTAGCTGTAAGGAATATGGTTACAACCATTGCTAATTGCAGAATGCAGTTATTTTCAAAATTTAATGCTATACTAAGTGTGAGACCTCATACCCCAAGTTACAGCCACTTGCAGTACCGAAGGCGCGGATCGAAAAATTGCTGTTTTGGGATGTTTTCAAAGATTTACCAATATCTCAGTCAGTTCTCAACCGATTTAGATAAAAAGTAGATGAATCTACTCAGTTAATTCATGTGCAATTAGTGATGGAGAGGGATCTGTGAAAAATATATTATGTTTCTTCAGGGTTCGGGGCTGTTTTCGCACAAAAAGCCGATTAGCATGCTGAGGACATGTCCCAGCGGCCTGATATTTTGGGACGGACAACATATATAGCTCAGGAAACATGTGATAGAGCCAGAAATAAATGGAATCCCTGGAACAAATGTAATCGTTACAATATCTTTCAATGCCCAAACTTACAAATGTATTCGAGGGAGGTTGAGGGACTGTAAGTAATTTATCTGTGTTTCTGACTCTATCACATGTTTTCTCAGTCATGATTGTTGTCCGTCCTAAAATATTAGGCCGCTGGGACATGTTCTCAGCATGCTAATCGGCTTTTAGTGAGAAAACAGCCCCAAACCCTGAAGAAACATAATATGTGGTATTTTCACAGATCCCTCTCTATCACTAATTGCGCATGAATTAACTGAGTAGATTCATCTACTTTTTATGTAAATCGGTTGAGAACTGACTGAGATATCGGTAATTCTTTGAAAACATCCCAAAACAACAATTTTTCGATCCTCGCCTTCGGTACTGCAAGTGGCTGTAAACTGTCATATCCAATGCCAAATTTCGTGAAGACTAAGAATCTGTCCAGAAGAAACGTGAAAAACCTGGGTTATGTGGCCCTGAAACGAAATTTCTGGTTACTTTTGGTCATGACGAGTAGTGATAGAAAAAAGTTGCAAAAATATTTTATAGTTGGAGCTGGGTCTGGGGGTGATTTCGGGGGTCAATTCAATCTACCGGCATCTAGGCATGTTCAAATGACCTAGATTTTTTTGAGAGAAGATTTTTATGCATTCTGAAACTTGTGATAGAGTCACGATTTTCAATATCCTAGTCCTAGTTTATCGTGCTTGTAATGTCATCGAGACAATGGCAATACATGGCAATCAGGAAATATTGTGATATTTGAATCCACTGGGGAACTCTTTGCAAATGTGACTCTATCACATCTTTCAAAATGTATTACAGGGGATCCTGTAAATCATGACAATCACGAGTTTTTTTTTTTGGCGATTCCCAAAAAGGAAATGCTCTTGTACCGCTCTCCTTCTTCCTTGCACGGCCTCAAATCGAATGACCTAGGCCCTGGGTCGCGGAAGACACTTGAAGACATCTATTGAACTCCCCTATCGCCTCTCTTGGCTCTTATCGCCTAGTTTGCGCGGTCCTGGAGGCATAGGACGCGGACTTGACTATGACGACTTTTCGGGGCTCTCTCACTTAGTCCCTCGGCGTGTGCGCTAAACGACGATCCCCAATGTAATTATACGTCCGCCGCAAGTTGTGTGCCGACAAGATTGAGCCAGGGAAACGATGGTGCTCGCCGGGTGGACGTGAAGAAGGGTGCGTTGCCCCATCTTTTCTTATTCATACACAAATTCACTGGGATACCGCTGTTCTTACCTGACCTCAGCGTCGATCTACCTCGTCACCATCGACGCCCTCTCCTGGGCTCGGCTCTTCCGTGCTCCAGCTCCATGCGACGTCTCTCTCTCTGGACCGCGGTGCACCACCCCTCAATCCCACCCATTGGAGCAGGAGGAGCTGGGACAAGCATGAGACGATGTTTTGCCAATCTACGTGGGTTACGGGTCGCCCCAGTGATGCGGCATGCCCACGACGTCCACCCTCGGCGCGATTCACGTCGCGCCGTGCGCGGCAACACCGTTGCCGGACGGTGCGTACAGGTGCGATGCCTCTGTAGTCTCAACACCGTCGGGAACTCGGGATTGTTTACGGTCTGCAGGCTTGCAAGACAAATGCGGCTTCGAACGGAGTTGAGCGCGATGTGTTGTATGTGTTTGGTTGGCCTCACACTCCCAACTCCAGCACCAGAGGGTATGAGGTATACCATTGACGACTGTCTCCAAAAATCGCGCTGTATTATGAAAAATGGTCATCACAGCATGAAAGTACTTGAAAAATGAGGCATACTCGCATTTTACTTCAATGGAATCGATGCACATTTGAGCTCGCAATGGCCACCACAAACTGGTCACTTTTGCTATTTTTGACCCATTTTGTGTCATTTTTATCCAAAATGGCGAACTTGAGGCCTCTGTTGCAAGCTCGAAAGTGCATCGATTCCATTGAAGTAAAATGTGAGTATGCCTCATTTTTCAAGTACTTTCATGCTGTGATGACCATTTTTTCATAGTATCCAATTCCACAAAGTCGATTTTTCAGATTATGCCAATTATTTTTATCTCGGGAGAGCAAAGTAGGTATGGTATGGTTTTTTTGGTGCATGGGAGCATGAAATAACTTAAGGTTCATGCTATAATTTTGTTTGAAGGAATTCGGCCCAGAATAGACATAAAATGGGGGGTGCGCATTTATTTTTGTGACACACTGTATGTGTTCGCTCGATTGTTTGACGCCATTGATATCGTGCGAGAGACGCTGTAGACTTCCAAGAAATTGAAATCTTGACAAATCCGACCACTGCAGCCACTGTGCACGGTGTTCTGCTCAAAAACAGCCAAATTTGACCCTGAGAATGATCCCAAGCTGCTAACAAAAAAATCCCGTCGTTCAGTCCTGCGCTTTACTTTTCCCAATTGTTTGAGCTTACTCCCAATCAACAACGTTAAGAATTGAGCCCTCGGCGATTTATAGCTTGAAAACTGACAAAAAAAGGAAAAAAAAAAACGGTCACGCCCTAAATTCCACAAATGGCTGTAATACACACAGAACCCCTTCTGAGGTGACATGGATGGCGGACACATTTGAGGATATCTCGTGAAGTAATGGTTACATGCTTTACAATGTTTTTTACACCCTTAATGAGTGCTCAGGAAGAGCCATGGAAAACTTAACCACCGGCGGTTCAACTGTTGTAATATTTTTCGCATCTGGGCAGGCAGTTCTGACTTCACAAGGCCATTTTACTTTTTTTCTCATTCAAAAGTGGAATGGGTAGGGATTTCTGGAACGGGTACCAATTTCTCGGTGGAATTATGTTCGTGGGCATGGAATGAGTACTCTGAGAAACCCACAGAAAATTTAACCACCGGCGCCTCAAGTTGTGTAAAATTTCCTGTATTTGGGCAGTTCTGACTCCATAAGAGTATTTTGCTTTTCTCCAAAGTGGAATGGGTACAAATTTATCGGTGGAATCAACTTCGTGGGCATGGAATGAGTACCTCAGAAAGTGTCTCGGGGACTTTTGGACTCCGAAAAAAATGAGTCTATAAAATCACATACTGCTCCTCTAAAAAAATATTTTTCCGAGATTCTGAAACCGAGGATCTTTCAGAGGCGCGCGCTGCGGATCTGATAGCTTGGGTCATTGCGAACATTTCTCGCTTTGGATTCCACCCAGAGCCATTTTTGCGTTTTCCGCAAGGCATTTTAAGCCATTATTGTATTTTGAAGCGCGTGCTTCAATGACCGTGAATTTCGGCCATTATTGTATTTTCCATTCATTTTGAAGCACGTACTTCAATGACCTTCTTTTTAATTCCACAGAGTCCCGGAGACACTCTCTGAGGCGCGTGCCGCAGATCTGCATAGCTAGGCACATTTAAAGCATTATTGTATTTTCCATTCATCTTGAAGCGCGCGCTTCAATGGCCTCGGATTTAACCCATTATTCGATCCGAACCTACAAAGAGCTGGCATTTTTAAAAGCATGACCTGGGCAATAGAGATGCATTCAAATGGCCGGCATTTTGAAAAGCATGACCTGAGGCAATAGAGATGCATTCAAATGGCCGGCATTTTGAAAAGCATGACCTGGGGCAATAGAGATGCATTCAAATGGCCAGCATTTGAAAAGCATGACCTGGGGCAATAGAGATGCATTCAAATGGCCGGCATTTTGAAAAGTGTGACCTGGAGCAATAGAGCTGCATTCTGAAAGCATGACCTGACACAATAGAGGTGCATTCAAATGGCTGGCATTTTGAAAAGTGTGACCTGGTGCAATACAGGTGCATTCAATTTCAAATGGCAGCCATTTGAAATTGAATGCCGTTTGTGCATACCAAATCATCCATTGAATGGCTCGAATGGCTCGATGCTGTTCCACTTGTGTTGATGCGCCGGTATGTCATTTTCGACACAAACTTCTTGCATTCTGATCAAATTCACTAGGTTTGCAAATCGCTCTCAACGCTTTATGGATGCATATCGGGTCTGCCCGTAAAAGGCCAGCACGCTGGTCCGAGCAAAACCACTCAAGCGCGAGCACACACGTCGCTTCTCAGAAGAAAATAGTGTCTTTCGGAGTGTCTCGTGGAACAGGCGAGTAGAAACCGCGCCGTAATTTCTTGTTCCAAAAGCCCATACCGAGAGGACATACATCACATAAGATGGAGAAGTCGGACTCCGTGTATGGATTCTAATCGACAGTGTGGAACGCGAAGATACCCGTGGAGGTGCGGACATGGTGAAGGAACCAAGAAAGATGTCCTTTGACCGAACTGTTGATATACGTAGCATGTAATTCCACAAAGCTGATTTTTCAGAATATGCCAAATATTTTATTATGAGACATTGAAGTAGGTATGATATGCTTCTTTCGGTTCGTACGAGCTTGGAATGTCTGAACGTTCATGGCACAATTCTATTTGAAGTCATTCCATCTAGACTCGTTACCAGTCTGCCCAGGGACGGCAAAATTTTAGTGCAAGCACTATGCCATAGGGAGACTGGTGCAATCGATTGCGGCTCTCATTTTGGGCAGTTTTGGTCTTCCGCACTTGGCAATCGGCCAAGTATCGAGTAAGATATGGGCCAGACATTGCTCCCAGCCCGGTGGCAGTGAGAAACTTTTGTGCAGTCACAAACTAGGTCACAAATTGACGGGCTCAGAGCCCTATCGCCGAAACTAGGTCACAAACTCGGTCACAAATTATAGCCTTTGCAATGGTCCACATTTTGAACCTGCATTTCAATTCCAATGAAGCGCCGGACCCATTTTCTGAGCTGTGTGTCTCAGGCCCTGATCACTGCGAATATTTTGACATCCTGCAGTCCATTTCAATTCTAATGAAGCCAGAGCTTTTTTCTGAACCGCATGTCTCAGGAATGGACCATCGACTTTGAATACATGTTTCGCGAGCTAAAAACTCTGTTGGTAAAATGTACCGGACGGATTCGGCAGGTACTTCATCCTCATTTAATACTGCCAAGCGAACGAGGTCTAGAATCACAATTCCAGTTACTTTACTATCTTGGACCCCGTAGTTGGCCACCCCCCTAGTTAGCCATTTGGTAGCTAGCATTCCGAGCCTTGATATTTATAACCTGGCATAATGAGGGATGATACAGTGGCAGCGAAATCTGATGCCACCCAAAAAAGGAAATTGCCATCAATCTTCCTCCTTCTCTGCTATCTCGAGCCACACAACACATTTTCAGACAGGATTTTTACATTGAATGGTTGCTTGGTAGGAGTGCCCTGATTGTACTTGCGCACTTCAGATGCGTCGTCGGACATCGCGTTGTGGTAGTTGTGTGACATCATTGTGGTGCTGGCCTGTTTCTGACGCAATTCTTGAAGTTTTTACACGAAATCAAATTACACAGTAGCTGCACATATGTCTAGCAACCATTCTATGTAAAAATCCTGCCCGAAAATCTGTTGTGTGGCTCGAGATAGCTTCGTTGACGCGGTGTGCTTTTGGGGCTGGCGCTGGGGCTGGGCGCGTATCCTCCCCTGCCCTGCCCTGCCTCGCGGGCATTTTTAGCGCACATTCATTGTCTCCTCCACAGTTTGGGACAACAATTGCATCAAATTTGCATCAAATTTGGCACGTAGATCGCTCATTTTGGATCGTTGTGAAATACACAAGGCACCTGGACACATGAGATTTTGCATGAGTACCAATGTGGTATATAGCTAAACTACGAGGTCAAATTTGGGCACTCTGACTATGACTGGAACATCGTAAAGCTCCAAGATCTCGAAATTCAACCAAATTGAGGCTACCTTGGATCTTCGCATGTGTTGTAGATAGGAACCATCCCAAATTCGGGGGAATTCGGGCCCATAGTCCATACACCACAGCATAACGATGGTCTGAAGCCCAAAATCCCGGGAAACGGTCAAATATTGGGTGAGAAATTGTTGTTTGTCCGAGTTGTAGGTGTGTCCGGATCGGTGGGGGGAGATAGTATTGCAATCGGCTATAGTTACACTGTAAGGCCAAAAATACATCAAGGGCAACAATTGATAAAAAATGAATGAGACAAAATCTCGACACCCGCAACACAATTCATACTGTATCAATTTCTAGGAAGCCATCACAATTGACCGCTGAGTTATCAACCATCTTTGGATAAGAATAGTGATGAACTGACTGGGAATAAAGAAACTTTGCTCTGGCACTATCATTGACAGATGGCTCCCATCGCCCCGAAACAAAGGCTGCCACGGCGAAGAAGTAGGCGAACACAAAAACAGTGCAATAATAAGAATGGAACACTGAAACAGACATTTCATCAGGCGGAGTAAAAGGGAATCACATGTCCTCAACTCAACTCAATTCAATTCCATTAATGAAGTGTGAGATAAATTTGAATGTTACCTTGCTGCCAATCACCCATACTCTATTCAGCTACAAATAAGGGAATGGAAGGCCATGAAGCACCCAACCAGTCTCTTGTGTGCAATATGATAGTCATGTTAATAAACTGAAAGCCTTACCAAGGCATATAAGCACATGTTGTACTGCTGGAGCCCGATTCTTAAGAAGTTTGATCCTTTGTTTGGTCAAGCTTGGTTGATGTGAACACGTATGTGGAACATGTGATACTGTTCACTCTGGCAGTATGAAAATTACATTTCTACAGTAAGAAAACTGGTGGTTTGTACTGCCATAAATACATATATAGACTATACACATCAAGCCTGCCCTAGAGTTGTTGCCAATTAAACTAGATATCTGTCAAGAAAAAAAAGGGAAAAAATTGACCCAGGAGATTCGAACCAGGGGCATCTCTGTGGATTACATCATCACTAAAATCATTAGATTGGGGTCTTAAAAAGACTTCAAAAAGCTAATGAACTCAGCCACTATTTTCATTAGCATCGTCAAAACGCACTGATAAAGTTTCGCCAACTCAAAACCTGGATCCGATCGATGAAAAGAACGATCACTTTACTACGCAAAGTACTCGTAAAGAGTTCTGATTGTCTGTATTAAGCATCTTGGGACTCGACTCTGCCCTCGGTGCCTTATCGACAAGGCTCATGTTCATGATCTCGGTTCTGAGAAGGACCGCAAGATTTGTATCAATAAAGCCCGAGTGGATAATAAGACCTCACAGCAGTTAATTCGCCGTGCGAGAAACCAGATCTTCAAGTCCGGTGCTGGCGTTACCAGCGACCGGGTCAAGAACCTTCTCAAGTCAAAGTCTCTGGTTCCAGTTGAGGTAGTATTTTGCATTCTCGAGTCTACTAAATTTGATCTTGAGAGTGCGCTTTCAACATTTCTTCGAGAGTCTTCTGTCAACTTCTACGCAATTTTCCCGCCAGATGTCCTTCATGAAATTGACCTTGGAGTGTGGAAGAACCTATTCATCCATCTTGTTCGTATTTTTCACTCCTAAAAGACTTCTTTGAAGTCGATTGAAGACAGTAACCCCAGGAGGGTGTGACATTGTCATACGAGTTGAACCTTTCATAGCTGGTCCCCTTTATAGAATTTGATCCGCCGGTAGCGCTCGGCTAGCTCAGCTAAGGCCAAAATCGCCTCTGATGCAGTGACTTACGAAAATTTTCGTGGATTTTTTGGCGTGTCATCCGTGACTCTACAAATTGAAATAGGACAGTATCCTTCCAGTGACCTGTGACACGTTCGAAAAATTGGGCCTGTGACACGTGACATGCAAATCCGAAGCCTTTTCAAACCCAGCAAACTCCGCGAGACTGAGATCAATATCCGTCGATCTGCAGCATCGGCTTCTTTTTCAGCCGTCTCCCGCCTGGTGCGGATAACCTTTTCCAGACAGCCCGTCGCTGCAGAATCACCTTTGAAAGACTTTTCCTTCAGCTTGACTCAAGTCATGGGAAATAAGGCCTTCATCGCAAGTGCGTGCATTTACATCGAACGCCCCACCGTGCTCTTGTGATTTTTCAAAATGCCAGCCATTTGAAATTGAACAAGCGGCTGCTCGGCGGCTTTCACCGGAGATTGGCCCGAATAAATAGCGACCAGTATTTGGCCAATACACGCTGTATTGGGCCAGTATTGGCCAAATAGTGGTCAAATAGTGGTCAGCTGTTCCAATAGACGTTGTATTGGCCGAATATTGGCAGGATATTGGCACGGATATTGGCCAGATATTGGCCGGGCCGTTTTTGCGTAGGGCTGCCGCCCATTTTGGGTATTCATATACTGGCTTGCTCACACCGTACGCGTACAAATTCGACACAAGCAAGATCCATTCACTGTTATCTACAACATGCGATATCAAACATACAGTTGCGAGGCTCATGATGCATAAGGTCGCGGTGCATAAATGTCATAGCGCATAGCTTTTCGCAGTCCACCAACTCGGTAGGCGGGGTTTTATGCAAAAAATGCATAATGCATAATGCATAGGGCTCAGGAGAATTTATGCATTATCAGATGTCAGAATTTGAGGGAAAACAGTAGTTTCACCGAGGAAAATGCAAGATTTTCAGGTGCGCACTGGACCTGAACACGGTCACGCTGTTGGGCGACGTGATATTTGCCATCACGTCTCTTGGCAAACAAGCACAGCCCAATTGTTTTTCGCTCTCCTGTTATGGGCAGAGAAGAAAAGACTCGTAAACCTCGGCCAGCTCCCACTGAGCTATATAAAAGAGGTGTCCGACCTCCGAAACCCGGGAAAGACCCCCCAAAACCTCGGCCAAACCGGTAGACCCAAAAGCTTGAGAAGATCTGCTTGGCCAAAGGTCAGCCCGACCAGAGCATGGTTTTGGCTCAAGAACTTTGACAGTTCCGAGCTCATGTTCCACGGGATGAGCTTTTGAACAACAAAAAAACACTCTTGCAGAGGCCTGGGAGATGAAGACAAAATAGATTCAGATGTATATAGTATTGCACTTGAATAACGGTGCCGAGGGCGTCCAAATCTGATTTTTTCTTGGTTGTATGACGCGATGTTACAGAATGTCACATTTTGTGACAGAATCTCGCAGCGCATAAACCTCATAATGCATAGGGTTGGGTGGTCCACCGGCCTTATGCATTATGAGCCTCGCAACTGTATAATGGTTGCTGCAATAGAGGTGCATTCAAATGGCTGGCATTTTGAAAAGCATGACCTGGTGCAATAGAGCTGCATTCAAATGAGTGGCATTTTCAAAAGCACAAGTGCTTGCAGGCGCTTCGCGCCGGCTTCCACTTGCTAGATGTAACTAAAATATAAACATTGATCCGAGCTGCCGGGATGATAGATTAAAATCGGAGTTTAAAGGCTTCAGACAGACTGACAGACGTAATTTTATAAAGAGGGTAATGACCAGACGCAATAGAGATGCATAACCCTCTTTTTAAAATTATGGGTGTCCGAAGCCTTTTCAAACTCCACACCCGCAAAATCCCGATCATCTTCTAACCTCTTTCGTTCATCTCTCACTTTGCTCTCAGGCCGTTGGTGCCGTCTGTCCGTCTGAAGCCTCTTTAAACTCCGCTGCTCATCTGACCTTTGCTTCGATTAACCGTTCTTTAACGATTTCCTCGCTCGGCTGTGCTATTTCTCCATATGTCCATCCTCCTTTTGCATTCTCTCTGCTCTTCCTCTTGCCTTAACTCCTTTTGTCCTCAACTTTCTGTGCTATTCAACACAGCCTTTTCATTTTCAGTGGAACAGCTGACCGCGCGCAGCTTTTTCTTGACAGGACGCAGCGGATCACAGTCGGTGCTGCCCACGGCGCAGCATGATTATAATCATGCAGCCGGGAGGCCGTGTATCCCCCCGCAGTTTCTTCACATATAAAAACGACGTGAATGGTAAACCGCCGCCCACTTCCCTCGTCCTCACTCAAATTATTCGATTTTTGGTCTGATTTCTGGACCCTTTTGCCGCTGCGGCTGGGCATACGCCGCTACTTGGGTTCAACTCAAAACTGATGCTTCAATGCTGGGTCTTCTCCACGATGGGTTGCGGGTATTCGATGTCAACATGCTGGATCCTTTTCTGTTCTGTTTCTCCCCTTCCGCACAATTTTTTTCATTGGCCTCATCGCGGGCAATGATTTTCAAGTCTCCTCCTCAAGCCGTAGGCCACAAGATTCTGCCCTCTCTAACGTCTCTTCTGGGCTATGTTCCATGCCTCTTCATCCACGGCGCTTGCCCATGTTTCCGGTTTCCCGCCCTGGCACGTAGCTGTGATGGCTGATGGTTTGCTTCCCTTCTTGCCCGCAGCCAATCCTTGCCCAAATCCTCTCAAATTCACCATCTATGGAAACAGTTCTCTCTCTCCTGCGGCTATCTGACCGTGTGGGTTTCTATCTGTGCTCCTCTCTCGCTGTGACTCTCACTGGTGTGTCCTACTGGCAATATTCATTCGTTTGAACCACGTTCCGGTATCTGTGGCTACTACTGCCGAACATCAATGTCAATTTCTCTCGCTGGATACAACGTTTCAAGCCTCGCTGCTCTTTTTATGGAATTATTCTTTGGGGGATTTCTGGGCGCATTCTGGGGCTCCTTCACCATGGTTTCATTCACTAGCACCCAGTCTCCTGACTCGCCTTTTAGACGGTCTTACCTGGCGGTCAGTTAAATTATGTCGGATTGTGTTTCTGTGTTGTGTGCAAAAATTGGTTTTGTTATTTTTCACTTCGTCCTCGTTGCCAGAGCGAAGCGGCGGCCTGTCTTGTCCGACATTACCCCTTTATTCACATGTCTTCTCATGACGTATGTATCACCCTCTTTAAACTCCGCTCAACTTATTTATGTCCGCAGGCACTCCAGGCCGGCATCGTTGATTGTTTTAACTGAAAACTTCTAACTCCGTGGTGCCGTCCTCTGCCGCATTAGGCCGGCCTTTATATAAACATCGACAAGTGAACTAGCAAGATTTTATCTATGCATTTTGTTCGACAGTGAGTAGACCTATTCTCAAGCTGATATAATTCTCAACATCAACCTCTACAGTTGAAGGGGACGCGAGGCCGCAAACACCGGAGATTAGGCCAAATAAACAGCGACCACTATTTGGCCAATACGTGATGTATTGGCCAAATTTTGGTCGAATATTGGTCCCGGGTATTGGTCGACCGATATTTCGCCAGTACATCCAGTATTGGCCGTATATTGGGCGCATAATACACGACTTTTGACTTTGAGATTGTCGAGGGCGGCGCGGATGTTACGTCATGCGAGCAGGTCTTCTCCTACCCTCATCCCGCCGCGACGTGGTCGCTCTTCCGAGCCCATCTTTCATCCGATTGCTTAGAAACTAGACGCATCTATTCATGTTGTATCTCTGCTTCTGCACCCCGAGTTTTGGACCGAAATCTGCTCAGTAGGACCTCCCATACGCAATCCCAAATCGGATGGAAAACACTACTCAAACGCCCTTCAACAACAACTACAATGCATCTAGGACGCCCGGTAAGCTAGTGTACATCCCTGCCTCCGGGATCGCCGTTGATTTTTTGCACAGAACGGTTAATTGTGTCAGGCCACGACGGGACGATTCACAGCGCAAGTGGGGGTTGGGGACATACGGGTTAGTCCTGGCGGGGTACAAGGTGTGTTACCCTCGCTTTCTGTAACCGATACCGTCCTGATTGCGCGCACGCACAAGCCGGCCGTCTTGCCGCGACAAGGTGCTCCCGCTCGAGCCGTGCAGCGCGTCCCTCGGCCAGGGCACGAGTGCTTCCTTGCGCGCGCATCGGCGCGATCGACAGCGTCGTCCTCACGCGCTTCTCCGCCGAGTCGCTCTGCCACCGCGCCAAAGACTGCGCGTGATGCGACGAGGGCTGCCACAGAGGGAAGGTGATGGCGACGAAGACGGTTGCGGATGCGGCACTGAAGCAATGCCCAAGAATGAGGCACTGTCTCGTGGTCCGCCGCACGGGCGGGACGCCTGGACGATAAATAAGCTGCAAAGGTGCGCTGTCTCGCATCGAGCCTAGTTTCCAGTGCGCTGACAGGATCAGCCCGCCCTAGATCATGGCCGTCAACTTGGACCCGTTGTTGATCCTCTGTGTGCGTGCCTTCACCTCCGTGCTCCTCATCCTCGTTCCTCTCCTTCCCCAGACCTCTCGCTTCACCGGCAAAACCAAGGGCATACGTGCGTCTTCCCCCTTCCTTTTCTTCGAATCTTCATCCCGAAGCTGTGCGAGGTGCACGAGTCTTGTGTCTTGGGTAGTGCTGATGCAGGATGGGATGGTTCACCACCTGGAGAAGACCACGCACCTCAAGTCCGCGAAGGTACCCATCATCGGGCAGCCCCACCAACTGCGTCGGTGGTCAGAATTAGCAGTATGGTGCGTGGATTTGTACTGCCGTGCCCCTGCGGTTTGTGGCTGATATGTTGCGGTGCAGATCTCGCTTGACGCACCATGCACGGTGCGTGTTCCGTTACCGTAGAAATTCCAAAGCTGATTACGGCGCTCTAGCCCAGACCACACATCCCCCTCGACACGCGGGCTCGCGCGTCGACTGGCGCTAGCGGCATGACTTACCCGGGTATGTGTTTATTCTTCCCGGTGGTCCTATCTGATCGTCTCATTTACACGCAGCCGAGCTTCAGGCCCTCTACAGCGACACTAGGTCTTGAGGTATACAGTTGCGAGGCTCATAATGCATAAGGCCGGTGGACCACCCAACCCTATGCATTATGAGGTTTATGCGCTGCGAGATTCTGTCACAAAATGTGACATTCTGTAACATCGCGTCATACAACCAAGAAAAAATCAGATTTGGACGCCCTCGGCACCGTTATTCAAGTGCAATACTATATACATCTGAATCTATTTTGTCTTCATCTCCCAGGCCTCTGCAAGAGTGTTTTTTTGTTGTTCAAAATCTGATTTTTTCTGGGTGAGAACAAACCCTTGTACAAAAGTAGCGGTGACTAAGTGAGGGGCACCATAGGTACGAAAGTGCGCTAGGCTTCCACAGCGATTGGGCCGTTGATGACTGTAGCATATAATCTGGACGCGTCGTACGTCGGTACAGTACCTGCTCGTTCCTCATTGGAACCTCCGCAGTAATACATACTTCCTTCCTTCCTTCAGGAATAGGTGTGTTCGCCTCGCGCTGCAAATCCGCATGGGACTGTCCTTCACGATTTTTGATGGGGTCCAAGAATAGACTTTTCACCATTTTCATCACATTTCCGCATCGGACAACTTTATAGCCATTTACAGAACTTAGGGCGCGGGGAGAGGAAACTTCCTACAAGAAATAAAATTTATTTAGCCGGCCTATTCACTATCTCGGTTTTTTCACCGTCTGGAATACAAAGTAGAACATCGCATCAAAAATCTAGAGGAATCCGACCACTGCAGATACTGTGCGTGGCGTTCTAGCCAAAAACAGCCGAATCTGGCCCAGAAAATGATCCCGAGCTGCTAACAAAAAATCCCACAGCCCTGCACTTTACCTTTCCCAATTGTTTGAGCCTACTGCCGAGGAAAAAACATTGAGAATTGAGTCCACAGCGATTTATATCGTGAAAACTGTCCAACAACGGAAAAAAACGGCCGCGCCCTAAGTTCCGCAAATGGCTGTAATATTAGAGCCTTTTTTCAATGAAAAATGCGCTAAAATAATCTGCAATGACACCGATTGAGCTACAAGTATCCGGAAAAGCCTACTGGATTTCCCATGGGGATCGGAACCAAAGCAACACTAAAGCTGGTACTGTCACGCACAGTCATTTCTCTGCCGGTGGTCCTCCGAGCCGCATGGCAGAACATCAGATCATCGATTGTTGCGAACGAAGCGAGCAAATCTAAGGAAAGAATACCGTTCAAATACTGGGTGATCTTGATGGAAAGGGCATGAAAAGATGTGAACGAGGACCAAGCAAAATACTGACCATTTGGGGAAGTGTGGCTGGAAATAGGCTTCTGAAAATTACCGATGCTAATTAACACGAAATTTTGGGAGCTCGAAAAAGGCCTGTAAATTCGGGCCTATTTGACCCTGGTTGACCACGATCCCTGGAGTGAAATCTGCGGTGTGGGCCGCATGGCTCTTCTCCGACCCCGCGACGCCCAGTAGGATTCCAGCGTGTGGAAGAGCTCCTTTGCCGACGCCTTCCCTAAGCCCGCTCACCTATAGCCCTAGCGGCGCTCCCCCACGTGCGCGCCACTCCGCATGAGGTAATTTCATATAGCCGCCTTGCCGATGCCGAAATACAGAAAATATTGCACAACTTGATCTGCCGGTGGTTAAATTTTCTGTGGGTCTGTCTCTGCTGCACTCAAGGTCTGATACCCTCTCAACGTGTGTATGCAGCCCTGGAAAATCTAATTTCTGGGTCTACTAGCGGTTGTTTTCATCTCCGAGTTCGTCTCGCTTTTTGTTCCTTGACCAGAGTCACGATGTTACCTTGATTTACCTTCTCTAGTGATGGTCTCAGCCGATGTGGTGACGTGAACAGCCACAACCGTGCCGTTGTGCCGGCCGACAAAAGTCTCAACCTGTGGACAGACACCCATTTTTGACGAAGCGGACGTTTCGATGGAAAGGCCAAGAGCGGATAATATTGATTACAATCCGCCCCAAGTCGTGAAGCGACAACATCGGTTCCAAACACGCACCTCATTTATTTTCGCTCCTTCCGTCCTACCATCATCACCTACGCTCTTTCCCCCACTTCCATTTCTTTGAAAATCCCGATCTCACACCCGACCCTCCCCAATACACCATGTCCACCGCACCCTCAACCGCCCTCACTCGCGCTGAGAAGCGAAAAAAACACCCTTGCCGCCAATGCCGAAGTGGAGAGGCAGAAGCAGGTGGCTTATGAAAAATCCAGTAAGTCCCTGCCGCCTAGAGCATCGTGTCTAAGAGCTGATTTTGTCCCTAGAAAAAGCAGGTGAGTGCGCAGCGAAGGTCAAGGCAAACGAAAATGCTGGTATTGATAAACCTTGCTGGCAAGTTATCCATCACACTGATTTATGTCTTGCTTCATGTACTAGCCGTTGGAAATTTGCCAAATAATGCCAAACAATTTGGGAGAAATGAGAAAAAAAATGGAAGAAATGAGAGAAAAGTCAAATACCCCCCAAACATCACGTCCTCTTCGGCTTCATAGCGAAAGAACCGGAGGGGGGGGGGGGGTTGATTATACTTGCGTGGTCCACAACCTGAACAACGAGTCTACCGAAGACAAACATGTAGGAACATACGGGTGGTTATCCATACATAAACCTACAAGATGCCAACGGAGCACACATTCATTCCAGGGGGGTGATCAATACAAGACGCTGAGCAACTGTGGACTGGCCGGCCCTCGAATAGGCAGGACCACCGGTTAAAACCCGTAGGACCTGACCACCAGTTGAATAAAACTGGTGTGCGGGAGGAGTTCTCTCCTCCCAGGCAAAAATCCCCGGTGTCCACCAGCCTTCAATACACCCTCGCATGCTAGCTGCCATTGTGCAAAGAAATGAGTTGAACACACCCTCCATGATATTCTTTCACATGGATGAACTTGAATCTCGCTGTACTCCCTCAAAGCAAGAGCCCAAGCTGCCAGAGGAGAAGACCAAATCTTAGCAGCAAAGCATTGAGTGAATGTCTCCAAGTCAGATTACTCTCGTTGTAGCCTTCAGAATATATTTCTTGGAGGCAGAAGCAGGGTGGACTGAACCTGTGATTCCATGTGGAATTTGGTTTTTCACGGTGGCTGAGGTTGCGCAGATGAGACTGCAACTTGAATATATCATGTGGTGGTTCAGGTGCTTCCTTGAACTGGGTTGGAAACCTAGCTTTGGTACTCATAGTTTCTATTTTCAGCAAAATAAATAATGCACGGCGGCGACATCGGCAGAACAGATTTACTGAACGGCTAGCTCGGGGGGGCCTCGGGCATCTTGGGCATGTGCCTTTTTTTGTGTTGGTTTGAGATTTTTGAGACTAAATTGAACGACATGAAGCCAGGGCTTAGATCCCTTCCTTACACCGAGACCTCGGGTTTCCTTCCAGCCAAAATATAACTCCATGTTTCGAAATGATAGAGGAGCTGGGCCACAACCCAACACAAAACACGACAGCAACAAAATATCAAGTTGCAAGGGAGAAGGAGATCAACTAGAGACAAACTGTAGCCTATGGCAGCGAGCTTCACATTCAAAAATAAGCCAGACAAGGGCAACGAAGTCATAGTGACAATAGAGGAATCCAAGATGATAATTCAAAATGGCTCGGATGTGAGCTTCTGTGGTTGACCCAGGTGTTTCCTGGTGGTTTGCGAGTTGTTGAATCACAGGAAGCATAACCAGAGATGGATCCCTACATTTCAAAGGTACACAGATGCGACAGGTTATTTAAGAACTCTCTAATAGCTATCATCGTAGAGGAAGCGTCAGGTGATTGAGAAGGTTTGAGAGATAGCAGCAATACAAAATGATAGCTGGTCAGAGAAAGCCCCCAGTGGAACAGCTCATGCGAACTTGGCAACAGATAGAAGCAATACAGAACGACAGTGAGTCAGAGAAGGCCCACCAGTGGAACAGGCCGTGGGTGGATTTGCCATTTCACTCTCCATTATATTCACTGTTCAAGGTGCAGCTCGGTCGAAAGCTCCCTTGGTCGACGAACCAGCCCACATTCACACCTGGTATTCGTGATTGAATGCACTCTCCATTTTCTCCGGCATGGAAAATAACAGGTCCCCTTCAATTCGTAGTTGGCAGTCAGAGAACTTTCGCCGTAGACAAACACACATGAAAGGCATCGCAACAAGTACACAAGCTGTTGTAGCAGGGTGGAAATTGACAAGAATTATAGCTATATGGACACAACATCAGTATTAAAGGCGCAGCAGAAGTTGCAGTGACCACTGAAGAACATTGTATGATATATTCAAGATCCTCTATATGTAAAACACCGGTTACCTTTGCCAATCTGTCATCTTGTGTAGGGCCTGTACAGCCTTGGATTGACATATTGTGTCAAGCATAGATTGTGGGCGCAGGTTCGGTCATGACGTCAATTGTCAGGTGCCATGTTGTTGGTTGCAAGTGTTTTGTCTGTCTGCATGTCATGTTTGAAGGGTGGTTGCCGGTGCCGCCCTGTCAATGTAATGTGCTGTGCATGCTGTGTCTGGCATGTCATGTTTGAATACTGGTCGCCAGTACCGCTATATTGATGTAACATGCTGTGCGCGCTATGTCCTGTGTCCTCTGTAGTTGCTGTCTCTTCTGTCGGTTCCCGTAATATTGGGTCACGGTGTCACAATGCATCGCTATTTGCCCCTATTGGTGTCACTACCTTGTCGACGTTGTGCATTTTGTGGTTGGCAGAAAATGGTAAATTGTTCCCAGGATAGGGGGTAGGCGGGCTTGTCTGGTAATTTTGGTGATTGCCGAATCTTATCCAAACATGGCTCTAATCCTTTTCATCTCCAAACACTTTTGGGGGATGACAACGCTCAATGATTCAGCCCGGAAATCTTGTGGAGATCCTTGTCTCTTTCCGAGTTGCACCTTTTGCCAAAGGTGTCAAAAAGGTGCAATGTCATCTTCATTGAGTGCTGAAAATTAGTAGCAAAGCTACTTCAGTGCGTTTATAGCTATTATATTGATCAAAATCTCAACATCAGCAGAGCCTTCGTCGTGTCGATGAAGAAGCTGCAGCTGATAGTGCGGCTGGCAGTAGTAGTGGTCAGCTGCTTGGAAAGCGAATGCTGCCTGCACCGTTTGCTCGTAGTACTCGGCCACCCATGGATGTTGATCAGCTTGGCAATGATGTGCAGAAACTCAATGTAGACTCACACTAGGTGTAGCAAAGATTTATGCAAAGATACGAAATTTATATGATGAATAAAATATTTATGTGTATAGGCCTTGTCATTGGTGGAGTACAACCGCTTTTACGGCCCGATGCTGAGGCCTCTACAGAAACATGAGTTCTAGCCAGCCGGTAGTAGATGGTTAAATACAACTCATGCATTTTTCTTTTGACTCCCCAATTTAAAAGCTGTCATGGAATTTTAGCTCCGCAGAAGTATGAGTTGTGGGTCCAAAACCGGTAGTCAATGTCTAAATACTTTCCGGGTATGTTCCTTTCAGTTCTTCAGTTTCCATATAGAAGTTCATCGCGGTGTTTGGATGGTATGCTTGATTTTGATATGCTCGATATTGACTTAGATGCAATTGCCTTTTATGGCTCGATCCATATTCCTCAGAAGCGTGGGTTCTGGGTCCCAACTGGGAGAGAATGCCGAAATATGATTAATGTTTGTTCCTCTCGACTCTTCAAATTCCTCGTGGAATTTCATCCCGGCTGTTGGATGATATGTCGATTTTGACTTGACTGTGATTGCCTTTTACAGTCCGATCCTAATGCCTGCCCAGAAAGACGAGTTCTGGATCCCAACCGGTAGAGAACCACTAAATATCTTTCATTGAGGTTCCTTTCAGCTCTCCAAATTCCTTGTGGAATTTCATCGCAGCCGTTGGATGATATGTCGATTTTGACTTGACTGTGATTGCCTTTTACAGTCCGATCCTAATGCCTGCCCAGAAAGACGAGTTCTGGATCCCAACTGGTAGAGAACCACTAAATATCTTTCATTGAGGTTCCTTTCAGCTCTCCAAATTCCTTGTGGAATTTCATCGCAGCCGTTGGATGATATGTCGATTTTGACCTGGCTGTGATTGCCTTTTACAGTCCGATCCTAATGCCTGTGACCGGCCGATTCAAACTTCGGATTTCGAAAATGAGCCGGCGAGAGCACGACACGCAAAAAAAATTCGAAAATGTGCCAAAGTGCACCCACCCTAAAATGATGCAGTCGCTTCCAGAGTGCTTGATGGCTCGCCAAGAGAAACTTGTCCAAACAGATCAATGCACGGGCCCTATACTGCCCTGCTAGCCGGCGGACTCCTGTTCGAGATTAACGAGCGTTCCCCTCCTTAAGCACATTTATAGTTCTCAGAAGGTCCCGTGTAGTTGTGTGGTTATTCCCTCGTGTTTATAAGCCCTATGTCTAGTGCAGCGCCCTGCATCCGATCTACCGGCTTTGACACAGATTAAAGAGATGATAATCTCTCCGGTTCATGCTTTGGTCTCTCTTTATTAGGTTCGAGGTGGCCAGTTCAAAAATATTCCGGTCACTGTTGCAATTTTGCTCCCCGACAATGTTGTTTTCCACAACAAAGTACCACTTCTGCCAGAAGAGTGTGATCTTATTGTCATGCGTAGAACTGACATTGAATCCACAACAAATGAAGAGATACACCAGGACTTCAGAGTCCGTCGGAATGTTGTTGAGCAATTGCTAAAATATCTGGAGGTTCACCATCCAACATTCCGCTCTCGATGTGTCACTGTGGAACGGGAGCGTCTCAATCAACTGCCCGTGGATTCATAAGTCCGGTAGGGCCGGCAAGCGGCACAGCCCACTACCTAACCACGATGTTGTGCAGCAAACATTGGAACGATTCAGATATTGTGTGCAACTTCAGAGCATCAAGTGATATTTGCGACTGATCTTACAGACGGGCTTGAAATGGGGGCGGCCCAAAGCTCGCTCGGTCGGCACGTTCGTGCCGACCAGCTCGCATTGGGCCACAGACTTTTATGGTGAGGTCTTTCTGAAAGTGAGGGTACTCTGTTGAAAGGAAATTTAACGTCTCGGTATGGTGCTTGATGATTCTTTCTCTCCAGTCAAGACCAGCGTCTGGAAGGGAAGAACTTCAAGAGTATCCTTGATCTATATCTTTCATGAGCTAATGCCTACGGTTCATACCTGAGTTATCCCATGGCACCTATCAGCCATACTTCCAAACCACTCATCATTTCGGTTGAATTCATCAAAGTGCGATCAAAGGGGAGTATGTAACCGTGATTATTAAAGGACAGGAACCAATCAGCGGCAAATTTTCGGCTTCAGAGATTTTGGTGGAGCTTAAGCGAGCAAGAATGACGAAGTTTGACATTGGTTAAGTATTAGCAAACAAGTCCAAAACCTCTGACAGGATATACTTACCGGATCCAACCGCAATATCCAACGAGTCAGTCATCTTGTCCTTCTTTGCCATTGTGAATGCTGTCCAATGTTCCGTCACGTTGCCAAGAATAGGTAAAAGTATCAAGCAGAGGAATGTGATTGGACTGTGGACATTGATGGCTGACACGCTCTCAAGGAGAAACCAGGCCACCCTGCTGTTATGCCGGTTGCGACCCAGAGTGCACCAATACACTGTGTACGTTCCGCTCGAATCTGGCCAAGGTCCTCGGAACTCGTTCAACTTTCGAAGTCCTACTGTAAGTACTGTATTTGGATCCTAGCATCCTGATTTCTGCAGAATTCCTCTGGATTCACCATCGCTACTTCTCTTCCACTGCCACATACATACATGTAACATGCTCCGTATGTTGAGCATTTTATGTGACTGCGTGCAAGCTCCGTGTGTCGGGTTACTTCAGGCTTTGATCTTCAACATTACTTCCAATGCTTACATAAGGACCTTACGCAGGCACTAGCGAAGCATAGGACCCATGTAGAAGCCATGCGGGCCCAGGTGGGTCGGACTGGGTCCGAAGTGGTTTCGCATCATCCGCAATGAGTGAGTTTCTCATGCCGACGCCTCACGTGGACCGATTTCCCTCCCACAAGCTGCCTGTTGTCCGTACCGTACCGTATACTGAGGCTCCAACGATTTAGTTTCCGTGTACCAATCTGGGCAAACTAAATGGAAACAGTATCTAAACAGTTTAAACCGTTTTAAACCATTATAACGGTATTTCGGGTTGCAATTTATTTCGACATTCCGGTGGATGAAATTTCTTCCGCACAGGTATCAATCCTCCAGCAATGCAATCTAAGACCAGGGGAGTTCCATTGGCCGGCGCAGAGGCGAAGACACAAAGGGGTGCGTACTGTTGGCTCGACTCACGTGAGTCCGCGCTAATTTGGAAACCGTCCTCGAATTTCCGTCGAGTGACTCTTCACAGTCCGGAACCGTTGTTGGTATCTAGAATGAGTCTCATAAATATTTTACTCGTTTAGACTGCACGCCCACCACATGGTTCACATAAGAGTGGGCGGGATCAACAACCATTTGAACCATGTGCAAATGGTTTGTAAACCGTTTTCACCCCCGGGCAAATTAAATGGAAATGGAAATGTTAAAACAGTTTAAAACAGTTTATAAACGGAAATGGTTGGAGCCTTACCGTATGTGTACGTGACCCGTACCGTACCTTCGGCTACGGCAAGCCCCGTCGTATCGTGCCGTACATATACGGCTGATGGTCCGTTTTCACGTATTTTGACACGTACCGTACATATCGATCGCCTCGGACAAAAAGGGTGGACATCATTTATGGGTAATTCTAAGATTTTTGAGCCACTTATCCCATTGCTATGGAAAGCCGGAGCACCACACTTTTAAGCGACGTCCGAGGTTTGCTTTATTATTTCATGAACCAAATCATTTAATCAGACCATCAGAAAAACTTTTTGTCCTTCACGTGGTTCCCTAGGCAGCAATGAACATCAGAAAGTGCACCGATGTAGGCGGAACCTAAGTTATGAGGAGGAATTCTATTTGCGGCAAATGTTGCCTCCCAAGCTGGCGAGAACAAACTACAGACGCTACTCACCTACGGAGGGGCGAGGGCTGGTACTGAAAACGTCGATCGCAGAGCAGAATTACTCGGCCAGGGAAAGGGTCGTCCGGTGCGAACTTCTTACGGCGGAGATGGCCAATGGAAGGGCACGGCATGCGCGTGTGCTTTCAGATCCACTTTCGGCAAGCACAGCTCCGAGTATCACCGGCTTTGGTTAGATCATTCCATTGCTGGAACTTTCTATTTACATTGCGGTATCACCGCCATAAGACGGAGGGACTTCTCCAGTCTCAGGGGAACCATCCCGCTTTGGCTTCGGCAGAACGTAGGAGGACCGACTGGTGGAGGCTGGGCGATGGCGATGGATGAGCTCTAGAAATGGAATCTTTACTCAAACTTAGATGTTCCCAATTAAAAGGGATCGGGGGTTCCCCGGCACAGTACTGTATAGCTTCAGAGAACCACTGCATTCTGAGGCCCGGTAGGCACAGTGTCTAACGTTCTGCGGCGGTCGCGCGTTCGAACCACTCCAGCACCTTTTTTTTTTTTACGCACTACGCAGTGGGCTCCGCAGCAAGCGGCAAGCATCACACAGTGGGCCCCCCGGCGAGCGGTAGCCCCGCGCAGCGGGGTCTGGGGTGGAAGACCCCAGCCGCCCGGGCCGCCACCCGTAAGAGCTTGAAATATACACGGATAACACGCGAAAATAAATTAAAAAAGATCTTCTTTTTCCGTACGCTGCCACGAAAAACCCCGGTCAGTGTGTCTCCCCGGCATGCAGAAGTACCACGAAGTGGTGCTCATGGCTCAAACAATGCCCCAGATCACGCTTTTCAAATTGCAGGCCACATGTTCTGACTCCATTATAATATTGACAATGACACAATCGTTTACATTCACAAACACGTGACCCTATTTGTTGACACAATCCTTTGTATCTTCAAATGCTTGACCTCCTTCCCTTGCCACAATTCTTTGCATTTTCAAACACCTTCAATTCCAGTGCCGTCCCAGAGCCATTTTTTTGAGGCATTGACCCGCAATGGTTGACCATTGCTGTCATTTTCTGCCATTAAGATTCCCCTTGGAAGCACTATTGACCTCTCCAGCGGCCAATCAGTGGTTTAAATTTTTCAAATGCGTGAAACTATTACATTCGCCACACTCTTGAACCATGTTGTAGAATATTTTTTTTAAATTGTGGCTGTGCAGATATTTTATCCCTTCCCGGTGCAGAAGTGGAATGAGTGTTCATTTTATGGTTGATTCATAGTCTGGCTGGGTGAATGCATCCGCCAGCATGCGAACAGAAAATTTAACCCCCGGCGAACCACGTTATGGAATATTTTTTGAATTTTGTGGCTGTGCAGATATTTTATCGGTTCGCTGGTGGTTAATTTTTGTGTTCGTACTCGCTTCATGCCCACGAACATGATTCCCCAGAAAAATTGGTACCCATTCCACTTCTGAACAAGCAGGAAGCAAAATGCAACTCCCTTGCCTCCGTGTCCAAGCGAAACACCATGTGGCTCCTTTCCCCAAGGACTCATCAACGGTCTCGGCAAATACCGCGGCAAGGTTTGTGCAAATTGCACCTGACACGGCTGGCTTTGCGTCTAATAAAGACACAATCGCCTGGAATGCTTCCGGACCAAAAAGAAATCTGATGGGACAGTTCTGCTTGAAATTTCGCCGGCTACATACGCGGGCGCGACCCCGCGTCCAGTAGCTACCTACCCAGCCTCTCCAGCAAGCTCGCAATGATGCACCCATGCACGAGCAAACTCAGTGATCGCGCCATCAAAAAGCAACGCGAAGTGGTGCTCGAGTGAACCCATGTGTGCAATTGCACAGAGGAATACGAGATGGTCGGGTGGGATCCTGCTGAGAAGATCGAGACGTGCATCAGGATTGTGGTCGACACTACCATCCGGATACACCACTGGAGGCCACACAACATCACATAGATGGCTAGCGACATCCAGAGCAGGCGGAAGCACGCGGCTGCATGCGTGCGCCAATTCATGTACAAGGGGACCATACTCCGTATCCACCGGGAATTGACTTGGTGGATGGTCGTCTGGAAATAGGCAAAGGGCCTGTGAAGGTAGATTGTTGGGAGGGACGTCGTTGGGATGGAATGGGTCGTCAGAGTACAGTGGTATCAGACCAAGAAGATCCGCTGGCCGTAGCGACAGACCCTGCTGCAGAGGCACGAGTGGTACTGGTAGCGGCGGCGAGGGAACGACGGATGGTACACCAGGGAAGGTGGAGACGCCTCCCAGCGTCCTTTCAACCACCCACGTCGCCAGAGCTGGACGGCGTGAAGGGACGCCGGTCCAGATGGCGCGTTTCAGACTCATCAGCACTCACGAGGGTTGTCCCGCCAGTTTGCTATCCCGCATCCCTTTGGGTCCCCGATCGCCGACTATCTTCGCAGCTTTTATAACACCCCTCAGTGTTGCGCGGTGTGTGGCCCGATTCTGGAGACGCTGTCTCTTGGGCACGGCCAGAGCTCGAGTCGAAGTCGGAACTGAAGGACATGTGAGACGATGCATTAGGCGGGGAGGAGAACTCACTGTCGAAAAGTTTGATGAATGATGATACAGTTAGGATAAGCGAGGTAACGACCGATCCAAGACTCACCAAGGACGTGGACGGGGACACCTAAATGGAACGGGGGCAGAGTGCAAAGGGGCTGCCGGGGCAGCAGGGATAAGCTTCGGAAAGTTTTCCAGTGGCGACTTGGTAGAGCTTTTAGAAATTGCATAATCCAATCTAGGCATTGCCTCATCTGCGGAAATCATAAGCTGGAAAGAAACGAGGCACAGGAGAAGAATGTGTGCCCTCGGCGGGGGTGGGCAGCAGGTCGGATACGATGAGGCGAGAGACAATGTGGAGTCTGGCACTGGTTGAGGCTAACAGCAATATGGAAATGGTTCATCAATTACCGACGAAAATTTCGCTGGACACTATGTTCAGAGTCTTTGAAATCACTGGGAGAATGATGACTCGATTGGGTTAAACGAGACTTGAACGCGGGCCGCCATCCCCGAATCATGATGGCAGTTGTGACATGCGGTGAGGCCGAGCTTTGATAGAAGTAAGTTTGGCGGGGTCGTAAATATGCCATTGCATCGCGCAGCTAGGAAAGGTGAGAGCACAAATAAAACCTCAGCAAGAGAAGAAATAGAATCAAAAAATGGGTCCCATATAACAGCTAATTGTGGTACCAATAGGGTGTTTCACGAGTTTTTTGACCGTTTTTGATGTTTTTTCAATACCTTTTTCATGTCTTTTTTCAATTAAAAAACACTCAAAAAACGCGGAAAAAACGCGAAAAAACGCGAAAAAACGCGTGAAAAAAGATTCGTCGTGAAACCCCTCATCGGGAAAGAGTCATCAGTCACAATTGCGTCATAGTGACAGTGAACATACCATCTCCTATCCTCTCCGCCGCCGCCGCCGGCATGCCCCACGTATCCCTCCGCCAGAAGCTTCTGTGCGGTGCTTATAAGTATGCAGCAAAGTTACAGAAATGGCGCAAACGAGAGAGAGTGCAGGAGGCTGACCAGGCAGAGGAGGAAGCCATCCTTGCCGGCTTGGGTATCGACGATGCATGCTACGAGGATCAGCTCGACAGCGACAATTCTGACAGTGACTCTGTCTCTTTGGTTTCATCTGTGTCTTCCTGCTCCTCATCTGAATCTACTGGATCTACCCCGGACTCTCTTGGCGACTTCCCTTTGGACTTAGAGTTTGAACGGGAAGCCCTCCACCAACAGCATTACCAGGCAATCCGGGCGCACATTCAGCGCTTGGAAAATACGTGTTTCATCCATCCTCACAAGGTCGACAAACTCTCCCAGCTGTATCTGGTGCTGGAGAACTACAAGGCAGACGACGAGAGGCGGTTCCGCCGCAATCTTCGTGTTTCCGCCTCAACTTTTGACTCCCTGGTCAAGAAAATCGAGGACCACTGGGTCTTTCTCAGCGAGGGGAGCGCTCGCCAGATGCCTGTTGACCAGCAGCTGGCAATCGCGCTCTTCCGCTTTGGACATTTTGGAAACAGCGCCTCGGTCGAATCTGTTGTGCAGTGGGCAGGGGTATCAGCTGGGATGGTCGTAAATGCGACTCGTCGTGTCATCGTGGCCTTTCTCGATCTCCACGACGACGTTATTCGGTGGCCAAACGCTCGAATGAAAGAGGAAGCCAAGGAGTGGATTGAGGCTGCCTCTTGTGCGGCTTGGAGAGATGGGTGGCTATTAGTCGACGGGACACTTGTACCGCTGGCCGAGAAACCCGCATTCCACGGCGAGACATACTTCGACCGCAAATCGAACTACTCATTGAATGTTCAGGTATTTTTCTCCCTGACTGCACGGCTTTTTCTCACATATTTCAGTTAATTACCTTGCCAAATCTACGAATTGTCGACTACGTGATTGGCCATACAGGGAGCACACACGACTCCACCGCCTTCGCCGAATCGCGCACTTGCAAAAATCACCAGCAGCTTATTGGGCCGACGGAGTGGATTTGGGCAGACTCGGCCTATCCGGTTGAGGCTTGGTGTGTAACGCCTTACAAGAAGCCGGCCAATAATGTTCCAGAAAACAAGACGTTCAATTACCGGGTCTCACATGCGCGTACTATTCTAATTCAAGTCCTCTCTATTAAAATGTGTTTCCAGGTTCGCATTCGCTCTGAGCATGCTGTTGGTTTCTTGAAGGGCCGCTTTCAGTCTCTTCGTGGACTTCGGCAGCAGATCAAGAACGAGACTGATCACTTGCGAGCCCTTGAATGGGTTCGCACTTGTCTTGTAATCCACACCTTGATCCACGAAATTGAAACCAATGCCAACACGATGGACACCAAGTGGGAGGAGGAGTTGATTCAAGCAGGTATTCTGTCCGATTCAGACATATCGGAGAACGAGGGACCGGTTGGAGCAGGCCAGACTCGTGGGCGCGAGACTCGGGGTGCACGTAAACGTCGTAAACTCAAGGATGATCTGTACGAGAGTGGGATAGCCGGTGAACGTCCATAGCTGAAGTAATATGATAGCATTACACCTGAATATCGTTCAGTCCCCATTCCGGCGAACATCCATAGTTCAAGTAATATGAACACGGCACACTATTGTAGGAAGCCAAAAGCTCCCTCTTTGATGTATAAATGAATATGTATATTCAGCTTACATTCATTTAAGAGCCCTAAGACGGCATAGACTGATCTTGAGGAGCTTTATGTGCTTGTTTGACCCGGTGCCGAGGTCTGGAACCAAACTCAAACCTACCCAGTATCCGAATTAAAGACATAACCCATTTCAAAAGTCACTGCACCTTAGCCTGTGATCTCCCACTCCCATTTACGACAATTGATCAGAGGGCAAACTTTCGTGGATAAATTGAGGATCCTAACAATTAAACTAGGGGTTGGAGTTGCTGTACGGATAGTTGATGTTACCAAAATCTCCGAATGTGTTCGGATATCCTTCCAGACCCATCGTGGACGAGGACGGCGACACCGAGCTTGAGGTCGAAGCCTGCATCCCATATCCCCCACCCATCCCCCCACCCATCCCCTCGCCGCCCACCCCCCCGCTGCCCATTCCACTGCCACGCATCGCACCACCCATCCCACCACTCATCATCCCCTGCATAAAGGAGAAGAAACACTTATCCCGCTCCTCCTCGCGCCGCAGACGTTCCTGGTCCAGCTCCATCTTGCGCCTCTTGTTGCGCTCACGCTCCAACTGCAGCTTGGCGCGCTTGACCTCAAGGCTCAGACGGTTGTCCTGGCGCCGAGCGGAGTCGACCATATCTTGGCGGTGCATCTCGTCGAGGCTGGCGAGGTCGAAGGTGCGTTTCTCCCCGGTCTTCGGCTTCTCAACCTTTTCTCCCTTGAGCTTCTTTTCTCGCTCAGCCTTCACAGGCACGACCGATTTTTTCTGACTCGAGTCAGCTACCATTTCCTAATTTGGCAATTGACACACCTTGGGTTCATCGTCCTCGTCCTCCGCTAGCTGGTCAGCTTTATCCCCTCTGACAGACAGGGCAGACGAGGCTGCACGGGAGCTGGATAGGAATTGAATTTCCGGGCCGTCCTCGATTCCACTGGTATCGCCCGAATCAGCCTTCTTGCGGAACAGAGATGCAGCAGCTGCAGCGTGGTCGACGCCACCGGTAGAATTGCTGACACCGATGGGGTTGTAGTTCGGAAGCTCGCGCCAAAACCCGTCAAGCTCGTCCCAGTGTGGGAACGCAAGCTTGATCTTCTCTGCCAAAAGCTCAGCCAAAATAGCATTTATGAAATCCCGCACGTACCGACGAGGTTGTTCTGCTGGTCTTCGGGTTTCAGCCCTCCTCCAGTTTGAACAAGCGTCCTCTTGTGCGCGGAGTAGTTATTTTTCAAGCTGTATATGTGTAAGTGGAGTAGAAATCACGAAATTGGC
The DNA here is from genome assembly GCA_029378375.1 of Mycena olivaceomarginata. Taxonomy (NCBI): domain Eukaryota; kingdom Fungi; phylum Basidiomycota; class Agaricomycetes; order Agaricales; family Mycenaceae; genus Mycena; species Mycena olivaceomarginata. The sequence goes on along the minus strand of JARKIC010000066.1, from coordinate 454,711 downwards.
TTTATCACGCACCGCGCAAATTGCTGCTGAAGTGACTTTGCGAAGCGACCCGGGTCGGCTTTGTAGACAGCACGGACCTCAGCCGAGACGACGTTGTCCTCCAGGGGTGCATCCTCGGACAGCTCCTTGAAGATCTCATGCGCGAGCGTGCCATACATATTGATTTTATTCTCCTTTCCGACGATCCGCTTTCGCCCGTCGTTCATGGCATCTTCGGTTGAGTCGCTGAACAGTTTGATGCGGAAGGAAGGGTTGTCTGTGAGATAGTTTACGGCCTTTGTTACCCAACCAGGATTATCCGCCCAGGAAATTGTGCCGGCGCATTCCTTCTCGTCCTTCTCACCGCTGTCACTGTCATCCGGGATGTCGACAGCTTCTGCCTCGGCATCCGCGCGCTTCTTTGGCTGCTTGGGGCGACTAGATGAGCGTGTAGGCTGGTCCGATTTGGCTTTGTTCTTTCTTCCCATGATGGCGGATGAAGGGCGGATGGAGGACGGAGCTATCCCATGAATGAATTATCAGCTTACACTAAGTGAATTGGATCTGAAATGGGGGAGAAATTCCCTCCAGAACACACCACTTGTTTTCTTGAGTTTGGATCAAGCCTCTCTGCGAGATTGTCCGGTTCGCCGGACCGGAGACAGGCTTGCTCCGAACCTAGAGTGCCTGGGTAATTTCCTGAACTCAATGCACTGTCTCGATGCTCATGTGACTGGCAGGTCCTGCGTAACATCCGTTGATGGCTGGTTGATGGGTCAAGGGAGCGCTTTGTGACTATAATTGCTTTATTGGGACGATGTCGTTAAGTATTGTTCCTCGAAGAGTTGATTTTTTATAGATGTTGTACTTATATTCCGGAGGAATCTAATCTAAGGCTCTGATCGGCAACCGTGAATTACTGCGTGAATTGAGCGTGAAACGTGAATTTTGTGACACCACTGTGGAACCTTGTCTTCATCCAGAAATAGGTAATTCATGTTTGTTTGTCACAACCGAGCTGTTCGTACGAGGAACGAAAGTATTCAGTGAATATATTTGTACCATTTATTTCACATAAAAGGAACATACTAGCCCCAGAGCACACGGGGCGCCCTTCCTAGCATCCATAGGGCCCCCACCGAGCACTTAAACCATCCGAATACCTACCCACTCTGTCGCTGCGGCTCACGCACTCCAGAGACAGTGCGGTGTTAAACTTGGCCACAAGCCGAGGGTCCGTGTTATCCAAGTAAGTCTTAGTCCTTCTGTGCTGATTTTCCTGTTTAATCATGCTGCGCAGAACCTGGTGATCGGCACGCGTCTCCCGCGGGTACAGGAGCGTTGACCTGTTGCCAGAACCTGGAGCGCGTCTCCGTCTGCATATCTCACCATTCTCCAATGTGACCCCGCCCTGGCTTGTAAGTGCGAATTGGTTATGATAATGTTCTTGTATATTCAAGAATGTTTAGCTCTCTCTCCAGGGTAACCAGCCTGCCCTGGTTACCTCGCCTCGCTCCGGAGTTCGAGCATTGATCGGCCAGATTCCAAGCAGTCGGTAGCAGCGCATCATACAGCTGTTTTCAAAAAAAAAAAAAGTCCCGACAGATGCGAAGTCACGTAATTTGACGCATCCGGAAAAAGTGGTTGAAACACCGCTCGGATTATTCCGGGAGTCTGACAGATTCCAGAAATTTTTGAGGTGTTTAATTCGACGAGTAGGATCGAACCAAGTCCCTCGCAAAGTTTTAGAAAGATTAACCCCGAAAACCTCGCATGCGAGGTCAGGTAATCTGACGCATCTGGAAAAATCGGTTGAACCAGTGCTCGGAGTATTCCGGACATTGGGCAGATTCCACAATTTTTCGGAAGTGTTAAATTCAACGGGGAGGATAAAACCAAGTTCCTCGCAAAGTTTTTAGAAAAATTAACCCAGAAAAACTCCGATGCGAAGTCGCGTAATCTGACACATCGGGAAAAATCGGTTGAAACAACGTTCTGAGTATTCCGGCCGTCAGACAGATTCCACAATTCTTTTGAGGTGCGGAATTCAACAAGGAGGATCGAACCAAGTCCCTCGCAAAGTTTTAGAAAAATTAATCCAGAAAAACTCGCATGCGAGGTCCCGTAATCTGACGCATCTGGAAAAATCGGTTGAACCAGCGCTCGGAGTATTCCGGTCATCAGACAGATTCCACAATTTTTCAGAAGTGTTAGATTCAACAGGGAGGATCAAACCAAGTCCCTCGCAAAGTTTTAGAAAAATTAACCTAGAAAAACTCGGATGCGAAGTCGCATAATCTGACACATGGGGAAAAATCAGTTGAAACAATGTTCGGAGTATTCCGGCTGTCAGACAGATTCCACAATTCTTTTGAGGTGCTGAATTTAATAAGGAGGATCGAACCAAGTCCCCGCAAAGTTTTAGAAAAATTAACCTAGAAAAACTCGCATGCGAAGTCGCATAATCTGACACATTGAGAAGTATTGGTTGAAACAATGTTCGGAATATTCCGGCCGTCTGACAGATTCCACAATTCTTTTGAGGTGTTGAATTTAATGGGGGGGATAGAACCAAGGCCCTCACAAAGTTTTAGAAAAATTAACTCAGAAAAACTCGAATGCGAAGACACGTAATCTGATGCATCGGGAAACATCGGTTGAAACAATGTTTGGAGTATTCTGGCCGTCGGACAGATTCCACAATTGTTTTGAGGTGCTGAATTTAATGAGGAGGATCGAACGAAGGCCCCCGCAAAGTTTTAGAAAAATTAACCTGGAACAACTCGGATGCAAGATGGCCTAATCTGTTGCATCAGGAAAAATCAGTTGAAACACTGCTCAGAGTATTCCTAAATTCTCACCCATATTGAATCACCATTATTACCACTTGTCAGTACCTCATGTTTGAACCTCGAAACTCCTTCCACCCGCACGGAAACCAATTCCATAGCATGGCGATTTCAACCCTGCATTCAAATCACCACCGGTCATTGTATGAATAAACATCTCCGGAGTACACTACATTTCCCTCCAGTTTCTGAACTTAGAACCAGTGCGCACTCTTGCCCAATTGATTGGCAATCTCTGACAGCTGTGATCGCTCGGATATCGATCCACGCTTTGACATGAACTGTCGATCAAATCACCGTGCATGAATACAAACTGAAAACAAGACGGGCCTTCGCGTCGCTCCGGTACAGTGGTGCAACTATAAACCTTTCGCAAAGTTCAAGCACCTTCCATGCGAAACGGCACCTTTCGGGCCAACATCAACTGCGCCACTGCTTACCATCAACGCATCACTTTCGCCTGAAAATTGGCGTGGATGGGCGACATAGATTGTATTCCACTCCCCGGTGACAAATATGACATGTGAGCAAATATTGAGGCTCATAATTGACAAGTGGCCAGCTTCCTAGTGTGCCAGGTTCCTAGTCAGAAATAGTATTCTGAGATTGAATTCAATTTGATGCCCTCTGAAATATAAATTACAGGGCTTAAAATGGCATTTCGAGATGCCATTTCGAGGCAGGTGATTTGAAATGCCATTCCAGGCCATCCATCACTGCGGGAGAGAGAATTTTCCCACGCCATGCCCCTCTCTCCGATGGGCGTCCTGGACGCCCATCACTCCAGCAAGTGCTGTATTCTCATGCTTGGCCCTCTCTCCAGTTTTGTATGAACTTAATTATTTGTGAGCACATTTATAGCAATGTCAGGATACAGGCGTCCGGGACGCCCATCACTGCAGGAGAGATAATATTCCCATGCGATGCCTCTCTCTCTGATGGGCGTCCCGGACGCCCATCACTCCAGCAAGTGCTATATTCTCACGCTTGGCCCTCTCACTAGTTGTGTATGAACTTAATTATTTGTGAGCACATTTATAGCAATGTCAGGATACGGGCGTGCGGGACACCCATCACTGCAGGAAAGAGAATATTCCCGTCTCTCTGATGAGCGTCCTGGACACCCATCACTGAAGTAAGTGCTATATTCTCACGCTTGGCCCTCTCTCCAGTTGTGTATCAATTATTTGGGAGCATATTTTTATAGCAATGTAAGTATACGGGTGTCCGGGACGCCCATCACTGCAGGAGAGAGAATATTCCCACGCCATGCCACTCTCTCTGATGGGCGTCCCGGACGCCCATCACTCCAGCAAGTGCTATATTCTCACGCTTGGCCCTCTCTCCAGTTTTGTATGAACTTACGGTCTGCTGAATATCCCGCTTTGATTACACACTGAATCTGAATATGCAGGGTACGCCCAGGACGCACATCTTGCGGTTGAAACTGGTCAGGAACATTGGCCATGTGAGATGAAGCTGCTTCTTTCTGAGTTCCGACTCACTCATTTCATATCTCTTCAGCCTTACCTTCGACTCCCATCCGGATCGGTTCGGAGAGCTTCTATGCGTAGATGTCCCAGCGGCTTTTATCCCAAGGCGGAGGCGCCTTATGCTCTTTCGCCCGATCCCTACCTATTGACCTAGGTCCTAGGTACTGTACTATTACAATCAAATCGACAGTCAAGTGCTAGGCTCGTGTCCAGCCATTATCCCGTTCACAATGACGAGCAAGCAAAGAATTGTGAACTACTGTACTATTACGACCAAAGGTTCACACGGTGTCACTCGTTCACCGGGAACAGTGTCCATTGTTCGGCAATCACGTCAAATTCTCTTATATGGAGGTCCGGCAGATGGACCGGAAATTTTTGACGTTTTTTGCCTATTTGGGCTCCAAAAAATGGAACGCCACCGTCACAGCTACCAAAAGTGTTCAGTTCACTGGCGGCCGTGGAGCTCAGCATCCGAAAATTCTTTAGCAAAATCCAGGTTTCCCCAGTTACGAGGGTCAGCTCCCTTGTTCTTCGAGCGAGAAGTTCCTTGCAGACTAGGTTTTAGCCATGAGGAATAACGATTAAGAGATACCTCACGTTTACCTCACGTTTAAAATATGGTCGCAAATAATTGAATTCATACACAACTAGAGAGAGGGCCACTCGTGAAAATATAGCACTTGCTGCAGTGATGGGCGTCCAGGACGCCCATTAGAGAGAGTGGCATGACGTGGGAATAGTCTCTCTCCTGCAGTGATGGGCGTCCCGGACGCCCGTATCCTGACATTGCTATAAATGCGCTCACAATAATTAAGTTCATACAAAACTGGAGAGGGGGCCAAGCGTGAGAATATAGCACTTGCTGGAGTGATGGGCGTCCGGGACCGCCCATCAGAGAGAGAGAGGCATGGCATGGGAATATTCTCTTTCATGCAGTGATAGAACTCTCCTTGAGGCTCTATTAGACGTCGCTATAAGCTAATTTCTCTGTCGACGGCCGTCCCGTCACCCGTCCCGTGCCGTAGACATTTTGGTAGCTCACACGACGGACCGTTCAACGACGGGCCGTGCCCGTTGTACACCCGTCGAAACGACGGCCGTGCCCGTGACGGGCACGGTGTGCAGCCCTAATTGCGAGGCAAACCAGTGAGGGTAGCTACGACAAGTACACTAGCTTTTATAACTAACAGTAATATGAAATATGTGGGTCAAGAAGTTGAAATAAAATACGGCGCAGCAAGGTCTGAGTACATACTAACGATGAAATAGGGATATTGAAATGATGAGAAGTCCGCATGGGTCAAGCTTGTATTTCCAACATTATCACGATTCTGGATAACCTCAAGAACACTTTTGTTGATGTTACGGAACTTGACAACCGGCCGATATGGCTCTTTCTTTGGCGACTCGTTGGCCTGAGATGTAAAAGAGTTAGAATTTCGAGAAAAAATTACACGTGTTGCGTCACTGATGCGACATCTCACGTTTCGGACCTTTCGGCTTCTCCGAAACCTCTTGCTATCGCCAGCGCTGCACGCAATTCAAACGCCGGGGCTTTCCCTTTTTCGATCTCCGCTGTCAAAGTTCAATCTCCGCCACATTTTCGTCATCTTTCCTATTTTGTCCACCTCAGACCCGTACCTTCATCTCCGCCTATGATCAGTTTGATTGGTCCCTGAACCAAAACAAAGCATAGAAATGAAGCCTGAGGCCTATAAGAATGTCAATATCGCTGCACCCCAGTCATGCTCTCAAATTTGCCACCAGAACTACTTGGTCTGATCTTTGAGGATCTACCTCCATCAGATATGGCGTCTTGCACCACCTTATCTCGAGCAATCGGCATGGCTGCCACAAGATGGCTGTATTTTGATCTGACTGTAGATCACCGAACAATCGACGCATTGGTCGATACCTTTAGGACAACGGGCTCGGACCATCCTGCCATGGTGAGAAGACTACACGTAACTGACAGGCTCAAAGGTTTGGACATTAAGGACAGCAGAGTAGGGTATGCAACTTTAGTTTTTAATCCCCTCCAAATTCTAATCCTAATTTCAGCGAGAATTTTGGGAAGGCTTTATGCTTCATCTTGGAGTCTGCTACTAAAGTAGTCCATCTCTCCCTCCTCTTCACCATCCCAAACAAAGCACTACCACTGCGTCATACTTGGGGAGATATGCTCTCTGATGGTCTCGGGCAGTTAATAGCACTCAGAACACTGGAAATCTGCAATAGTCTCAACACGCAGAACAGAATCCCTGCCCATTTGCGTCAGGTTCATTGTCAGCAAAGCAAACCATGGACCGAGAAACCACTTGACCAGTACTGCTTCTTTGGCGTTGACGCCAGGCATGGTGGTAAAAATGAGTAGGATGAGGATGTCGATCTGCCACAGTGTTTATACACTGGTGTCAGACCTTTGTAGTGCTGAGGGCATCAGATGGACCTCTAAAATTACGAGGTGACGTGCCCTAAAATGGTTATGCCCCATCCTGTCTTGAGGATTTGGAATCTCACCGGAAAACACTGCCGCTTTGGGACGGGTTTGGGCCTGTACATACCCACGGTCTGCTTCGTTGTGATCAACAATAGTAAGCGGTGAGATCTAAGGGAGTTCAATGTTACGTTATGCAATGTAAAGACTTCCGGTGACTTACTGGAGATGAATGTGTTAGGACTCCAGGCGCATTCGGGTCAGGCGAGCCTTGGTTCCTGGTGAATGACGAAGATCAGTGATTCCACTGTTATCAACATTTTGGCTGACAGACCCGGGTGGCTGGAGAGCTAAATAGAATGAGAATACCTCCACACAATCTAGTCAATAACCATGTATACGGAAATATCGGAGTGGCGAGGTCTGCCAATGGTGGTGTGTCACTGGTGGTTTGAGGGGAGACAGACACCTGGTTATCATTGTCAAGAATTGGGGCTACAGTAAAGTATGCGTGAGTTGAAGGGATCCAAAGGTTGCACAAATTGTGTACCATGCCACGGAAGAACTGACCACAGCGGCATGTCAGAGTTTCCACCTTTTGAGTCCAGCCCAGGAGCTTCGAGTTGTCCTAATTGAACAGTTTCAAAGATTCAGTGGGCTACTTAGCACACAAGAGTACTCACATGTATTTCTCCCACAAACAGAAACCCTTTATCCAGAGGAGCCCTGCATCACATTTACACAGGATAGACCAACCGGGCTTCCTATTGCACCTACTACCTTGAGGGCCATTGGGTGCTTTAAAATTGCCTTGAGCCACTCGGGCTTGGGAGGTATGGTAGAAGGCAGCAGTTGTGACATGGGTAAGCAGAAGGGATATTCTCAATATCGTCTTTTTTATACTCTTTGTTGGCATCCCACGGAAGCTTCCCCTGGGAACGCGAATTGACATATGCCATGTACAATCACCTCTATAACCTTTCTAGTGAAAGGGAGGATGTAAATCAATGGTCATCAAAGCGATATCATCAAGATCGACAAGGAATGTTAATATATAAGTTTGGTTGACTTTCCATTGTAGAACAGTCTCATGAGGGGTGCTGTTTCACTCTTTGACTTATAACCTGTGAGTTGCTGCTACCATGTTGGAAAATGGCTGAACCTGGAATTGAACCAGGGACCTCTAAGTGATATTGCACCACTAGTGCTCTTTCCAACTGAGCTAGTGTGCAAGGAGCAAATCCGTACTACAACACAAATACGGGTCCTAGTCAATGATAGAGAGCCCTTACCTCTGCCCCATGCAAGCCTGTCTCATATGGAAGCATTGCCCTAACAATGCTTAGTGCTTGCAGAATGTGGCAACACCTAGCTGGGCTTAGATCACTAAGCTAGGTGTCCATGCCTTGGTTTCCTTGCAGAGACCAAACTCACGTCGCCAAGATGACATAATCTTCCCATGCTTTGCTTATTCCCTCCTGCTGCTTCGAAACCATGGCTTCAGTGCGGCTCCCCTGCTGCTTGTAGCCTTTGTATTCAGTTAAGATGTGTACCAACACAATAAGTCAATCTGTGCTTGCCTGTTTAACACTATTTTGGTCAAACTGCGACATGATAAGAAAGGGGTCCTTGTGAATGGAAGCTTCCAAATATCTACCACTGTGCGACTGCGGCGGCAGTGGTGTTAATGCAAACAGTTCTTTCAGAAGGGTCCTTGGAATAGAAGCTTCCAATATATACCATCGTGAGACTGCAGTGGCAGTGGTGTTAACACCTCATGATCAGAATGGGAGTCCCTGGGAATGAAAGCGTCCAAAATATCTACCGTTGTAGCATGGTTAGCAGTACATAGCATAGTTTGGTTGTATTATATTCTCATTCCTGTCATTCAGCTATCACATTGGGTTTTCCTTCCTGCTTTCATCCTCCTACTGCAAGCCCTGTTGGTTCATCTTCCCTGAGAGGTTGTAGACCCTCTCCATTTGGTGATCAGACTGGGATTCACTCTCCTCTATGCATCCTTCAGCCCACGTTGGATGCCAGCAGCTTCATCCTTCCAGGCTGACGCAAAGTCTACCCTGCCATCTCCTTCAGAACTTTCTCTTTCACGCGGACAGCTGTAGCACTCGGAATACTGCCCCGATTGACCTAGTTTTTGGATATGCTATAAAACTGATGTGGCCCAAGCCAACGGCGTGTGTATTTATCTTACATGCTGAGTGATTGTGATTTAGCGTACCCTTTAGCGAAGTAGATATCCAGACACTACCATAAGTAGCGCTTGTCGATGGAAGTTTGAGTAAATTAGCCTCCGTAAACACCCACATTGGCCAGGGTCACATCAGATGTATAGCATATCCAAAGATTATGCCAATCGGTGCAGTATTCCGAGTGCTACAGGTGTCCTACTCAAAACCAAATTCTTCCGCAAGAATTTCTATTACATAAAAGGATCAAAAATACCGGTATTCCATTGGCTGTGGATTTTCAATGCGAATCGAATGAGCCTATTTTGAGGGGAAACAGTTGAGAATTGAGCTCAGGGCAGCTGTTCTCATGAAAACTTGCCAAAACAGAAAAAAACGGTCCACGCCTGTTGTACCGCCAAGAGCTGTAAGTGACCTCGCATCCGAGTTTTTCTGGTTAATTTTTCTAAGACTTTGCGAGGGCCTTGGTTTGATCCTTCTCGTTGAATTCAGCACCTCAAAAAAATTGTGGAATCTGTCCGATGGCCGGAATGCTCCGAGTGTTGTTTCAACCGCTTTTTCCCGATGCGACAGGTTAGGTGACCTCACATCCTAGTTTTTCTGGGCTAATTTTTCGAAAACGTTGTGAGGGCCTTGGTTTGATCATCTTTGTTGAATTCAACACCTCCAAAAAATTCTGGAATCTGTACGACGGCCGGAATACTCCGAGCATTGTTTCAACCGCTTTTTCCAGATGCATCAGATTACGTGACCTTGTATCTGAGTTTTTCTGGGTTAATTTTCCTAAAACATTGTGAGGCCCTTGGTTTGATCCTCTTCGTTTAATTCAACACCTCAAAAAAATTGTGGAATCTGTACGACGGCCGGAATACTCGAGCGTTGTTTCAACCGCTTTTCCCAAATGCATCAGATTACGTGACTTCGTATCCGAGTTTTTCTAGGTTAATTTTCCTAAAACTTTGTGAGGGCCTTGATTCGATCCTCCTCGTTGAATGAAACCCCTCAAAAAAATTGTGGAATCTGTCCGACGGCCGGAATACTCCGAGCGGTGTTCATCCGATTTTCCCGATGCACCATCAGGTCCAAACTCCACCTTCCCCCTCCCCATACCACTTGCCTTGCCTTCTCTAGCTTCTAGCATCAGCGACAGTGCGGTAGACGGTTTAGCTTTTACTATAAGTATCGAACCGACGTTGTTGCCCTAGCTATTTTTTCGGCCGTTGTGGAAGGGGGGATGACCAGTTTGTAGCTTCCCCCTTTCCCCCTATCTCCCTGCTTAGCCTTCGGTAGATCGCCAATCATGTCGTACATTTGTTCCGTAGGTACACATGTCAATCACACACCTTTTCTCCCACAAACCACCACCTACGACGCGACCAGTGAACCGAGTGCTCCACCAAGGGCAAGTCACCAGTGAACACCATACACTTGAGCTCCAGATTGTCCTGTCCTCCAAGCCTTTTCAAGTTCTACGCTCACTACACGCCCACACGGCACATTCCCTATTTTTACCCATATTTCCATCCTACATCTCCACAACATTTCTGGGACCTTTCGTCGACCTTCTGCTGCACCCGTACACCCCATATTCCGGACTTCCGACCCGTTATTCTGTCTACCAGACAAGAACTCGCTACTGCGACACCATATCTTCGTATCTCCAGCCACGAGGATGTTATTACAGCTATTTGCGGTACATAAGGCGCGGACTGTTTTTTTTTTTTTTGCAACATTTGCTTAGAACACTCACCATGACCTCGATTCTGGTCAGAATCCTTCGGGAGTAGGTGCGTTCGACTCGCACTGAAAATCCGCAGGGGATCGAGTACCGGCTTTTTTGATGTAATTATGTAATGAAATTTCTCCCAAAAAATCGTGGTTTCCATTAGAACAGCTGCACCACAATGAATACTGGGCCAATTGACTTAAATCTTGGATATGTTATGTATCAGAACTATTACCAGGGGACTATCAGGTTTACAGATATAAATCCACTCAAATCTGCATGGTAAGCTCTACTTATGTTAGTACACAAATACGGTGTTTGGTAGAGTGAGTGCCAAATCACAATGAGTTGGGATAACACCCAAAAAAGATATACCATCCCCTGGAACTAGTTTTGATACATAACATATCCAAGAACTAAGTCAATTGGCCCAGTATTCATTGGGGAGCAGCCGTTCTAATGGAAACCACAATTTTTTGGGAGAAATTTCATTACATAATTACATCAAAAAAGCCGGTACTCGATCCCCTGCGGATTTTAGTGCGAGTCGAACGCACCTACTCCCGAAGGATTCTGACCAGAATTGAGGTCATGGTGAGTGTTCTAAGCAAAATGTTGCAAAAAAAAAAAAACGGTCTGCGCCTTATGTACCGCAAATAGCTGTAAAGTTCTTGAACTTATTTAGACATCCTGATGTCCGGGCGAGGCTTGTGAGTTCCTCTTCGACCTTGCAAAATGGACGATGCATTTTGTGGTGCTTCTTCTGACATGTTTCATCCTGAAGAAGATGAATGGTGTGATATTCGGGACATTTTCACATACACAGTACAGGGTTACAGCTATTTGCGGTACATAAGGCGCGGACTGTTTTTTTTTTTTTTTGCAACATTTTGCTTAGAACACTCACCATGACCTCAATTCTGGTCAGAATCCTTCGGGAGTAGGTGCGTTCGACTCGCACTAAAAATCCGCAGGGGATCGAGTACCGGCTTTTTTGATGTAATTATGTAATGAAATTTCTCCCAAAAAATTGTGGTTTCCATTAGAACGGCTGCTCCCCAATGAATACTGGGCCAATTGACTTAGTTCTTGGATATGTTATGTATCAAAACTAATTCCAGGGGATGGTATATCTTTTTTGGGTGTTATCCCAACTCATTGTGATTTGGCACTCACTCTACCAAACACCGTATTTGTGTACTAACATAAGTAGAGCCTACCATGCAGATTTGAGTGGATTTATATCTGTAAACCTGATAGTCCCCTGGTAATAGTTCTGATACATAACATATCCAAGATTTAAGTCAATTGGCCCAGTATTCATTGTGGTGCAGCTGTTCTAATGGAAACCACGATTTTTTGGGAGAAATTTCATTACATAATTACATCAAAAAAGCCGGTACTCGATCCCCTGCGGATTTTCAGTGCGAGTCGAACGCACCTACTCCCGAAGGATTCTGACCAGAATTGAGGTCATGGTGAGTGTTCTAAGCAAATGTTGCAAAAAAAAAAAAAAAAACGGTCCGCGCCTTATGTACCGCAAATAGCTGTAAAATAAGGCTAGAATACCTGTTTTTATTGAGTCCCAATAAACTGGTTTTTGGTCTCTGGGTCATGATAGTGGTATTCTCGATCGGGTGGCATAAAAAAACGAGCAGAAACGGTGTGGTGGTTGGATATAATCAAGTTATGACACGTGCAAGTTTGGTTTGATCACGCGTGACCGTCCATCACTTTGTGCCATCACGAGTAGATGTAACTAAAATAAGAACATTGATCCGAGCTGCCGGGATGATAGATTAAAATCGGAGGTGATCCGTATAATCGTGCGATTCCTGGTGCCCAAAATGATTAGAACAGACCTTTGAAGAAAATCTCCTACCTTTAGTGTCGGCGGGCTGTGCACGAAGCATAGAGGAGGAAATATGTAGGGGATATAGAAATTAATGATAGAACACACCGCTGCATGCGACTACGAGGAGCTGCGCTCAGGGCTTCACGATGCCTCAAGGTATAAAGTACAAATCACGGGATATTGTTGTTATTGTCCTTATTGTTCTATCGGTCTTATTGTTCCCACCGACAGGTTCCAATGTTCAAAATTGAACTTAATTGAAGGCTCAACTCAGGTTGTTTCGCGGTCATTAGTGTGTAGTGTATCATCGGACATGAATATATTTCAGGAACACGTTGAGATTTCTGGGGAGATGGGACCGTGGGAGATGCACGGATGAATACAGGATAATGTTGGAATATACATTGTATACCCGGGACGCCAACACCCCATGGTCCTTTGTTAGCGGCACTTGACTCGGAAGAGATTAGTTTCATCACGCCGTGTGTTCCTCAGTGGATATCTTGAGTCCCAGGCTGACACGGCTGACACAGATCGTTCAAATCGTCGGCACCCTCCTCTCCGCATAATTTCTCCTTGTTAGATGATGTACCAGACTTTATTGCTCCACCTGTATACTTGTTCAGTTTCCTCCTCAAACGTAAGCACCCGATTTGGGCATTTTTTCTCCGCAGCTCGCGGCGAACAATTGATGTACACAGCCCTTGCCGTTCAATGCCGCTGCTTCACGAAAGAGATCAAGTGCACCACGTCGGATTGCGATAGTTGAAGGCTTTTTGCCAATATTCTTTCACAGTTCTAAGCATGAACATCTATTCTTCACATGTATTTGAAAATACAGAGGAGGACTGGATAGCATATGCTAACCGGGCGAGCACGCGGGATCTGAGTCACCTGGCCTTGTCCCTCTAGGAAAAGTGGCTGAAGAGGTCGCCATCACAATGAGGATGGAAATAGCGGGAAATCGTCATTGCGAGCACACAAAAATGATAATTCACACACTACTGTAGTATTTCGCTCAATTCGTGGGTCACGCGTCACAGGCCCCCAAATCCACGAATATTTTCGGGGGTGTCACAGGTCACCGAGGCCGACCACGAACTTTCAAAATAAGTCACAAAAACCCCAGAACAAGGCGAAAAATTCAAATTTTTCTCCCCTGTGATGATCTTAATGAGTTTCAACACAGGCATGTCGGCAGGGGGGAAAAAAAAACTTTGCTGTCCCTTCTGGGACCTTGAGGAAGTCTGGAAGCCCACTCATGGCGAGGACGACAGGCGCAAAAAAGAGGTACGGCACCCAATTGATGTCGCACCATTCTTTGATCCGACTGGTGTTGGCGGCACCAGAAATACATCAAGGCAGCTCAACTGGACCTATTTTGTGAGAGGAATGTAGTCTGTGTGTGTCTAGGTAATGAATCTAATTATTTCCCGTGAAAACACGAATTTTTTTCTTGTGTCACGCTCCTGAAGGCCGATCCACGAAAATTGAAGTTCGGTTTTTGGTGTCACGGGTCACAGGCGGCACGAATTGAGCGAAATACTACAGTAAGTAATATGCAGCTTTGCCTCACTTCTCGACCTTCAGCTCCAGACGGCGACCACAGGGAAGAAACAGGAACACTCGGCGTGTTGATGTTCTGAGAAAGAAAGCCGTGGGTCAAGACCTGGGCATCGCGAGAGCGTGGGTGATGTGGGCAAGAGAAGAGCAGCGGGCGGTGCTCGTGTTGTTGCGCGTTGTACTGTGTGCTGGCGTTTGATGGCGTCAACTCACTGCCGAAGCTGCCGAGGAAAATACCCAAACTTGTGCTTACGTTTGAGGAGGAAACTCAGGAGTGCACCTGTATCCACCTTGTCGCTGGCATCGCAGTATGTCGTAGTTTTTCTGTCCTACCTATTGTATCTCAGTGGTAATCAAGAATTTTGACGCTGGATTCTTCGTTTGACGTGTTCGAAGATTCGTTCGTGCCGCACTTTCCCATCGCCGCCGTCCGTGAGTTGTCGTTGACAGATACGGCATCTGTTCGAGAACGGAGATCTCAATCCGATTCCCACCGCTCACGTTCCGCGTCGCCTCCCCCACGATGCGACGAACGTCCCCTACCTTTCGCAGATGTGCGCCATTCATCCCTTGCATGGAGTGAGGACCTCGTGGTGACCCTGACGGATGTGCGCAAGGCGGCAGCTCTCGCGTTGGACCAGAAGCGAGCCAGAAAACCTCGAGCTGGAAACGAGATTGCGCCCAGTGCATTCCGGCCGCACGTACCTGCCGAGCATCGTTTATTGTTGTGGACGGCACCATACCCGTTGGCTACTCATCAAGAGCTGGAGGCGGCGGGCCTTCCTCTCCAAACTCAGACGCGCATCTTCGAACGGTTATTGCAGGCTCATGTGCCTGAGATGAGGAGCTCATATGGCGCGGGACTACTGTTTCAATCAGTGGTGCGACGATAAGAGCATACCGGAGGTCTCTCGTCTTCCCGCATCGCGTGCAATACTCGCTGGTTTCGTGGCAGATTCCACCGGCACATGCAGCGGCAAGTGCATCAGAAATTGGTTGAACGGCTTGCAGCTAAGGCACCGGTACAACGGGGCACCTTGGCACGATGACGAGGCTTGGCTCCCAGGGCTCAAAAAGTCAGCAGACCAGGCGGGCGTCTCCTTCAAACGGGCAGAACGTGGGCCCATCACCCCGGAACATTTGCGGGCATTCCGCGCCTCACTGGACTTGAATTCTCCTTCAGGTGCAGCCGCTTGGTCGGCTGCGCTGACGGCTTTCTGCGGCTGCCGACGCCTGGGCGAAATCCTCATCCGCAGCTTCAAGAAGTTTTCGAAGCTGCGCGATACTTGCCGCTCAACTCGTATCAAATCTTCGATGGCAAACCGTCGTCGCGTCCTCGGCATCCATCTCGTCTGGACGAAGACAACGCAGACACTCGGAGGAGAGTGCATACTCACAGAAGTTGTGGGCACCGACTCTGACCTCTGTCCCTATTGGGCTTGGGAGAACCAGACTACGATAAATCACTCTCCTCCACCCGATACACCTCTGTTCGCGTACCGGTCTTCTTCGGGCTGGCGCCAACCTACAAAGGATAACTTTATCCACGCCACTGCAGCGGTTTATACGTCAAAAAAGCTGGATTTAGTATTCGGGCAGCACGGATTGGCGGCGCACTCGCTCTTCTCACCGCAGGCGTCGCACCGGAAGTGATCATGAAGCTCGGTGGTTGGTCTTTCGTTATGTTTCCTTATTTATTGGCGGCGCTTACAACTCATCTTGCCGCTGGCTATCACTCGGGCCTGGGATGCACGCATCCAGGAGTTCGCTTCGCGACATGGGCACCCCATCGATACGAATGAATTGTCCTTTGACGAATAGAATCTACGCTGACATCGTGGGATTTAAGGCGGAAATACTTCTAGACTACAACTTGGGTCAATTGGAGGTTGGTTCTGGCAAGTTTGGGATTAAAACAATCGCAGTTGATCCCGAAATCCGAATGAAGCCGAGTGAATCCGAATTCGTCCGATAACTCTTATCCCGGGAGACACTCATGTTAACCAGAGAAAAAGTGTTGGAACACCCAGTGGGCCATGAGAAGACAGAAGCTTGGCATTACTATATATATATCACCCTCTTTATAAAATTACGACAAGATATGCCTGCGCTCCGCTCCGGCACCGAGAATTGAACCCAAACAGTATTAATAAGCTCTGGACACGTCATACGTAGTCGTGAGTTCACGCTCTTAATATATTCGTGCAGAATTCCAAAGTCAATTTGACAAAAACCAGACAGATCAGCCTGCTGTTTGCTCGCAGCAAGTTCCTGGATTGTGTTCAAGCTCGAACAGTAATAATTTTCTGAGCATCAATTGAGATGAGGTCCGAGGGACAGTCCGATGATTACAAAAAATTGAGAGCCCACGAAAGACAACACCGAGCGGAAGAGATGTATATGTAACCCAATTCAGAATGGAGCCCAAACGATTTGTATTCTTGATTTATTGTATGCTGGTTTCAGTAGCACAGATAAATAGCACAGGAGAAAGAATTTGAAGGTCATACACTTGAGGGGATACAGTGTCCCATGTTTAGCAGGCCGGGCACCCAGAGAGGCAAAAATAGCTGGATAAATCTGCAACAGAACGAGCACGCAGAAGGGAGAGGGAGAGGGATCATGGACAACAGTGTCATAGATCTCGACCTTTATACCCAACGGAAGGACTCCGTGGCCGCAATTCAATAAATGTACTGTACCTGCGCCGCAGAGAGAAATTTGCAAGCATTCCGGAATTTAGACCCACGGGACATGCCCGTCTCCCTCTACAGTCCCAATTTGGGCAAACCTCGCAGTTCACAGCTGTCGATAACAGGCGGAAATCTCGGGCATAATGGGAATGCTGCCCAGTGCATGTAGTTAGTGGACTCGGCACTTGACCGCGCGGCCGGCAACGAGGTTTACAGCTTTTTGCAGTCCGCAGGCAAGAAACCACAGTGCATTGAAGAGGAGGAGAGGAGCCTTCAAGCAGATAAGCTTGTGAATGGTGATAGGACTGAAAACTGAATGCACCGCCAAGGGCAGCAGATTGAGAACGCTCAGTAAAGGAGAAGAAACTAAATGGAGATACACTATACGGAGATAGAGAGCAAATATACGCATACGAAACCTTAGACTCGCAGGGCCAGTCGACGTCCACTCCGTTACAAGACAGAGCAAGACACCGGAGCTGATTCCAGATTAAGGTGGAAAGCAAACAGATACAATATCAGAGCAAACATGATGGGACGTCAAACACAGGGTAACCTCGTGGACGGAATGGACCCGCCCGTCGCCTGTTTGGGTGACGGATCTTCGCCCCGCCATTTCAGAGGGTCCAACTTTGAAAAACAACGCTTCCCCCGCCAAATCGCGAAATTTTGGGTTTTGAAAGCCTGAGCTGAGGATGGATAACTTTTCGCGCTCTATCGAATGAGCCTACTTTTTTTTTTTCTGACTTCCCAAAACATGTTGGTGTCATTTGAAAGAGAATTCAAAATTATCCACCTTTCATTATGGGGTCGCTCAGACACTATAGGTGATGTTATCTCTGATAGAAGTAGGTATCCCTTGGCATCGCGGTATCTTTTATATGGTGCTCCAGGAACCGGGAAGGCATCTTTGGTCAAGGCCCTCGCTGGACATCCTCAGCGCGCTCTCTATATTATTAATCTGGGAGACGAGGTATGCGAGGATTGATTCGTTAAACCGAGAATCTCAACTGACGAATGGTTTTCAGGGCCTCACCGATGGCGCTTTGCGAACGCCCCTGGAGCGAGTTCCTCGTAGGTTAGTATTCTCTCTTGAGCATTGGTTCTGAAGCTGATGTGGGTCTATTAGCTCGATGATACTGGTTGAGGTAAGAACGCCCGATGTGAGAGAACAATGCAATACTGTATACCGATCTCTCAAGGACTTGACTGAACTATCCACCCAGCGAAAAGGTGATCGCGTGCAAAGCGTGATTCTTCCTTGCCTGCTTAATGCACTGGATGGAGTTACAGGTACTATATTTTTTTCTTGTGATATCGCCCATTCCTTACTTAACTTGATACGTATGCAGCTCCAGAAAGAGGCGTGTGGGTTTTTGATCCGGATTGTGGCCGTTCTCCTACGGCGCCGTTTCTTCGGGTGCAGTCTGGTGTCCGAGTTGTAGGTGATGGCCAGATTTGGGATTGATCGCACTCTCTTGTATTCGTTTCTCAACTAACATGGATGAAACCTTGTATACAGGGCTCTCTGCATCTAATCCGACTGCTCAGGTTTAAAAAAAACCAGTAGGCTTTCTAAATGTTCCGTATGGATCCATTTACTTCGGGAAAGCCCGAATTTCTAGAGTTTTGGCTGGATGTCGGTGAGGAGTTCCAGTGTGTGAATCCTAGTGGGTGGAGGAAAATTTTGCACCTGTACTATGACGAAGCAAGTCATTCAAGGTGTTATCAACGTAGGCATGCCTCTGTGCCCATGTCTTGCTCTCAGTATGGCCTCTTCAGACAACCCAGATTGGAAACATGCTGAATTTTCTATCTCTGCAGAGAACCTGGCCAAGCTTTCAGCCTGTATCTACAACGAATACTCAGACAGACATTCTGAACTGTTCTTGAACCATTTCACGCCCCGTCTTCAACTTTGTTTCTCTACACAGGCTCAATCCAAAATCACACAAAGTGGTATTTCGTAATTTTAAACAGAACCAGGCCACCCTGTGCCACAAAACTTGGTGTACAACTTCTTTGGGATATTATACACGACTTATAATTGATTCCATTGTATCAGAGCAACTGCAGGATATTGGGGAGATGAATACTTCCAAAAATGGCAATACACCCTGAATTGTCTGGATTTATAAATTGCTTGTGGGTGTCTCTGTATGTAGACCATGTCCACAATCTCCGCATCACATTCTAGCCACTTTGATCGAGCTCTCTGTTCTCTCTCTCCGAGTCTCTCGCCGTGCGTGCCGCGGCTGCATACTATCGAGCCTTTACATGCAATCTCAAAGGCAAATTTGGATATTGTCTCGAACGCTGTGCTCCGTGTAAAGAAAGCCCTCGCGTTGAAGCAGGCGACGTGCCGTGCGAAGAGAAACCCCGCGGCCAACCTTGAATGACATGCGAGGGAAGAGCTCAACCTCCATGTATTTCTTGAGGCTCGCGGGCATCTCTTCTTCGGTAATTTTCCTCAAATATTTACCTGCGGCTGGCTACGTATCAGAGATCCATTCAATGTCGTGCATTTGGATTTTCAATACCTCATCGAACCTGAGGAGACAGAGAAATGATAGCACATAGGCTAATTCGAGTAATCGTCGCGCCCGCCCACCACCCCATTCATGGGGACCTTTAACTTGTTTGCGTAAACCGGCGGTGTAGTCTTTAATTTCCGCAACTTCAGGCTGATGATTGAAGTCGTAGAGTTTGCGAAGTGTTTCCTGAAATTCTTTAGCTGATTCTCTGCAGATCTATCTCGAGTCTGATACCTGAGTTATAGCGCGAGCGCTAGTAGCTGTTTTCTCCGGCGCAAACCTATACGGAAATCAGGACTGGGGCAATCAAGTGATGGTACACATAAGGTTTTCTTGCATAGATAGCCGCAGGATCGAAACTATCCTTATAGTTCGGAAATTCAAGCTTGGTATATTCCTTTCGTGTCATGTCCAGCAAGCGAGGCGATTCGGGATCACTCCTGATGACGGTCAATCTCTACTCTGGAAAGAAGTTTTCTGACTTACCATTGAGCGGTGGAATATATGGGGTCTCCCGAAATGCTGTTCCAGATAATGACAGCTGGGCGCGCAAGATGCGTGACGATCTGCTTCACGGGTATGTTGGGGGCGATCGAGATGACAATGCTTGACTCGTCCAGTTGGAGAAATCCCCGAGGGTCGTCGAGGACGGTGATACCGTGTTTACCCAGCAATTGCTTGTCCATGTCAGAGTACATTGGGTCTTGGGCGAAGCACTGGGCAAGCCCTGCATTAAAAAGGTTCAATTTTGCGTTGAGTTAGCCCCTATATGCGGTTTTGATCCGAGCCGAGCTCCCTGTGAGCAGGAGGGATAAGTGAGCACATGGCATATTTAAGGTTTGAATGGACACCCCACGAGCAAGTGCAAAAAATGTATTCGCATTTTGAACCCCGTGCCCCAGAATGGCATTTTGAGCCCTGTGCCTCATAAAGATATTTTGAACCCCATTTCACGTGCCCCACCATGTGGCAATCCTTTGGCAGATTCTTTCTCTGCAATTTGAAGGGGAACACGCCTCAACATGTGCAACCAAAAAATATCAGCTACTGCACTGTTGTTGTTGTAAAAATGGGGGTCCAAATCAATTTTTGATTAAGGTGGATTGTTTCCCTCTTTTTATTTATTTGTGGAGCCATTTGGAAGGCACATAAACCCCCTAAATTTTGGGTGCATATTTCTACAGGTCCACAGTTAATTATCAGCTCTTGATGTACCCAGGGTGAGCAAGGAGAGGAGGGAGGGGAGTGACAAGAGGAGGACGTGGAGGGCAAGGGAGAGAAGGAAGGGAGGAAGGAAGGAAAAGGGGAAGGGAAGGAGGGGATGAGCGGGTGGACATGAAATATGGGTATTTCGAAGATTTTTGAGAAGGTTACCCCCCCCTCTCATAACATGATTGGTTGACTCTCAGGGCGAATGACATCTAATTATTCGTGGGAATGGGTGCAACAACCCGACTTGGGACAACAGCCAACCTATATTCAGGCGGGAAACCTGAACCGAACCAAGTAGCTCTAATGTCGAAAATCAATGCATCGGATGGCTCAAAGCAAATAGTAGCTAATACCCGCTGATACGTAAGTCAATCTGACACTCACATCAACCTTAAAGTGAATGTCTTCGAGATATAGGCAGGCTGATCCGTGCTGGTACAACGATGCCAGCATTATAGTGTTTGGAAAAGGAAGGGTAAGCACCGAGTATAAGGACGACGGAAAACTTTAGCAAAGCGGCGCGGAGTTCCGCTATGTGGGTCATCTGCGTGACCACATGATGTGTGGAGCACATCTAGCAAGCTCTGGGCTATCGAAAAAAAGAGGGGCAAGGACCAGGGGAGTGTCGTTGAGGATTAATAGATGAGGCCGGTCTTTTTGGGTGGGCGCGTAAGGCGAGAGAAGAGCAAGGGACGAAAATAATCATGCTGTCGAAGGGCTTAGAAAAATGGGCCTCGGAAATTGACCGAGACCCGGTGACCAGAAGCCGCGCGTCATCGTTTGCATCATCAAGTAAATTTCTCCAGGAATTCTATCGACATCTCGCATTTGGTCTGAGAAGCATCAGTGAAAAAAGTATTCGCCTGTACTCGTTAACTCCAGCCTCTATAGTATATGGTTGCAGACCAAACTTCGTGACAAGTTTTTGTCCCAATTTCGAAATCACTACTGACACCCCAATTTTTATCAGGATACAAGGTTCTTGTGTGAATAGCACTATAAGAGGGTCCTCTACGGATCCCTCGGAGCAAAACTATGAAAAGTGGAAAAATGTTTTTCGTCAGGCGTTTTCGGTCCGGGCCGGTAGTAGCCGGTGGCTGTACCTCGCATCAATTTCCTTTTTCGGTTCATAGGGCGCCAATCGGCTCCCGACGGGCACGCGCCAGGGCGCACTAGGACTATAGCGTGTACCACTTGGCCTGGAACATGTTTGATCACCGTGGCTTGTGCTTCGTTCAAGGGTTTCCGGAATGCTCGGAGTTCTACTAATTAAATTCAGATTCGACGGCGGCGCCCCTTGACAAGCTAAATCTCCGGCCAATCGGAGCAGTCTAATTCGACGCCGCTGCAAACCATGCGCTATGGAGTGATGTGCTATGGTGCAGGTCACCTAGTCACCGCATGCTAATGTTTGAGATTTTGCGGCTTCAAAGTTGATACAATTTCTTATCCCTCTTACAAATGTGCTCCGTTTCAATGTCCAAGAAGATCTGTAAGAGGGATTTTTATTTACTGCAAAACTGAGTGAGCAAAAAAAAAGTTGCCCGCCGATTTGGCGACATGCACGTATTATATTGAAAAAAGCTCTGTCAGAGCCGTCAATAGGTGCAAACTCTACGCCTAAAATCCCTCCAGAGGTACACTTAATTCAAAAAATTTCCCCGGCCGATTTGGCGACTAAATTTTGGTAGCGGTGACTAGGTGACCTGCACCATATGTGCTATCGACTACTGCAGGAGCGAGACATTGACAGTCGTGATAATACCAAAGACGACAACGCCGCTGCCCAGAAACTTTCATTATTGCGCAGTGCCAAACAATGTTAGCCTGCGGTGAATGCTAAATAGCGCAAAGTGAATAAACACCACAGGAAACCGAGGGAGGAACGGACCGCGGCAGGACAACGCTGTCCCCATGAGGTCCTGGAAAAGGACGCGATCTACTGCCTCGGGTTCACGTGCAAGCAGAACCTGAATAGCAGTGATCGTGATGTCGTACAAGATGCCGCTGCCGGTCCAGAGGAGGTGGCGATCACCGTCGGCGGGGATCTTGGAAAGCATACTCGTGAGTAGATAGAACGGTAGACTCGGCGTTTTGACAAAGCGGGGGTTCGGGGTGCGTATGAGTGAATCAAGGACCGTCAGCTCAGAATTACACGTGTGCGTCCCGGGAGGGGCGCTACCAGTAAGAAAGGGCGCTGGGCGACCGAAAGGGGAGTCAAAAAGCGCAGCCATCAGAGCGGCCGATGAGGAAAGGGTAAGGGTGACGTCCCTGGCTCTGCGACCATCGCCCAACTTTGGGGTTGCACGGTGCTCGCCGCGGAGAACGGCGCAGGCAACAGCACTGGAAGGCAGCTCTACGAATGCATGAGACTGTGTCTTCCCGAGCCGGTCGAGGAGGATGTGAGCGTGGGCACCGGGGGACGAAGGTACGCCTAGGAAGGACAGGATGGCGGGTGGGGTAATGGTCCATGGAATGTTGTCTATGCGGAGCACTACCGCATCTTCGTTATTGGTGGAGGGGTGCGATGGGCGCAATGGGCCCAAGTTCTGCCCCGGAGGTGCGTATACCACCAGGTCAAAGGTCCCCGCACTGGAGCCGCAGACAGCGCAGCATATCGGCACTTGATCGACGATGTTAAGGGCGGAAGAAGTTGATTGCCACTAAAACTACCCTCAGGTTTTACGGTGTTCTGTCCCACAAATACGAGGTGTGGGGAGGCAAAATTGGAGGGATACAATTTTCATTCATTTTCCCCACTTCAACCAAAAAAATAAGCTTCAAAATTGAGCACAAAATGAGTAAGATTTTTAAAATGTCACTTGAATTTCAAACTCCGCAACAGCCCTTTTGGCGGCTCCGAGAAGCGGCTGCTAATTAGGCCAATGTACTATTGGCGGGATAGTGGCCGGTTTGCCTCAAACTCCGGTGCCGGCGCCCAATCAACGCTAGCAAGGTGGCCCCCTCGGGGGAGTTCGCGATTGCAGACATATCCTTCTCCAGGGCCGCTTGATCGTTGTCGGTGAGGCACTCCAAGTTGAGGGAGCGCTCAAGGACAGCCTTCATCGTGGCATTCTCCGACGAGGTGCGGAACGAATGTCGAAGCACCAGCGACATGCCAAGCTCGCCAAAAAAGTCGAGGCTGAAGGGGGGGCAGGTGGGAGTCGCCGAGGCACCCCCTTTCCGAATGAACAGAGCATAGTCTGTAAGTAAGTCAACATGAGGGCATCCACTCCACCAAGCAAGAGACCGCGCACCGGTCCAAGACACGGACACCCCCACCGGAGTGCACTCCGTCCCGGATTCCCGGCACAAAATGCAGCGCTCGTCGACCGCCCTCCCGTTCACCGACAATGCCAGGCACGGGAAGGGTTCCATCAGGCATCGGTCACAACCTTTACCCTTGATGACGGCGATAGGAGAACGGTTCACAGAATCTGCAATTTCGAGGTCTTCAGGGTAGGGGCCAATGGGGCCCTTCTCGATAGACGCAGCGGGAGGATTGGAGAAACACCCTTCACCATCTGCGGAAGCGACTTGGTCTGAAGAAAGCCTACGAGGAAAACCGTCCACGCTGTCCGGCACGGCCATCGCGACGTCGGCGGTGGCCGCTTGCTCGTCAGAAGTGTTCAGTAGATTTGCGAACTCGGGGACGCGCTTCAACGCCTTGAACACGCGGAGGGACCATTCAAGAAGCTTTGTCGCCTCTGTGGCGTGGTGCTCCTCTCGCCTCTCATGCTCGCGGTAGGCATGAGCAAGCTGGGCGTCGACGCGTTTCAATGAGGCCGCCCTCCAGTTGTCCAGTTCAGGCCGATAACTGTCAAGCCTGGCTACACGCTCCCCTTCAGTGAGAAAGAGCTTCAGGGGTATTTCTGGCATGACGGGCTTGGGAAATATGGACTCGTCGAACTCGATGGGCTCGAAGGACGCCTCCTTAGGTCGGGGTACCGCAGCATAACGCTCCAAGTCGGGAGCGACGGTCCGGAGTATGTCCAGATACTGGGCAAGGTGGGCGCGTTGCACTGGGGTAAAGGGAGCCGGGAACAGAAGCTTGGAATCGCCGACTTCTTCGATAAGACGGTCTCTCTCAGCCACCAGGAAGTCGAACGATGGCGGAAGCCCCCGGCCAGAGCACGGGGCGGCAGGGTTTGTGCTGATGCAAGAGAGTATCAGACTACCGCCCGCGCCCGTGATGGGCTACGCACCAAGATTTGTCGAAGGACTTGCCAGAGGACGCCATTTTGTTCGGGGAGAAGAAGGTGAAGTACTCAACCACAAACAACACTAAATACCACGTGATGTCGTCCCGTGACCGCACGGCGGCCAAATCTGATGCCACCCCCCAAAAAAGGAAATCGCCATCAATTTCACTCCTTTTCCACTCTCTCGAGCCACAGAAGATCGTTTGTTCGCGGGGACTTCATGTATTATAGTCCATACATGTCAATACTACCTCTCTATATTATTTCTCAGCAAAAAGTTTGAGGAACTCAGCAAGAGAAGTGCCTGTCAATCACTATGCTGTCACTTCCATTCTTAGCATCCAACCACCACAGCGCAATGAACGACAATGCATCTGACATGCACAAATACAACCATCGTACCCCCACAAAGCGCAAAGCAGTTTAATTGACGTCGGAAGTCCAATAGATCCACGAAAATTTATTGTCGGATTAGAAAATTATGTCTGCCCGAATGTGCCGCGATGTGCTCGGACGGTCAAAATTCTGCAAAACTCTTGAAAACTTTGGAACCTTTCGTCAATTCAGCTCTGCTTTCTCTCTCTTCCGCCGAAATTACAGCCATTGGCAGTACCGAAGCGCGGATGAAAAATGTCCTGTTTGGGATGTTTTTCGAAGAATTCCCCAGATCTCAGTCAGTTTTGCACATTTTGATTAGCAATCGCAGCTGTGGCCTCTTCAACTGCCTCAAATTTGCGGGAGCTAGGTACTTTGAATTTGCGGTTCAAGTCCTTCAGCTTTGTCAATCTGGATAGTGCATGAACTTTGAGAAAGAATGAAGGAATGAAGCGAGGGCATACCCAATCTTAATCTGATGGTCTTCTTTAAGATAGCGAAGCCGCAGTGTACGAGAGAGGGACCGGCGTTCATAATCAAACAGAATTTCTTTGAGCTCTTCATCTGGCGGAACTGCAAGAGATTAAAAAATTCAGAAAAGAAAATGCAGCCTTACAAGCACCATTGTTAGTGCCATTGGAACCTGTAGGATTGACCATGGACGATCCAACTCTTCAGTTCACTTCTTAAACTATGCAGGCGGGATGTGCGGAACCATGCACTCTGCCAAGAATTAATTGCTGTGGGAGAAATTGAGAGCTTCGGCTGTGCATGAACAATTGGCCTGTGTCTTGACTCATATTTACGAGATATAATGTGGGTTCCCCGAAGGCAAATGAAATTTTCAAACAATAAAATCATTACCATCATCATCAATTAGATGTCAAGGTCTGGGAGTCATATTTGAACCACTGATCAGACACGGATCATATGTGGGTGCCCCGGAAGGCACTCAAATTTTCGAACAATAAACCCTCTGTCATCATCAATTAGGGTGTGAAGGTCTGGGAGTCATTTTCGAGTCACTGATCAGACACGGATCATATGTGGGTGCCCCGGAGGTGAGTCAAAATTTCGAACAGGATGTTAGCTGGCAGTCATGAACCTTAAGCTTCCGAAGTTGTTGCCCGCTTCTTTTTGCCTTTTCTTGGCCATCGTCGCACACGGAGACAATGAATTTTCGTGCCGATCAAAATAACCACGTGGCCGTGATCTCCGTCCCCTCTCATTTCCGTCAATTTTGCATGGCGCCAAATTCGGATTTTTGGGGGACCTGGGAAAGACCTGCGGAGGTGATTTCTACTCATGTACTTCAATATCCTTCACATGAGGTAGCCCGCAACTTATTTTGGACCCTGAACCGCTCCACTCGTTACGCACCACTTCATTTATTTGTCCTGTCGATGCCGTCTCTGCTATCCTGCGTAAGATGAATATATTGCCACCAACTCTATAGCTTAGATCTCCATTTTAGTTATCTCAAATAATAGTTTCATGCCTACTTTACTTGCCTGGATGCACCGGCGCCCGCAGCCAGAGCCCAAACAAGCACGCCGTCGGAAAAAATTCACGCAAGCATTGAAACACCATGTAAAATCGGCCGAATGGTTCAAATGGTTCGTAGGATACATACCTTCATTTTGAACAACCCCGGACCCCGAAAGAGTAGTTGAATGTCTTGAGAATCGGCCAAAAACGATAAGGTGGCTAACTACCCACGTGCACCTGAAAACCTCGTGTTCAAACTGGGAGAAACCACTCTGGCCATAAAGGTTCAAGAGAAATATGTGCACTTCCGAACCGACACTCGGAACATGTTTGAAGACCATTATAAAACAAAAGCAAGCACAGCCAGGTATTGCGCACACAGGATTATGGGAATGCCATATTCAAGCACATTAGAGATATCATCTAGACTATTTGGCTAATATAATTCCATTTTTGTTCCCAGCTAGGGTAAGGCTAGCCTTACCCTACCTGGGACTGCTTATACCCACACCTAGGGCAGGCAAGCTGCCTTACGTCTTGGAAAGTGTATTACACTGCTTATTCTCTCTTTGGAGGCGTTTGCAATATAAACAAATAAGGAAATACGAGTCATGAAGCCGATCAGAATGGTTAGTGCGCAGATCTGTAATTTACATGTGAAATTGGGCGGATGCAATCCATTACATTTTCAAACGCGTGACGGTATTGCCCTCACTGCAAGCCATTGGATTTCCAAACAAGTTCAATCCCAGCGCAGTCGCAAAGCCATCTTCTGAGGCCCGCGGCGGCTGTTCTAGTCAAAACTGTCGAAAATAGAAAAAAACGAGCCGCACCTTATGTTCCGCAAAGTGCTGTAAAATACTTAGAGAAGTGTAGTTAACTAAATGCCCACTTAATTCACTAGCAGCCAATCAAAGTGCCGGTTTATGAATTGAGTGGGCATTTCAGTTAGGTGCGGCTCGTTTTTTTCTATTTTCGACAGTTTTGACTAGAACAGCCCCCTGCTGCTTATAATCAACAGATCTCTTGACTAGAGTCCATAGAAAATCCAAGACCGGAAGACCGCGACTCGCTCAATGTTCTGAAGTCGTATTTGAAAGGTGGCACTTCTGAGCGAAATGGTACTCTACAAAACTACATCTCCAGAGTCCAGACTGAGAGAAACCCACATTAGTGCTTCCCTCGTCTCGACTCACACCAGTTGTTCATTCATTAGACAGTTTGCGGTGCAGCCATTGGAGCCATCCAATGGCTGAATGACGTTGCGTTGTCTGGTGGCTCCGCCTGCCAAAAATGACGTCAGATGGCTGTGGCAGCCACCAGTGGCTAATTTTGGCGGGTGGAGCCATCGAGCATCGCAACGTCATTTTGCCATGGTATGGCTTCAATGGCTGCAACGCAAAGTGGCTATTATACCCTCAGATGCCATTGACTTCCCAAAATTCTCGCAACAACAGAGCCTACGCCAACTTGGATCCGGGTACTACAAGCTAGTCTTTGACTATCTCAAAGTCTTTTGGGCTTCAGAGGTTCGAACAGGGAATCCACAAGCACCGGAGTTTGAGCGGAATATTTATCGGCGGATATGTTGCGGATACTCGCAAAATACCAGCAGAATATCAGCAACATATCAGCCACATATCAATAATACTCGTTATGGAAAAAAGTGATGGACGCTGGGTTTTGGGGCCATATCTCCATGATGGAGCATTGTTTTGACACAAAACCAAATTTAGGGCGGATGTACGGACTGGGGGAACATTTCTACCATATTGATGGGATCAATTTCTACTGATTTCCCATTAATAACCGCTCAAATCGCAAAATGGTATTTTCTAACTGACTCCAGGAATTTTTTATAGAAAATGTGAAAAGGCCAGATTGTACTGCTCGTTGATGCAAATGAATCCGCAAGTTAAACCATCATGAAATCTGCATCTGTTCATGAGCTATGAAGCCTAGCCGTTTTTCACTTTGGCCCTTTTTTGATGGAAAATCAATGTTTTTTGATAGCATCAATATGCTCCAAGTCTTCCACCAGCATAGTAGATCTCCCTCATATCCAGTTCCAACCACCAAAATATCCTTCCATCACAAATACACGTCCTCAATATCCAGCGTCCATCACTTTTTTCCATAACGAGTATAATATCGATGCTTAATTTCCGGATCCCTTGCCAGCAGCGCATTCAATTGCAAATAGATGCTCAAATTCAATAATTGGAGGTTCAACGCTTGATTCAAACGGCCCATATCAAGTACATAGGTAAATGTCATACCACTACATGCTGTATACGCCACCTTTCCATCTGCCGTGCAAACACCTGCACTTGAGAAACAATCGCGAGACGGCTGAATGCTCGCGCTGCTCGAGCGCGCGGTCGAAGCCCGCGATGTTACCCGTGCGGATTGCGGCGATGAATGGCGCGAAGATGTCTGCGCGGATGGGGAAGCGGTGCATGAACTCGTCCGAGGGGAGGTGCCCGCAGAGGATGCGCAGGGGGATGAGGTACGGGAAGATGTGCCTAGGGATGGGTGGTCAGCCAGAGGTGAAGACCGCGAGGTGGAGGGAGACGGACATTTGGTCCTCGTGCGCGGCGATGTGCAGGGATAGAATGCGAGACGTCGTCTGGGAGTCGAGTCGATAAGAGTCGCTCGACTCGACTTGATTTACGAGTCGAGTCGAACTGGTTCGACTCAAGTCGACTTTGGGTCGACTTGGAGTCGGTGAAGTCGGTGGATTTTTCTTCAAAATTGTCTCAGTATACAATAGAATAATCCTGAGTCTTCAGAGAGGGTTGTACTAGTCGAAATAATTATTCTTTGTCCAGTGCATCACTGCATAATTCGACTTAGTGCCTTCTGATGCTAATAGCGCTCGAGTTCGAATATCTAGACCCAATGACCTCAATAAAACAAAGCTATACTATGTACGCACATGAGATAGAAAACATAAGCCCTCGTCGATTTGAAGCTAAGTACTATACTTGCACCTGAACATCAAAATGAACTAGAAGTTCAAAATGTATTCGCGTTCGCTCAATTGTTGTCCGATCGTCTTCGGAAGCACCGGAAATTTCACCAACAGGTGCCCCCGTCCAGAATATAAACGACGGCTGAGGGTATATGGATGAATGGCGAAGAAGATTCTGCTCCGAGCACATCAAACGGCTAATCCTCCTACAAAATCCAGTGTACCGTGATTTGTAGTGAACCAAATTTTATGGGACCTGAAAGCCACACTTAGATGGCATCTAGAATTACTATGCACATAATCCCGAGGTCGAAATCGAGGCGGAACGACCACAAGACGAGTACTTCAAGCTAAGCGAGCTAATTTAAACTCCGCCTGACACCTTCGAATCATCCAAGAATCATCGCCGGGTCCCGCCGCGCCCATATTTTCTTGTCTCTCTCTTTATAAAATTACGCATGTCTGTCCGAAGCTTTTTAAACCCCGCTCCGGGGAAAATCAACCCGGACTTTTGGATGGGCGCCAAATCAGTGAGGCCATGTGCTCAGAAATAGACGCTCGTGTGGGAACTAAACTCAAATTCAAAAGAGGATGCGAGGCCGCGAAGCAGCTGAGCAGCCTCTCATAAAATTACGACTGTCTGTCTGTCCGAAGTTTTTAAACTCCGACAGCTTTGTTTGATGACAGCTCAATGATGCCTCAATGTCGGCACGATCTCGTGAGCCGGCTCAGAGCGCCGGCAGCCCCAATTCCGCTCCGGGATGCGTGCCGTTGCTCCGCGCAATCACCTACATCACTTCTCCTTCAGATATACTCGCAAATCTCCGCAAATTGTCCGATAAATAGCCAGGTACGCTTACTCCAGAGTATTAATTCAACTCGGTTCAACTCAAGTGTACGGTCAAGACAGCTCTGCCAGGTACACTTGAATATCAATTCAGCCGAGCTCGATCGAAGTCTGCCAAGTGAGCATTTCAAAACAAAAGCAGAGACGATCATGGGCCCCAAAGCGACCCACTTGCTTATAATAAAGACTTTGTAATCATCCTCAGCCAAGTGGGAGCCAGGCGCGAAGCGTCTGGCGAGCGCTTGTTCACTATACTTTTAAATGTCGTCTAAGTGCCCCTTCCAAGTCTCTCAAGAACCCACCCACCACAAAACACAGCGAAACGAAATTCCAGTGGGATCAGTGGTCTTTGCTACTCGGGGTGGATTCTCGTCCAATATCCATCCGAATTCCCTTAAACATTTCTTATATTTCGGACGGGAAAACCTGTTTGTGAAGCTTCCGGTACTTCCGAAGACGATCGGACAAAAATTGAATGAACGCGAATACATTTTGAACTTCTAGTTCATTTTGATGTGCAGGTGCAAGTATAGTACTTTGCTTCAAATCGACTCGGGCTTATGATTCCACAGAGATTAAATATTAATTACGGGTGGTTGTTGCGAATCTTGGTCTGTTTGAGTGCTGAAGATAGAGAGGGAAAGGAGGAAGGCTCATGAAAGCAGGTCACATAGATCGACAGCAGACCTTGAGCGCTGAAAGTAGCTGTGGGGTCACTGCGGTAAACTTTGTTGAATTCCGGATCGATATAGGATTTTCTCGCTGGCTAACAGCGCAGTCCACCCAGTTCCGTGATTTGTTTTTACTTTACGGATTTTACTTCCTCCAGAACCAAGGAGCATGGATTGGCATTAATAAGGAGCCACCTGCACACACCTTTACTGACCTATGCACACATACACAGAGCTATACAGAACTACACAGAGATTGTATAGGCCCCTACACAGAGGTGGTCTGCATAGCTGTGCCTAGGGACCTTGACTGAGGGTGAGTCTAGGAGGGCCTTGAACGCAGTGAGTCAGAGAACTTGGCAGTAGACAAATGCGCGTGAAAGGCATCGCAACAAGTAGACAAGGCGCTGTAGCAGGGTGAAAATTGACAAGAGTTCTAGGCTTTACAGGCACAACATCGGTAACAAAGATGTTGCAGAAGTCGCAGTGACCCTACTGAAGAACCTTGTATGATATATTTTGAACAAGAGCCTCTATAGTGCCTTCCGTGAGTTGCACAGGTGACTGTAGGGCTGCCCATCGTCCCGTAAAATGCGGCCGTTCAGGAGCCCAGATGGTACGGGTCAAAAAAAAAACCGCCGTCAACCGTGAATAGATGGGGTGGTGCCCAGCGTTGTGAAATCAAACAGGCGAACACCGAATCTCGTGGTAAAGGCGAAGATATACCATCTACTTTTTGGGTGCTCTCAGGGATATTGTTTAGTGCTCATCCTGGAAATCCGAGGGGCCTGAATGAAGCCGAACCCTGGATCATTTTGGCTACTATTTTCCACTTTTTGTCTTGGACGAATGGCGGAGTTGATGTATGTTTGATTGACGGGGATTCTTCTTGACGGATTGACAGGTGGTCGGTAAAGGGCTCAACGGGACGACACCCATGACTGGTCGGAACAGATGCGGCAGATCAAACGACTCGAGTCGCCTGGAGCATTCTCAAAGCCTGGAAGTAGAATCAAGATTGTGGAACATAAAGATTGTCTTGGACTCCCCTGCAGACTTAACTCGCTGCGCAGGCATTCGGATTTACTTGGGATTTACGCAACACGATGGCAGGTCACTGACAGTCCACGTCACGGTGATACCGAGTAACAATTTTTTATTCGGTTCTCTCTCTTTTCTCTCTTCATCTCTCTCACTCGTCTCTTTTTTTCTCCCCAAGATCCACTCTCATTTTAATCCACCACTCTCTTCCTTCTTGACATGAGCTCTATCCCCCCACACTGGCTCCTGCACATCCCTCCACCGAGCCGGCCGTCTGGAAACTCAGTCCAGGACTTCGACGATGATGGTCTAACTTCACTCACAGGACCGCCCCAGTCTTCAAGCCCCACCACTGAGCAGTCCCTTCCTCTTCCAATGCTTTCTCTCAAGCGTCCCGGTGAGGACTTGGGTCAGTATGCAGAGCATGTATCGCGGCGTCTGCGCCTCTCATGCCAGAGGACCACCAGGAACTGAAGCTTTTCAGCCAGGTCTGCTCCATTGCTTTGGATAGCCCTTTTCTGATCCTTTTCCCGTCCAGCTTACAGGTCCGGAGCAGAGCGTGTGGATTGCCGCTCACCTTCTTGAAAGCAATTACCAAATCTCCACCCTCGTGCCTGTAGAGGCCGTGTACCGTATTCCCACAGACCTCACAGTGAACTCCACGATTCTGGGAAAGCCCGATCTGATGAACGACAGGGCCGCATTGACGTGACTTGTTTTCTTGCCTTGGTCGATCACAAAGCTTTTTCTTATGTTACAATTACCTCGGAAAACATCCGTCATGGGGGGGTCAGATTTATAGACACTCATAGACACTCATAGACCCCCATAATTGTGAGGTTGTCTATGAGAGTAGCAAAAGTTGTAGCACCCATAGTCAACCAAAAAAGTTTTTTCTTTCAACTACCCCCTGGGGCTTTTTCTCGGGTGGTCTTCGGCTACTAGTCCTGCCCGGCGTCCAATGGCGCATCCCCGTCATCGCGATCGCTCTGCTACTCCTCGACAATGACATCGCCACTCCTTTCGTTAAAGACCCTGGCGCTCTTCTTACGGCTTCCCTTGGGCTGGCTTCCGGGCACTCGACGCCTTTCCGGCAAGCAAAATTGAAGGCAAACTACAATAACCGACAACTGCGCTCCGTCCAACACCAGATACACGCCATCGAGCTTTCCTGACCTCAAGTAATTTTTCTTCTCTCTTTCCATCATACTATAACGAAATCAAGGCATTTCTCACAGGCTTTCCACAGGCGAATCCAGCAATTCTAAATCTTTCACTGGACCACCGCGCTCACGATACTGACTCCGTTCCATGGGATGTGCCACTGATGTTTTTCCGTGCTGCGAGGTAGAGACTTATGGGATCGGTTCCGTCTCTCTACTTTGTGTTTTCCGCTTCGTCCTGGCTGCCTTTTCTCTTGGAGCCCTAGTTTTCGTTTTTCTTCTCGATAACTCTCGGTACAGCCTCATCCCTTGGCCATCTGGCGAGAACGCGACAGAGAAGACTGAGTTGTCGTGCCCCTGCAGCGGCTGGCCGATCGCAGCGCCCGTGGCAGCGTCCCAGATGCGCACCGTGTTGTCCTCGGATCCCGAACGGGCACGCCGCACGTGAATTAGTACATACTCCAATAGAAGCGGTGATGATCTCCGACAGAGTGTAGCAG
Organism: Mycena olivaceomarginata; assembly: GCA_029378375.1. Lineage (NCBI taxonomy): Eukaryota > Fungi > Basidiomycota > Agaricomycetes > Agaricales > Mycenaceae > Mycena > Mycena olivaceomarginata. Next base: position 420,899 of record JARKIC010000066.1, on the reverse strand, counting down.
GGGTTGACTGCTTGAGGTGGTGAGACAAAACGAGTCCGCGCCACCGCCCCACCCAATGTAAATTCCTCAGATGAGGACTGTGCCACTCGAGGCACTTTCGACGCCAACATTGACACTGAATCAGACCCGGAAGGGGATGAAGACGAGTCCGACCCTGAAATTGAGGGGTTGAACCAAAAGAAGAGCAGAGGAAAGGCGAAAGGAGATCTGATATATGGAGAAATCGCACAGTCGAGGAGCCATTTGCTCAAAGAACGGTTAATCGGGCTGGCTGGTATCTGGTGATTTCCTGAACAGTCCTAATTTGGCTTCGATTCCACAGCTTTTGAGACCTGAAATTTCGGGCTCCGTGGGATCGATATTACGAATCGGGTGGAACTGGTGTACACATGAACCGTGAGCCATTTCATGCAGCGAAAGAGAACTTTGCGAGAGGTGGGAGGAAGGGGATAAGCTGCAAGGGGATGAAACCAAAGAGTGCCAAATGAAAGCCGTCAATTTTTTTGAAGAAACGGGAGATAAGGGTTGTCCACGCCGCCGCAGTATGATGAACGTGCCAGGCCGCAGTGAGAATATTATGTAGATTTGGGTGATGGGAAATCCACGAGACTCGGTTCGACCGTTCAGTGGTCCCGATCGGGGTAGGGCTTGACGGTTCGCAGTCGTCTTTGCACAGTTCGGAAAGAACCGGAAGCCAGTGCGGGGTTGAAGCGTGGAAATATACAACGAACTAAAGGAGTTAGGCAGAGCAGAGAGGCTGAGGAACGGCAAAAGAGATGATATATATGGGAAATAGCACACTTCGACATCGTACCTTGCTTCTGACAGTGATCGCTTCTTTTCAGCTTCCTCTCTCAGACGGTCCGTAATTTTCTTCTCCAAGAGGTAGGTTGCCCGCGATTTGTCTTGCGGCATCTCTTCATCGTGTATTACCATAGTTAATTGCGTCTTCCAGGTTCGGATTTGGCGAGTAGACTCACTCATGATGAATCGTGAACAATATGTACCGTGGTCCGTTACATCTGACTTGAACTTTGAAGGAAGTTATGTAGTGCGCCAATTATATTTTTATTTCTTGATTATCAACGTCTCCGGACTGGAAGTCAAAGTCACCAATGACGTCGCAAAGGTCAAGGTGAAACTATCAGAAAAGCCTGGGCCCTTTAGAGAAGACCGAACCAAGGATAAATGGAATGGAAGAATCAGAAAGCACCAGTAGCCCAAGAAACATAAATCCGCCGCAGTTCAGTGACCTCTTTCGACCTCATGCTGCACTGAATTGTTCCATTCATCCTACTCTGCATCAGTCTTTTGACATTTGATTGTGCTGTTTCACATTTTGGCATTTGTGTGTTCCCCAACTTATTTGATGCTAAACACGGTGTATATCCAATGGATGTATCTGAAATTCCCTATGGTGGTTGGGATGAATGTGGAGGCCCTATGGGAAGTTCAACGCCGCTAAAATTACCATCGGTTCTGGTGCTATCGGCCGAAGTTGTTCCGGTGTTGTGAGAATTTGGCCAAAAATTGTTGGCGTTGCCATGTTTTGTGATTTGGCAGGGTGTTGGGGCTGTTGCATGTGTTTTTTGGTGTTGTACAACACCACAACGAAAATGTCAAAAGACTGATGTGGCTACATATTTGTGGATTTGGTATTTGTGGATTTGGATCCAGAATTGCTGAAAGAGTTCAACAAACATGCTCCGATGTTTTTCCGACAACAAAATGTGGGGAGCCAAAATTTTGGCCAAGATCTCAAAAATAGATCTGTGATCTGAGGCGTTTGGCAAATAAAATCGTTTTTCTTATTATTGCAACGCCACTGATCCGATCAATCCGCCGCTAACATCTATGTTGCCGCCCGGCGACAAAGATTCCCAAGCTCAGGGATATAGTCCCTGGCATTTTGGGATGACTTCACTGCAAAACTGAATCCGATTGCAATGGGGTTGACACCAAAATGGTGCTGACCCGCGCCTCACTATGACATTCCTAATATGGAAGTCTGGTCCGACGCCATCACTACATGCATCATTTGAACTGGGAACAGAACGCTGGCTTATTGGTTGTATCTCCTGTCTTTGATTTCTGGTGGCCGCGTGTGTTACGCTGTTCACGTGCACGACCGCGCTCAGTGAGCGCATCAACGCTAAGGATGTTTGGAGGTGTAACACAATCCTCATCAGCCTCCCCGTCGTGCTGTGAAGAAATTGTAAGCCGGCGAATCCCATGAATAGAATGTAACGCACAATTTTCCGTGCCCAGAGCGAAATCACATGTATACCGAACTCCACGTGCTTTGTAGGATGCTTTCTCGTCGCTCCCATAACGGAGCACCACCTATTCTTGCCCGGGTGTTCAGTGCAGGCCAGTTTAGCCTGCACCTTGGCCAACTCTGGAATGGGGGCCGCGGTTTCAGGCATTTTCTTGGCCTGCTTCGTGGTCTTTCCATCGGGTTGCAACTCCTGCGAAGAGGTGTTAGCGGATGTGAGTCATTAAGCATAAGAGAAGAGTGGCACACCTCCATAATGACTGCCTTCTTGCGACGGGAATTGTTCTGAAGATCAGTCATGGCCTTGAACGCGGCCTTGAAGTCCTCAGGAGATGAGAGGCGATGATAAGGATCCTTCGTGCGTTCTGCGGACTCCTTCCAGCCGAGGGTTGCTGTGGTCCGATCTACATTCATCTGCGCGTGGACACGATAGAAAAAAGTCAACTGGCTGAAATATTGTCCGACCAATATTCAGATAGTTCGGGATATATTGGTCAAATATTGAGGATAAACGGAAGATGGATAGGGATTATGGGCCGCGTGTTGAAATAAGCTCAGAAGGATAAGAATTGTTGCAAGAGGATTTATCTCTTGCAAACCAGTGAAGTACTACAGGATAATAACAAGGCTTTTATATTACTCGGAAAGATTAGTAAGTTGTTGAAGGAGACCCGCCGGTATGCTATCCCCATCTTTCCTCAGATGCACATGGAACACATGTGCTCCTGTCTATTCATGAAGGATGGCATCTTGCCTCCTATATATATTTCCATGTGCTCGTTTCTATGAGCACCATATGTTCTGATATCTCTGACTCACTCCTCTGATGTTATGACTCACTCTACCTATATATATTGCGATGCCCGCATACTCACCTCAGTCGATTCCACCTCTGTGTATCCGACTGAGGTGAGCTTTACTTATCTGCTTACTTCCACAATGCTTACATCTTACTTCTAGTTCTTACAACCTTGTTCTTACTTTAGGTAGAGTCAGACAATACAGTCGATTCCACCTTTGTGTGTCCGACTGAGTTCTTACAACCTTGTTCTTACTTTATAAGTGTACAGTAAGCTATCAATCAGCAACACAAGGGGAGAATGCTGGAAGAGTCTGCCCGAGTACTATTAGTAATGTACTGCGGCTTCATAATCCAACACCGCGAAGGGAACACCGCTTCGAAGGGTGCTAGGTGAGAATTGTGAAGGTCGCGAGCACGCTGGGGTGCAAAGTAATCCCGCAGTTGCAATCGTTCGTGTGTCCCAGTAGAAGTGTGGTGGATTAAAATTAAAGTCTCTGCCAATCAGGGGGAGTACAAGGGATTGCCGGTAGTGTGCGGGAGGAGTTTTTCCCTCCTCCCAAGTATAAATCCCTGCTGTTCACCAGTACACAGAAGCTGTCGCATGTCGTCCCTTTGCAGGATGCATGTGAACAGCGCCAACACATCACGGAGCCGCACCGGCTGGCGGGCTCACGAAAAGCATGGGGGTAGCGTCGAAAACTTTTTGCACATCATATGCAAGCTTGGCCAACAGCGGTGTAATTTCTCGGCGCGGGAGCAGCTCTCGAAAAAATCCCCAAGGTGTTGTACATCTCCCCTGGATTTCAGGCACATCGGAGTACAGCTTCCTCAAGAAAACCTCGCGTATTTGCATTAGGGCAGGGTGGTCGCACACAAACATTGCGTGTGGTGGATCCTCGACAAATGTGTGGCAGAATCGGCATAGGCGCCATTCACGGGGGACCGTTGGCTTCGCTCGTTCCTTCCAACGCCGGCGCTCAACAGCCAAAGAGTGGCTAGATAAGATCATCCTGGTGAGTGCGCGCCTATGATTTGCAAGGTAGTGCCGGAAATCCAGGGATTTCTTGACCAATTTCGACTCTCAGAATCCATCTCCAGTCGACCGGTTAATAAGTCCTTGGTCCTCGAAGAGTGCTCGATCTCGTGGTCGATCCAAGCCTCCACGGAAAGTTTGACCAGCTTCATTATTTCCTTCACTGCAGGCCACCGTAACGTCGCCGGAAATATCAAACTCTACAGGCGTGTGGAGTTGAGAGAGTACGATTCGAAGATCATTGAACCCGGGTTCTCGACCTTGATAATTCATTCTTTCGTGCTGCTGAGTCCAGACTCGTCAGCGTGGCTGTGTTATCTCTTGCCGCCGTACTCGCCAAGAAAGGAGGATTTATGAGTGCTCGAGCCTCAAGCTAAGTTGCTTCCTCATATATCTCTCTCCTTTCGAACTCTTCTCTTCTCTTTATGCTTTGGGTGGTTCCCAAAACATCATTTTTATTTCTAATCCACCGAATATGTGTCATTACTGCGGTACATATTAGACTTCTGTAACCGAGAAGTCGTTCGGCGCCATCTCATCCCTTTCCTCTTCATCTTTCGTTGCTGGGTGCACATCGCGCCAAATCTCGGTCAAGTAAGAGATTGTTCGGAACGATCTGCTTGGGCTGGCACCTCTTGTGGCCTCCGGCGGATCGGGCAACTTCCAAGGCCATCCATATTTCTTGGAGTTGTTTGCATACCTTTCATCCTCATCATGCATTTCTCGGGTGCCCCATTCTTGGCACTTAATTTCCCTTGACTCGATTTTGTTCAGCTTGGTCGGTCTTAGACCCCTGGGGATGTGACAGTGCACATCTATTTCATCTCATCTTTATTTAAACCCTTGTTTCTCTCCATCCACACAGCTCCTGTTTGGGGGTTTTCGGTCGTTGGAGATTCGCCCTTCACGCGAGCCTTTGGCTCTGTGGAGCTGTGCTCCTGGTTGGGTGTTCTCGGGCTTCATCTCATCTCTCCTCATGCCCGGGAGCTCCTTGCGTACTGAGATTGACACCTGCTCGTTCCAGAACCATCTTCACGATCATCAAGACCTTTCTTCCGTTCCGAGGTCTCTCTCTCGCACATCATCCGCTGTCGAGAGAGCCCCTCCGTTCTGGACCGAGACGCGAGGCCGATCCATCGGATCCTTCGCGGGTTGTCAATTTCATTGACAAACCCTTGATTCTCACAATTTTTGCATCCCCCGTCACCTTCGCTCTGACTTTCGTCCTCGCATCCGTCACACCTCATCCCGTCTCGTACCTACTTCATAGCTACTCTACGGCGACTAGTCTACCTTGTAATACCATCCAGTCTCGGCTAAACGACAGGGGTGATCTACCATGATCGGCGAGGGCTTGGGGAGTGGCCAGTGACCATTTGCGAGGACTCGGGGGTGTTTGCTTGAATCCAGATGGGCCGCCCGGAAAGTCTGAACTCTGACCACAAGTATCTAAGATGATTCCATGAATACGGAGAAGAAAATAGGAAATCACAGTGGGCAACAAATGGAGATTTTGGGGACCCTCCCCCCCCTCCCAAAGGGGAAATTCCCTTTTTGGGAAGGTTCCCACGACCCGTTTTGGGCGTAAAACTACAGATTCAGGTCTCGGATGGAGTAGCTACGTCAAAGGGAGCGCCCCAAGCATTCTCGTTGAATTGTGGAGTGTATTTGAATGAGAAGAATTTCAGGCTTCCGGCCGATTGTCGACTCCACGTGATAAGCACTTTTGGCGTGTTAACAATGGTATTAATTCCCAAGACCCCACTTTCAGTCCGGTTTAAACGTCCCAAGCCCAACATCGAATTCTGAGCATTCTGCTGCATTTACGTTGCATTCCCCGAGCCAGAGGGGTTTAAACGTCCCGGAAGGAATAGACACACCGAAAAGAAACACTCTCCGCCTGCGAACTTGGCGTGGATTGTTCCAAATTTTGTGGGATCCGTGGCAAAACTAGAGCGCAGCCAACGTCAGCGAAGGTACCCGCAATCGTTTACGGTACACGGCACCCGCACCACTAGCGATGCGTCTGCAGCGCGTGCAGCATGTCACGGCGCCATATATGTCCGTGCGAGCGCATGTGGCACGCTCGCGTTAATGGACACAGCCTTCCGTGACGCCGCCGCGCCTCCGCACCCGACTCCTTCAGAGTAGAGCTCCCCGACCTGCACGGCCGTTTGGGCTGATTATGGTGGTCGGACTTTTGTCGAGCGCAAGTAGATCCAATATTCACATCAGCCCAAGCAAGTTAACTTGCCTTCAAGTTCGATTACTAGAGCGTTGTAGACCATTGTAAACAAACCAGGTTTCTGCGACTCGGAAAGCAGTGAACCGGAGTTTATATTTAAGCCCATGTTTCTATACACAGACTTCTCATCATGGCTGGACCTGACTTCGAACTGCAACTTGAAGGTGTTTTTCTTTCGTTTCCCGCCCCCCTCGTTCCCAAGCACTAATTCCCACAAACTCAATTTTCAGATCGCCCTCGGAGACGCGTTCAATTTCTTGGGCCTCGGAGGCTTCAATCTCCGCCCCCTCCGTACTCGTTGAATCGGGATGCACCAAATGTTCAAGTAGAGCTTGAAGGTAGATCACGAGTTGGTCAGTGGTGAAATTTCACCATGGATAAACAAATGCATAGATCAAGGGCGTCTATTATATTACCTGGAAACGGAGATTGACAAGAACATCAAGATTGCGGTCAGGGAAGAAGTCATTTCACGTTTGTGGTTTTCGACTATTCTCGCAGCGACATTGGCATTAGTTTTTGTGAGGTGGACGTAAACCACACAATTTCAGTCTTTTGCAGTGACCGGATCTTTAAGCTTGAGCGCCCGGTGATCGAGGCATCCATTATGGGTCCGGAGAAAATGCCGGGGCTGCGGGGAAGTGATGCCGGGAAGTAACGACGTCGCAACTGGCCAGGTTGCGACTTTGATCCCCCAGAACCCAAACAGAAGTCGCAACTTGGCAGGTTGCGACGACCTTGATCCCCCAGAACCCAAGCAGAGGTAACAACTTGCCAGGTTGCGACAACTTTTATCTCCCAGAACCCAAACAAAAGTCGCAACTGGCGGTTGCAACGTTGATCCCCCAGAGCCCAAATAGAGGTCACCACTACTGTATTCCCTCAGAATGTGTGTGGCATGCAAAACAGTGCTTATGATCAGCTATGATTGTATAAATGTTCATCCGTGAGGAACAAGCATTCCACTCACCAACCAATACAGAGAATGTAAAAGCTTCTTTCATGCCCTGGGTAGAGAGCTTGGAGGATCATTATAAGTAGTGGTGATTGTTTCAGGCCGGATGGCTGGGGTTTTCCACCCCAGACCCCGACCGCTGGCGCGGGGCCTTGCTTTCGCCGCTCGGCCCACTCACTGCGTTTAAGACAAAACTGGGCACGGTCATCCGAGGTCTGTCGCCCTCACCTCGGCAGACCTCGGATCAGCCTCTGCAACCCTCGTCTTTTGAGGGGTCCGTCGAGGTTTGCGAGGTTAGGTAGACACACCTCGGCCAAGCCTAGGCAGACCTTGGCAGACCTCAAATGACGTCCTCGAGCTCATCTCCACCAACTCCTCTGCTGAGGTTTGCCGAGGAGGATCGGCAGACCTCGACACGCTGTGTTTAGATTTGTCTAAAACACAGTCCCCACCCTTCCATCCCGGTTCGCGGCCTGGCTACCCAACGCGGCGGTAGAATTCTTCGCTCGAAGAGAGCAACGCCGAGCAGCCACCACCCTCGAGTTACGACGCCAAGATCTGACGACTCGGACGACGACATGTCTCGGCCGACCAGCACAACCGATTTTTCGACAGATACAGACCGTGAACCAGAGAGCTTTGACGAGGACAGCGTGGACCAAATTTGTCACAATTTTGAAATGCACGATCGGGTTAGTCTTGTGTTTACCGCGGGGGTTGGATTGTAGTGCAGCATTATTATGTAATCTTATGTCAGCTTTCTCCGATTCTCTTCCCTCGACACCAAGCAAGGGGCAGTCGGGATTCGAAATTTGGATATGACGTCGAAAAGTGATTTAAGGGCCTGGACCTGACCCCCCCCCCCCCCCCCACCCCCCCCCCTCCCCCCCAAATCGGGAAGGAGTTTCTCACGAATCACGTGTTCTCACCAAACTCCTCCGCGAAACCAGTTCAGCCTCTTCTGGCCCGCTATGCCCGTGCCCCCTGGCTATCCAGCACTCTCTGTGGCTTTCAATAAGCATTTACTCGACTACTCAAACCATCTGGTATTTTTATTTTTCTTCATACACAGCAAGTGGAAACAAGAGCGAAGACCTTATTGGTCTCCCGGGTTTAGCCGAATTTTCAACAGTACAAGATGTAATTACAATCAAGCTTGACGCTGTTTTGCGGTACGACACAAGTCACAGGGTCAGTTTTTTGGCAGCTTCACTTGGAGACCGTCGGTGCACTCTCTGTGAAACTGCAATTCATTTTTCAAGTGGAGGTTAAATTTATAAGAGTTGATTGAACAAACCCAGCGCGTCTCGCACCCTTTTTTCGAACACTCAGCGACTTTTGACGTTTCCGCTTCTGTGATCAGTTTTCTCTTGTGCACGTGCGCGTGTGATCGGTCCAAATCGGTTCGGCACCGTTCGGGCTTAAGCCCAATGGTCTCTCAAGGGAACAGAAATGATGCATAATGGTCACAGCATCTTCAGGAGCAGTTCTGAGGTGGTTTCTGAGCTATTTGAACATATTTCAAAATCTACTATAAAAAGTTTTTTAAGGACCTGGTCGGGACCCCCCCCCCCCCCCCCTCCCCATATCCGGAATTCGGATCCCGACTGCCCCTTGACACCAAGGCATTCAAATTCAATGAAATCTTGCAGTAGATAGTATTTATTACCATCTATCTAGCCTTCTATCTCCTTAGAAATTTTTAAAAAGGTGTAGAAGCTGTTCTGCTGAACACCCGGTTCAACCATGTGACTACCAAGCCAACATTTCGACGGAGCACAAACCGATGAAATCTTGAAAGTTTATTTGAGGGAAAAATCAAGGTAGGTAAAAGCAGTATCAGAAAGTGGGTTGGATGGTTCTTGAAACAAAAACGTCGTGGAGGCAGGAATCGAACCCGCGCGCATGTCAGATTACCTAATAAGGCTGCACTACGATCCGACCCCCGCGGTAAGCAACAGACTCTATACAGCGAGGTACGAGCTTGGTCCGTATAGAGCGTCTGTCTACGAGAGACTACGATCGGGTGATAGTCAGGACAACCTCATGCACATTGTTGTCTTTGAGGCTCTGAAGCCGCGACTTTGATGCTGGTTGTAATATCGCCCATATTACAGAACTCAGAAAGATGAGTCACAAGTGAGACCACACGCGCTATGAATTGAAGGAGTACAGGGCACGGCTGAAGGAGCGTGTCCGGGATACGTACATAGCCTCGTTCAATTATACAACACACGCCGACAAGAAAAGTTTGAATAATGCGGTGCGGCAAGTCCCGGCATAGAATTTCCTAAGTGAAACGACTCTACTCTTCCGTCTGATCGATTTGTTTTTCCTTCCCTTTACCTGGTCCAATGAGATGAATAGAGTCAGCCATAACGACGTACCTTTGCCAGTCCGCTTGCTCGGCAGCCTGGGGTCAGCAGCTACCCTAGTTTTGCGAGCCATAGGTGTGGCGACGGCCAATGCGGCCGGAGGTAAGGCCACCATAAGGGGCCCATTATTTTCATACTGATATGCAAACTCCACCACCTGACAGGCGTCATGTCTGCGCTCGACGTTCAATACCACACTCACATATCTCGGGACAATTAGTTCGTCGTACTTTAAGACGAAGAAGCCGTCCCCCGACCAAGACTCATGGCCGTTTTGGCCGAGAGGAAGGGGGAGGGCATGCGATACTGGAAGGGAAGCTGTCAGTGGAACGTACAAGACTGTCCAAGAAATCCCCTACTGTTGACCGTGCTTCTTCCGGTTATCACCCTACACATGAATATTGCTGTGGCGCCCCGTCCATACGCGCACGAGGTGGTGGACTCCGTTGCCAGGTATATTCCTCTTCCTTCACTTTGTCCGTTTACCACGCGGGCCCCTCGAGAGACCCCGGGCATCAGAAACCCGTTCTGTGCGAAACTTGATGGGTTAATAACCATTCGCTCAATCGTGAAAGCTGATTTGCGTGCCTCGAGTATGGGCTGAATATTGGCTGCAGCCGTCCCATGGAATAGATTTCTCTCGGTGGTGTCTATTCCCAACGAATTGAGGAGTTCTTTGGCCGCCTCAAATCGCGCCTCCAACTTTGCGTTCATGAACCAGGTCACTGAGCCAGAAGCTTCAGATATATTTTTTCGATGATGCATCGCATACCCTTCTTGACCTTGCATCATCTGTGACCGTGAGACGTGCAAATCACAATGGAGCCAGTCTGAGGACTTTTGAATTAAATGACATTCCTCGAGAAGTCCCACTCTTTGTTCTTTATTTTTTCCCTGCGGTACGTGGATATTTCTTGGGTCGTGTATGCATACTTATTGATTCTCTCGTGACCAGCGTGTTCCAGCCACCATGATGTCTCTCGGACCTCAGGCTCTCGCACCGGCCACTTCACGTTCGCGATCACATACGCCTGCCCCCGCAGCCACCTCCACTCCTTCCCTTCCACAATTTCTAACCAGGTTCCTCAAAATCACCATCGAACTGGAGCAGCACTTCCTCCGTGATAGGATTCGCCTGACCTCTCTGTTGGACGCTAAATACGGCTCTGCATATTTGCAGATCCGCCAGGCGCTCATCATCGAGGAAGTTTTTACTCAAGCTCAGCACATTATACCCCACCTTGCCCTTCACGACGTCGCCGCCTGGGCAGGTATAAAGCCTAAGACGTTTGGGAACATCCGAACATTCGTCACCGACTGCCGCGCTACTTTGCAGTTATTGCGCAATCGAGATCCTGCTGAGGTGCTCTCCCAAAGCAACGACATCCGTGGAAGGAGACGCATTTACGGGAGTTTCTGGGTGGGTGTTTCTCGGAGGACCTATTATCGAGCAATTGGGATGCAGCAGATTCTTTGCCAGAATCACTCAAAATTGCAGCTGCAACTGTCGCAGAGGTGAAAGCTAGATATCGTCCGTATAAAGCTCATTTTGGTGACTATAAAATGCTTCGCTTCAGATATTGCTAAATAGTTGTTTTGTATCGTTGCACTTAACCAAGTTTCGTTTTGTGCAATTTCCGCGGACTCATCCTCAACAACGGAACATTTAAAAAAATCTTAGAATAGGAGATCAAATAGCCAACAGGAACCTGAGTCAACAGAGCACATATATTTCAATATCGTAGATGTATCCCTGAACATGAATCACGAACAAAATGTGCCGGCAATTTGCGCATGTTTGAGTCATTTGTGGCGGAAGAGGAAAAAATTCTAAGCAACGAGGGATCAAACAGCTAACAAATTCTGACTGGACAGAGCGTATATTTCGATGTTATTGGATGTCCTTCACTTTTCTGTTAAAATGATTGTATTCTCACTGCGCCCCCAATCCAGGATGTTTCTGAACCTGTAACGCAGCAACAGCTTCCACTTGCGCAGTTGAATTTTCTCACTTTTCAAGACACTACACAGTAGGCAGTTACAGAGGTTATCTTTAACAGAACAACAGGACTTCGAGGACCCGCCGATTATATGTGTGACTAATGTCGTTCAGAATCTCGTGAATCGTCAGCTGACATTGAATCACGCCAATCTTCATTGACGGGCGATGCATGATTACCACTCCAGAGATACTTTAACGGTTCGCCATTTTCGGACAGTTTACAAAGACGAACCTGGCAAGTGAGATCATCGGTGGGAAAATTACCTTTATGTGTCTGGATGAAAGTTATGGTCTCGGACAACATCGCCCTGGAAGCAGGTTGTCAAAGGGGCCGAAGAATTTTGCGGGAAATCCACTACTCAACAGATGACAAGGGGCGCAGGTACGCTGATTGTGCGTGTGTCGAGATTAAGAGTTCCAATGTTGGAATACATCCTCTGAGAAAGGACCTTGTGCCTATCGTCCCGATGGTGTCGACCTTTGAATACATTGCCGACACTGGCTTGAAATATCATGTCGGCCGAAAAACTGCCGCTATTGCCAGCATATGCCTACACGGATTACAAGGCTCAGGGAAAGAGCTTGCAGCGGGTAATCGTGGGCCTCAACGGAGCAGGGTCGCTACAGAGTCTATATGTCGTGATTTACAGAGGTACATCTCTGAACGCGCGCAGCACGTTCAGATCGACCACACTGTACAGCCGCTTCGGTCAGGACGTCTGCGACGAGTTTGCAGGATTAGAAGTACTGGACGCTCGAACTAGGACTGAGTACGAGCAACTCATTGTTCGCCCTTAAGGCCTTACAGCTAATGTCAGAACCGAAGGCGTGGCCAAAAATTTTCCGATTTGGGACATTTTCAAAGAATTCCCCGTAACTCAGTCAGTTCTTTACCGATTCACATAAAAACTAGATAGATCGACTCAACTAATTCAGGAGCAATTAGTAATAGAAAAGCATTCACGAAAATACTTTATATTGAAGTACGTGGGAAATCTGGCAGTTTTTGTGATAAATGATGTCCAGCGCGGTCCATGCATGTTCAAATAATGTATTTCTCTGTAACAGACGAGTCAAATACATTTAGAGACTTGTCATTGAGCCAGAATTTAAAGTTTCTGGGTTGAGCCAGTGCTCACCATTTTTCTATTCCTCTGTGTTGTCTGGTGTCTCATAGTGACTAGAGACATCATAGACTCAACTATCCGAAATTCTGTCTCTATGAAATTTTCCTAAATCTATTCAAGTTCTCTGTCATAAAAATCCAGATTATTTGAACATGCTCAGATCCCTCTAGACCACATTCAACCCCTAAATGGCTCAAAATCACATACCATCCGATATGAAATATTTTCACAAGTTTTTTTCTATCACTAATTGCGCATGAATTAACCCAGTAGCTCTAGCTAGTTTCCATGTTAAATCGGCGCAAAACTGAGTGAGATATGGGGAATTCTTTGGAAACATCCCAAATTGGAAAATTTCCGACTGCGCCTTCGGTTCCGTAAATGAGGCTCTGGGGAGCTTTACTGGTTTAAAAAGGGTAAGGCCTTAAATTTAATGGCAGTTTAAAGGCCTTAATGTAAAATTTCCCACCAGCAGGCTTCTCCTCATCCTGGTGCCAGGTTGAATATCAGTCAGTAAGAGTTCATTTTCCCAACGTCAATGGTGGAGGAGCTGATTAAAATGTCGCCTCGTTGGCTTCAATCTTATTGACATGTCTCTTTTTATGTCTTGTCCTCATATACACCATCCCGATGCTCCACAAGCTTGATTTCCCCTCACGGGGAAAAACACCGTCTAAACTAAACGATGATCAATGCCCCGGGTGCCAATGGAAGTTACACAAGGTGTAGTGGATGGGTCATTGAACAGAACAATGTTTAAACACTGTTTTACATTGAGACACAGATTGATTAAACAAACTTCCTAGGGTTACTGCTCTGGATCTGTGGGTAAATCATGTTCAATACTCATATGGAGAGGTTCAAAAGTGGGAAATATCAGGAAATATGGATACATTCGTCCTTCCCTTTCGCAAGATGTGCTGGAAAGAGTCAAAAGTGCGTCACCACATGCCCGGAGAGGTATGTAGACTTTTTTTTTTTTCAGCCTCCGGTGGATTTGGGACTAGTACAATTTTGGTGGTGACTAAGCGACGCGCACCATAAAGGAATGCAATAAGGTCACGCGGTTCAAAATATAAAGCAATGCAATATTGTCACACCTTTCAAAATGTAAAGGAGTGCAATAGGGTCGCGCCTTTCAAAATGGCATTGGAAAGGAATTCAATCAGGTCATGCATTTCAAAATGTAAAGCGCTAATTGGCTGCTGGAGAGGTCAATATTGCGTCTGAGCAGGATCTGAATGGCTCAAAATGACCGGAGTGACCAGGGCTCAGAAGATGGCTCTGGAACATGGAAGCACGGTCGTTTCGCCCGGGACGCAATACTACGTGTGTATCAGGAGTTTGCTGTTGTGAGCATGACATGTATAGATTTGAGACTCTCGGACGTGATTCCCTCATTTATTTTGTGTTCATTTTCTGTCTGCCTAGTCAATTCATGGTATACAATGCCACTAACATTGCTATTAGCGTTCACCTTCGCAAACGCCATCATATATGAGCTCGGATTAGTAACAGACTATTTCATCCTCCTGGGGTATGTCCCCGAAGTTCACCTTCTGTCTTGATTTTGTAAATTGAACCTCATTGCGCCACTGAATTCACCTTTGAAAATATTCAGTGACTCAAAGTATGTAATAGACGGCCGCGAGGATACGGGAACGAAAGGCACGGACAACGTTTGTCTGGGTAAAGGGGCACTCCGGGGTTGCAGGAAACGAGGCCGCAGACAAACTAGAGGGGGAAGGAAGCCTGAAACCTGACCCCGACATAATAAATACCGATGCATACGCCTCGCTAATCCTCCCAGGAGCTAAGCTGCGAGCGATGACACAGGCTAAAGCATACAAAATTATCCGGATACTTACAATGGAGAAGTCAATGTACCAGGACCTATTGAATAGACAGGGTACTATTCAAAACATGAAACATGCTAAAGCTGCCGCCGTGGACAGCAAAGGTGTCCCACGTAAAATATGGCGATCAACACGTAATAAAGACATATCCCGGAGTATTCAGTTCTTCCTGTGGATGTTGATTCATGACGGATACAAGGTTGGAAAACACTGGGACTATGTACCAGGTCACCAGCAAAGAGACCAATGCGCGCAATGTGGAACACACGAATCAAAACATATACTTACAAAATGGTCAGAAGGAGGTCTGGGACCTTGCATCTGAGATGTGGCGTCTAAACACTGGAAAAGATCTAAGACCAACAGTCAGCCAGATAATGGCGGGCGGCGCAACGAGATGCGCAGACCCCGGAACAACACGTTTATACAAGATCCTAATTACACCCTCCCCCCTGTGTCTTCTAGCAGTGAAGATGTTTTCATTCTCTACATTCATTTATCTTCTCTTTCTGGTCTTCTAACCCAAGTAGTATAAGGATGGATTTAAAACCAGAAAAATAAATCCTAACAGGCCCTATGGTATCAAGGCCCACAAGAGGGTTCCAGCTGGTGGGAATACAGACATCCTCCAAAAATCAAGAACAAATACGAGATTCTCTATTGGCTCAAATTGGGCAGTGTTCGCAAGGCGAAATTGAACAAGAATAACTGAGATGCCTATTATTATTGATCTTCTGCAATATTCTACTAGTACTAGATAAGTAACAGTTTTGCCAAGCTTTCTGGGGATAATTCTATTTGGCAACCCGGTTGCCAGCAAGTTTGGGGGTTGCCAATTAGGATTTTCTATTTGGCAACCCCCGAATAAGCGATAATCTTTCGGGCCGTCAGTTGAATCTAATCTCGCCAAGTCATAATTTGAGCTCACTTTCAGCTGATCTACAGCCCATGAGTTCAACTAGACAGTTCACTCATTTTCTGACCATGTTCTCTCCCAATTCTCCGTCGAGCTTATATATCTGTCTGCCGATTCTGATTCTGATCAATATGATCAAGCCTCGGCCGTTCAATCGATGATCCTGTCATGCAGGCTTAGTTGAGAGGATTTAAACAACCACTTGTTTTTTGAGTGGTTTTGAGAGACTGCGTATCCTGCATTATACATTATAGGTCATGCCTAATGCTCCGCAAGCATACAGAGTAAATTCAGTTTTAATTTGTAGAAATGACCGCTCTTAAGCCAGAATTTCTGCTTAAAGCCGATCAGACTGCCGTGCCACAGAGTGAGCCGGCACTTCAGCTTGTTGGAAATGGCACGCCTCGGCAATTGGTGTGAGAGGAGGATTATCTTATCAATACCGGCTGCCAGGTTCTATTTGGCAACCCCCCTCAGAAATTGGGGGCTGCCAGGGGGTTGCCAAAGAAGCCGGGTCGCCAAATAGAATTATCCGCTTTCTGGCTCTGAAACTTGTCTTTCAACAGAAAACGTTCATGAAATCGGGCCGCAACCATTTCGGGCTAATAAGTACACGAAGCGGAAATGACAAACCGGGCCTTTTGGAAGCAGAAATGACTAACCACAAAAATTGTAACTTGCTCCAGAAATATTTGCATTGGGTGTATAACACCAATTAATGGGACGTTAATGCGCATTTTAATATGGTAAATATCTGAGAGCAGGAGATTTTTGGAAATTCTCAATAGAGTAATTCTTGCTCAATTTTCTTTTCATTTTATGATGACCAATTGTTGCTGACGAATACTGTTTGTACTTGTAGCAGAAAATGGCACGAAACACATTTTCCCCTGGGTAGCCAAACCTAAAGGTTCAGCAATCAACTGTAAGAAGTAAAGGGGTGGGTTCTTCGGTAATCTAAGTATGGTAACGAATGGATGTTCAACGATTTAGTGTGAGCTGCGAATGTCCTACTTGCGCTTCGGCCTTTTGCTCGGGCTCGGCGATGACCTGGAACCAAAACCATCAAAGGCTGCATCGGCAGCAACGTCCCTGCCTCTCTTGGGTGTCGCAGGTGAATAGTAGGGCCGTTCGGGGAGGGCCGGAATCGGCGGATTCCAAGCCTCACCGTCACCATGGTCCAGGATCTTCAGCCGGTCAACAAGAACATGGTAGACCTGGGACTCATTAGTGGGATGATACAATAGAGCGATTGGCACGTACCTTTTTGTCCTTTGGCTCGCCCTTCTCGTTCTTTTGATTGTTGATAATGACATACACACAGGCGAGACAGTAACAAGGACGAGGGTGCCTTCGGTCAGCTTACTGTACAGCTCATGCGGCGCAATCAAGGTGCCGTCGACATCCGCGTTGGACGAGCTTGACCTTGTCATGCGCGAAGTACGGGCCTCGATGGTCAGGAAGCTGGTCGGAGGAGTAAAGATCACTGACTATATAATCAGTGAACCATCTATTAGATAAACCTATTTTAATGTCATACCGGTAATTTGTGCGGCTTCCATGTCAACGTCGGCGGCACTGTCGGATGGTGTGGTCGGATTCGTTGCTGAACCAACCTTTGTGATCCTCCTCCGAGGAGTGCGAGAGGTAGACGATGAAGCGTTGACATTGTTACCGTGGGGAATCTGAAAGTACGTTTAGAACAATTTAAGAAAGAAATAAGATGTAAAATGGTACCTCATAAGTTTGATCGAGCCGCGCGAGCAAGACCATTTTGTCGACCGTAATCTCATCGCCTGGCTCGCAGGTTATCCAGTCTGTGATCTCGAATTGCTGCACCCATACAACGGATGGATGAGAGTCCAGGGACGAACATTGGCAGTTGATACATACTTCACCCTTTTCACCTTCGCGTTCTTCGTCGTACGCGCGAATAGAATCACACACAGCCACTCCATCCCGGTACATGGTGCACAGCGGTTCCGGCACCCCAGTGGGGCAGCGGAGGGCCAGCACCATCTTATGTGACTTCGAAGTCACATCGCTGTACGGCTGCGAATCAGTTGTTAGTCGGATGTGAATGTCATACTCACAAGTCTAAAGGCAGGAGGGTGGTTTTGGGGGTAGGCCGCCATCCAAGTTCCCTGGGCCTCGGACCCGATTTCGGCAATAAAAGTGTGCGGTCAGCTTTCACATCGTGTATGTTGCCCTTCTGGTCGGGCTCGGCAGGAACACAAGGGACCCTCATCAAAAGGCATGTGAGGTGGAACACAGTCTGGGTGGAGCCACTTGAATTGGTCGAGGAGATTGGCCTCATCTGATCGCAAGTCCGGCCGCTTTAGAACAGTTAAATCAAAATTAGAGTCGCCCACGACTACCGAGGAGTGGGAACGGAGTGAAACAGCCTCTGCGCAAGAGGCACAAGTGAAGGTAGACAGGGCTTCAGAACTGGTCTGGTCTCGAAAATTACAGACACACATATTCTTCACCGATTGGGGTACAGGTTTTGGCCATAGTTGCTGTATAGCTTCCAGTTCGCTATCATACCTCGCACGGGCGGCACGTTCCTGCTCTCGGGACTGTTCAACTTTCTTTCATTTTCGCAAATCCGTGATGTAACCTTTGAGTCTTCGGTGCAATTGTCCAATACTTTCCTGTTCGTTGTGCTGTACATTCAAATTATTCAAAACCCGGTGCAACGAATTCAGAGATATCTTGCTTCCATAGATAGCGGTCAGAATATAAGCCTGTAGATCAGTGTCGAGATTATGACCTAGCCATTCTTTATGAACATCCGCACAGTCTGGCAGGCAAAGGCCATTGGGAAGAGATATTGAACGATGAGACTCTGAGAATTGAGTGCAATGTCCCAACAATAGGTGCTTGGTAATTTTCGTACGAAGAGAGTCAATGGTCACTTTCTCCGAAACTTCAATGCGGTGTAATGCAGCGATGGACATAAGAACGGGCCTACGGTGACTCTCGAATGAGTTGAAAAAGTCGGCGATTGAAGTTGATGAACGAATATCTGCATCTGCAGACCTGATATTTTCCGCATGTCTCCGTATCTGCTGCGCGTACCTTCAACCGTAGATTTCGATCACCAGAAACCGATATATTTAAAGCAGCCGGCTACATGGGACAGAGCTTCAGTGGAAATTTGGGTGTTATCCGCATCGAGAACGACATTTAAAGCGGCTTTCGCCATATCTGCAGATGACTCAAAATCTTTAGACATGCAGAGCGATCTGGTCGTGGAGATGAGGAGGCGTCCACTGCATGATCAGCACAAGACCCAGTAGCAATATGGTGAAGCAGAATACGGCGGCATTGAACTAAAGACATATGAGCGTACGGAATGGCATGCAGAGCAAGTGATCGTTGTATTGTTGGTAAATCTGCGTGAAATACAGAAATACGGGAGCGCGTAGCGTGATGTCCAAGAGATATATCACGTAGAATATATAACGAAGTCATTGGTGTCATTGGCGTCATAGATGTCATAGATGTCATACTGGCAGCAGATCGGGACGTAGATGGGCAGCGACAAACCAGGGGCTCACCGCAACCACATCTATGACCATTTGAGCTGGTTGAAATATGAGTTGTTGGCAAGTAGAAAAGCGGTAGATGGTAGACTTACATTGCGTATCCGGAAAGGGGGGATCGGTATCCATAGTGGTCATTGAGGAGGATGAATCTTTGAAAGTGGGTTAGTAGACAATAAGTATGGCAGGAAAAGCGCACTGTGCAGCTGGCCCGGGTGAACGATGCCTGAGGAAAGAGTAAAAGGACGCGTGGGGAAGGGTTTGCCGACAGAAGAAGATCCAATCTCGACCCAAAACGAGGTCGTATGGGATACCAGAGGCCACAGAGAGGTTCATGTGCATGAAGCACACAGTGTTGTCAGATGGAAGCGTGAGCACACCAGAGACACATGACCCAGGTTACAGAAGGTACATATGTATGGCATAAGGTGATATCCGAGTTGGCCAAACATCCTAAGAGCATTGCGAGTGCGGGTGGAGCTGGGGTGAGCGGTGGGTTCAGGAACAGGGAGGGGCCACAAGGACTTCAGCAGCGAATGTCCGAGAAAGACATCCTGTTTGTCGTTGGGGTTTAGGTACGAGTTGACCTGCTCCTTGGAATGACCCGCGGGACGCAGATGATGTTTTATAATTGCGGGTGTTATAACGCATCCGAGCAGTTTGACTCCCTTCAAACGCATCAGGAGGTTGCGCAGCGTCTTGGGGACGTGTCGGTAATCTTTTTAGGCCCAAATTGGGACTCTCCGTCCTATCAGGGCCGCAACCACTTAAATGACCCTGTGAGCACCTTTCACGTAGTCCATGGAGGCTGTTGTGCGATAATAGGTCATTGAGACATACAATGGTACTTATTTGAACCCTTTGAAGTATGTCCGAATCCAAGGCAAAGTTCAGGGTGTGCGGGGCGAATGATTTAACCATGAAATTGGGCTCACAAGCTCGGAATACTGGAAATCAGGAATCGGGGATGGCCAAATGCATTCCAAACTGCCACTCGGGGTATCTGAAATCAAAATTTGCCTCTACGTATTATGCACTCGTTTCGTTTTGTCCATACATTGTGTCTGACTGTCTGTCTGACAGACTGACTGTGACGGAGGGCATGGAAAGGAGATCTGAACTCCATTCTCTGCTGAGACCATTATTCCGTGCCCTATTCTGTGCCCCGGGTCGCGCCTTTCCCCATGAATAAATTAAGAAAGACCAAAAGAAACTGACCATCTCGAGCAACACAGTGGAAATGTGCAAGGTAATGGCGTACCAAACCCACTTACTGGTCCAATCACGACACCATGCACCATCTCGTCAACGAAATCATCGCGCCGTACTTCGAGTCGAAAAAGAAGGAACTTGGTCTCGACCCATCTCAGTTCTCGATCTGGAAGATTGACTGCTGATCCGTACACAAGTCGAAGGAGTTCCTCGACTGGATGAAGAAGCATCATCCCCGCATCATCGTCCTCTTCGTTCCCGGAGGCTGTACCGGTGTCTGGAAACCGCTTGACGTCGGTATTCAGCGGCTATTGAAGCTCAGTATCAAGCGGTCGGCCCATCGGGACATTGTCGACGAGGCCCTCAGACAGATCCAGGCGGGCAACCCTGCGTCCGAAATCAAGCTCAATACCACCATCGGCGTGCTTCGCGATAGGTCCGTGGGATGGATCATGCAAGCTATCCACGACATTGGTGATCCAGCAATCATCCGCAAAGTATGTTCTCAACCGTTAATCAATTCATCCCATTCTAATCATTGTCAGGCCTTTGAGATGTGCCGTGTTGGCGACTACAATCTGTCGCACGCCAGTCTTACCTCGCCTGAAGCCTTGGGAAGGCTCCGTCACCTTCGCGAAGAGAATCCGGCGCTCTACGCTGAGCTTACGCAAGCGGACGCCGTAACGGCACCTCCGGTTTCGAACGTTGAAGAAGAAGCCTTCAACGAGCTCAACATTTACGACGACTGCGACATCCCTCTCAACGTCGTTTCCGGCCTTATGGCTTCTGGTACCCTCGTCGGTTGCGGCGGATTTTATTGTAGGCGAGAATGGTGGTCTGATTCGCGCAGGGGATGCCGAGAAATCTGATGCCGAAGGCGAAGCTCCACCGTCCGCACCTCTTGGTCGTGGCCAGCGGAAGAAAATCGGGACCTCGCGCTACCAGGGGGCCCTTTGGGAGGAGCACTAGTAGGCATTTTCAGTAGTGTTTTTTGAAAAATATGCGTGCATTAGAGTTGTTTTGAGCCCATTTGGGGCTTCGAAAAATTCAGTGTTCATTTGCCTAGTGTTACCGTTACAGGTAGCTAAAGTGTTCACTTCACAGGGCTGTGTTACACGTTACATGAACACTCAGTCGAAATAGTACAG
Organism: Mycena olivaceomarginata; assembly: GCA_029378375.1. Taxonomy (NCBI): domain Eukaryota; kingdom Fungi; phylum Basidiomycota; class Agaricomycetes; order Agaricales; family Mycenaceae; genus Mycena; species Mycena olivaceomarginata. Next base: position 399,405 of record JARKIC010000066.1, on the reverse strand, counting down.
TAGATGTGGGTGAGACAAGCAAGAGATGGGCACCGTCTCGCAAGATGATAAGAGAAGATGGGTGCTGCGCTCTTGGGCGTAGATGAGGTGTGGAAAGACGGGTGCCGTCACGCACAGACGTGGATAAAACAAGGAAGAGACGGGCGCCGTCGCGCATTGACGTAGATGAGACGGGCGCGGACGCGCAAGATGTGAGATGAGACGTGCGCCGTTGCGCGTAGACGTGATGAGACGGGCGCCGTCGCGCATAGATGGGATGAGACGAAGAAAAGATGGGCACCATCACGCATAGACATGGATGGGATGAGCACCGTCGCGCATCAATGTGAAGAGACAGGCACCGTCGTCAGAATGACGTCAAAAATGATGCACATCATGTTTGGTGGTTCAATGCATGTACTGCATAGCACCTAGTTTACCCATATTTCATCGCAATGAACCTACATTCACTCTTGATTCACTCATAAATCCTTCGGTTTATCATGTGGCTTTGCACAATGCCCAAAAGCCGCATGCGGCTCTGGGTGTGACCGGACGCGTTGTCACACAGCCGCCGCCATCACTTCCCGCTCGTCGCGTCGCTCAAGCTCATAATCCCTACAAGAGGACATTCAAAAAGGCCAGTTAAATTCCAATACTGACTAGAAGTGGTTAGCTAACAGTACCCGCATACTTACAGTCTTGCAATGGGCCGGCTCAAGAATGGATTGTCGTCATCGAAGAAGAAGCAGCTGCAAGCAGCGTGCGACGCGCGGGGAAAATGTTCAAACACCGGGAAAGAGAACGCCAACCCGTCTAACCCATCACAGCCGCCTCTCAGCCCAAAGTCCCGCCAAATTCAGCATCATAAACAGAGAGCCGTTGCTGCAGAGGCCGAGAACCAGAAGCTTAAACACGAGCAGAAGAATGCAGCGCAGCGGGAAAAACACCACAAGAAGAAGGTTGCAAAGCTGGAGAAGGAGATCAAGGAGGCGAAGGATGAATTGCTGAAGGCCACTGCTCATGGAGAGGCTCAGGTTCGGAGTGTGCTGAAGAAGAAAGCAGATGACGAGAAGGGATGGAAGTGCAGGCTTGCAGAGGCGGAATGTCGACTGGGTGAGGCAGAGCAATGGAAGGCGACGACTACTGCGGAGCTCAAGAAGAAACTCGATGTTCTGGGACAGGTTCGTGGAGCGCTACGACTTGCACAGCGCCAAGGCAACAAAGCATCGTCAGCAAGGACAGATCAGGAGATCGAAATCATCCCTTGCCTCAAAACATATACAGTGCATGCGCGCCAAGCGCGGCCGCGCGTACAAGGTCGACAGTGTGATGGTCGCCACGGCAAAATCTTATCCTCATCGATAAGCGGAATAGTATGATTAATATCCCGCAAGGGAGGTAAGCCAGCCTCTGGGAGGGCCAAACAGCATGAAATTCAACCTGCTGATCAACCAGAAGTTGACTGAAATGCCGTGGATTTTAGGTTGAATTTCAGCGGCCGTAGGTTAAGATGTAGTCGGTCATAGGTTGACCGAATTAGGATGAACGTTAACCAGACACACCTGAGCGCACAGCGGTGCAGTAATAATTGCCTCGTTCCACCTCAAACTCCATGTTTCCGGGTCTAACAGACGGGTCCAGGCGTTAGCTGATAGCTGGTACCGGGACCAGAACCTAACACAACAGAACTTGTAGGGCTTGGCGTACACTTGATGCGTACACTTGACGACTGGCTTTATGGGTGCTCTTGCTCTTGAGGGTCAGGACTTGAGAGTAAGAAAGCCAGAAACTTGAGAATGTGCAGGATTCAGTTGGCACAATTTGAAGGCTTGAGGAGGCACTTGAGCATGAGAACTTGGGTACGCTCGAGCCGGCGCTTCGAGCCTTGAGGTCACCCGTGGTGTTTCGAGCCTTGAGGCCGTCAAAAGATGCACAGAAGGGCTTGGTTGAGCCTAGACATGGAGGGATAGTGCTGTGAAGGGTTGGGAGGGCGGCAGAACGGGGAATCGCTGCGGGGCGATAGTGGCTGGAGAGAGAGATGCGGTCAACTGCCATCAGTGGGCCTCACGTGTTGATCAACAAAGTGCACGGGCCACTCACGTGTTGACGCGTGCTGGTGCGCGACCAGGATTTAAACCGTCTACAGTGCACATAGCTGGGTTTCTCAGTTGCTGGAGGTCGAAAAACATATCTGGGTACTTGCCAGAATTTATTCAGAGCTGTCAGAGAAGTTCAACCTACATAGGTTGATCTCGTCATAGGTTGATCAGGTCTCTGGAACTCGTCGACTTACTGGACAATTTCATTCAAATCGACATGGGGTGTGACGCGTGACCCATTTTACCTATTCGACATTTCGGCAGCCGCCGAATTTTTGCGTGACACCTCGAAAAATTTCGGCATTTGAACTGAAATTTTTGTCTTTTTTGCCTTTTTTTTTTTTTTTTTAGGCAATTTGGGGCCTGTGTGACCACTTGGAGGTTCGACAGAGGCCCGAGTGACGCGTGACCTCGACCAAAGTTCGTGATCGACAGGGGGGTGCGTGACGCGTGACTGCCGATTTGAACGAAATTGTCCAGTATAATCAATCGGGAATAGGTTGAAATGCAAAGGATAAAATGTAACCTAGAAAATAGGTTGAATTCATTCAACCTATGATCAACTCGTTATAGGTTGAAAGTGAATTTTCAACCTAAATCAAGTTGAAATTCATGCTTAGCCAGCTCCATAGTGCCCATATACATTCTACCAACGCTCTGGACGTAAAAAACGCGGCTCATTGGTGACAACGGGATTTGGATCGCGAGCAAATGACAGAGTCGTGTATCCACGGTGCGTGTCCGTTTTTCCCTCCCACCATTGCTCCTGCTCATCCTCCCTCGTCCTGGATAACCACCCATTGCCATATGTGCATCTTGCTGACCTTCTCCCATGCAATCCACCGCCGACGGTGACGACAATGTCTCGTTTTTCCCCGTCGCTATTTGTGCTTACGAACCGGCCATGACCTAAGCTGAGCATTGGACTGAATCCAGCTCGTGTTTGTGTTGGGAGCGCTAATGCTGTTCGTCTTGAAGGTGTCGCTACTCCTCGGGTTTATGCTGGAGCTGCTGGAATATAAAAACCTCTCTTCAGGCAGCACGGGATGAGATCCTAGAGTATGCTAAGCCTATTTGTAAAACCGCGGCCGAGACTGCGCATGGGTGGGTCAGCTTTCAGGGTGCTAGATGCCGCGAACATGGACCTACGCGTCCTTGTTGGTGGAAATCACGGAAATCATGTATTTCGGCGTTGGATGGTCGATGTGGGCTTCTAAGGCTGCCGATGTATTTCTATGTTGTTCTCTGGCTTTTTCGGCCCCAATTTCTCCAAGGCTTCTGTGTAGTACAGAAAATTTCACTCGATCCACCATCATCAGTGGCGGAGTGTCGTCAGTCCGGCAATCACCGGCCATCAAGTGAGCGTGGTGCTCTGGCTTTCCGTAAGTAAGAATGTTTTTAACGGTCAATATATAAGGCAAAAATGAGTTTCGCCCCCGAGCGTGCCCTCCCCGCTGATGTATCCAATTCGTGATTCGGTTCAAATGCCATGATCCAGTGTCGCATTGAATACGAAATTCCGGGACTTTCAACACCTCGGTCGGTTGGGGCCGTGAGCTCCCCCAATAATACGCGGCTTAAGGTGGGATTCGGACGGGAAGTGCATTCCGTTACTGGGAACAGAATGGCGTTCTCGGAATTGGCGAGAACCGAGGGGAGAGCTGTCGTTTGGACGATACAATGTCAGAGTTCCTAAGTTGAATACCCCTAACAGTGGACTGAACGTCACCCCTCAAGAGAACATTGGTGTCCTATGTATAGCAACTTGAGGACACAAACCATATCTGGATTTCGTTGAGACCGTGCCTGAGAGGATTTTCTCTCAGGCAGACGTCTGCCCCTTCGGGAGCTCTAGCTCAGGCGGCGTGTTCGGACGCCTCGCTGATGCCATCGCAGCCATCTACAAGTATAACGACTTCGGATCACTTAAAAAATGGGTCGACGACTTCCTCTTCTTCCGCTATCCCAACTCCTCAAATCCCCCTGCATTCTCGTACGACTTGGACGACATTTACGCATTGGCCGACGCTCTAGGCTGGCCGTGGAAGCGCTCGGCCATTCGCATCCATCTTCAAATACATCGGTTTTCTCTGGGATTTGGTTAACAAAACAATCCAAATCCCCGACGACAAGAAATCACGTTACGTACAGAAATTGTCAACCTGGATCCCTGGCGCGACCTTCACGCGCAAGGACGCAGAATCAGTCTTAGGGACACTAGTGCACTTTTCTCTCGCCATCCCCGAAGGGCGTTCTCGCCTCCCAGCTATCTTTAAATTTGCCGCCAGCTTTCCACACAACTCCTCCTCCTTTAATCGACACACTCCGAACGCGACAATCCGTGAAGACATTGCGTGGTGGCGAGCGCAGTTATCGCGCCCGTTTTGCGGTTCCAAAATCGTGAAACCCCCTACACTCTCTCCGATTGAGTTCTGGGTCGACGCGTCCATCGTACCACGATACAACACATTTAAACCAAGGGAAGGCAGAAAGCTTGAAGGTTGAAGCACTCAGCAGCCCTCATCGCAAGAGGCATGGCGTGGGAATATTCTCTCTCCTGCAGTGATGGGCGTCCCGGACACCCGTATATTGACATTGCTATAAAATATGGTCGCAAATAATTGAGTTCATACACAACTAGAGAGAGGGCCAAGCGTGAGAATATAGTACTTGCTGCAGTGATGCCAATCTTCTGAGGCGCCCACTTCTTCCAACACTGTTCGCTCATTGGAAGGATGATTTGGGTACCAGCCTGAGCCGTGAGAATACGGTTGATGTCGGCTAGAGACTGACCCTAGGCCAGGACCCCCGAAAGACCAGTTGAGACGACGAAGCACTGCTGTCTCCGGCGTCCAAGGTGCGTCATTCCAAACCGATGTCGAGACAGCATCTGCCCAGCAAATCCCGCAATTGGATGTGTCACGTTGCCGCCCGATGGGAATTGTGCCTCCTTCATCTCTGAGGCGGCACAAAATTCGTTTTCGCGACCAGAGACTAAGCTTCTGAAGAAGATTTTTTGGAGACGAAAAAAACCTGGTTCCCTCGAGCGAGTCCCCTGATGGTTTTAAAATGCGATTTAGTATTAATTGGTGCGCCCAGAAAGTTCAATACCGAAGCGCATGGTCCCAGCTTTGAAGTCGGCAGCCAGAACAATCCAATGCTGCGTGCTGAGATGGGCAGGCATGTAAATTTCGTCGAGCTTGTTGGTGAGAACATGCGCTTCCGCCTTGCGCATGATATCGTCTGTCGGCAGGTCTTTGCTATCAAATTCCTTTGAGATGCCAGATTGCACAAGACGGTTTGTGAACGCAAGCGACGCTATTCCGATTCGCCGTCCGTGTACTGGCTGCTGCTGAAGCCGCTCCTGGAGGTAGAGCACCTGCAGCTCAATGTGGGAAGATTTGAGCCAGCCTGCGCTCAAGAATGTGGCGAGTTCAGAGGACAACTCGCCAGACTTGCCGAGTTTTTCGTTCCACCCGATGTTTCCCAGAGATTTTAATACCTCTTCTGCTGCAGCGCAGACTCCAGGGTTGACACCGTCCGTGGGCTTCGCAAGAATCTTCTCCACAAATTTAATTGCATTCCGCCAGTGATCCTGCACTTCGCGCACATCGTGGACCAGAAGGAAGAAGGTGAGAACCCAGAAAGGAAATCGATCCTTTCCCTCGTTGAACCGTGGGTCGACGAAAGAACAGTACCCGTCAAGGAAGAATTGCCCAACACACTTCTCCTTGATGAGTCTAGTCACGAGGTCGCGCGATGGGATCGGACGGTCAAGCACGACGCGCACATCCGTGAGTGGTGTATCACGGCTGAACCATAGCTTTGGGTTCCCAGTAACGAAGTCGGAGGTAGGATTCGGAAGGTCAATCTTGACAAATTCGCGGACAGGGGTCGTCGGTAAGATCGGGAAGCGAGGTGCGAGGATATCTTTGGGCATCGCAAGCTTGTCCATGAGAGCGCCAATAAGTACCCCGGGTGGGTTCGCGGGCCATTTCTTGTTGCGTCCAATCCAGGCAGTCGCGTCCAGCGGACCAACAAGATCAATGACACCGTCGTCGTGTGACCGCGACGCGGACGTGGACGGCATGAGCTTGACGTGGGGACGGGCGTAGAAGGTGTTACGAGAAGGTGTTACGAGAAAAAGATAGTCACGCTGATTGTGACGCGCCAAAATAAATACGATTGCAGTACCGGTACTCGAACGCAGGACCAAAAAAAATGACCAGCGAGTCATTTTAGAACCTCTCCATTACCAACTCCCCCAACAGAGCACTAAAATTTTGGGTCAAAGTTTGTTGCAGGTCTTGGATGTCCGGACAAGGGCTCAGACTGTCCGCGCTCCCGGGCCTTAGATGTCCGGACAATGCTCAGAGTGGATGTCAATCCAGGATACTTAGATGTCCGGACCTGGTACCTTACTTCGGACCGTACTTTCGGGGGTCCTCAAGGAAGTGACTTTCCCCGACGCAACATGAATGAAGCCACCTCGATCCCCAGAGTCCACTTCTCTGTCTGTCGTTCTGTCCTTGCTTGTCGCTTCCCAGTGACTCGATCTTGACACAGGAAGAGGGACTCGCAAATGATGAACCCGTTGTCAGACTAACGGAGCAGATTGACACGACGGCCCACGAAGATGGGGACGATGTTCTTCTCTTCAAGATGTGCGTGTGTTGTGCGCGATTCGTCTCAGCTCAGCCCATGCGCCTTCAGGCCAGCCAGATTGTTCCAATTCGACGGCGATGCTGCTGAATGGAAGGAGCGCGGCATGGGCGATGTCCGTTTAATTGCGCACAAAGAGTCCCAGGTCCGATTGATCATGAAATGCGGTAAGACGCCGGAAGTCTGCGTCAACCATATCAGTGAGAAACGCCATTGCAATCCATTTTTGATCTAATTTGATACAGTCTCGTCTGACATGCGACTTCATCCTATCGTTGGATCAGATCGATCTTGGGCCTGGAAAGTGGCTGAAAACTTCTCTGAGAGCTCAACCGCTGCGATTCTTTCCGTTCGATTCGCGAACTCTGGCGGTATGTAAGCATAGTTACAGCACTTCCTGTCTCCGTTAATATTTATGAAGGTGCCGATGAGTTCAGGACGGCATTTGAACAAGCGCAAAAGAAAAACGAAGCTCTATGGGTTCAGCCTCGGCTAATGCGTCTTTTCCTGTTGACCAGGTGGAGTTCAAGACTGCAGTATATGAACAGCAATCCTTGGCAACTGTAGCAGTCAGCGTGTCCGGGAAGACGGACGTTCTTAACACGGAAGCTGGGAAGGGGAATGTTCCTAGCGCCGACGCCGACGCACGCGCGAATGTAGTGGGGTAGAATAGAATAGTGTTTTTGTATTGCTTTTTCCAATCTCACATGACGCCGACATCGTACGCGTGCGCGGCATTATTCGGCGGCTGCCGCCGTCAGCGGCCTCTGACAGTATCGTATATTCCATCGTGATAAGAGCGTAAAGATCGTACTTATCGGGGGTAGTCGTGTGCATTCGAATATCCGAGTCGCTTTCATAGATATGATCCACGGTTTCTCCAGACATATCTGTATACCTGCGACAAAACCTCAGAGTCATTGGTCTCAGTATTGGGTCAGGGTAACTCACTCCACTTGATGTTAGTCTCTCGTAGACAGACGCTACAAACATAACTTACCTCGTACCTCGGTTGTTTGTAGTCTGTTGATCAGCTTGATTGCTTGATCGCTCGCCGACCTGTTCATTAACGGCTTCGCCGTCTTGAATTCACTAAGCATCATCACTTTGCATACCTAGCAAACAAAAGTACATTTCACAGAAATTCCGCGATTTTATGGGCTCGATGAACTCGAGCAATGATTTACAGCAGGTCGCCGAGCAATTTCTATTCCCAGAACTGCTTCGTTCATGCAGGAAATATAATTTTGTTCTTTTGTGATGAGTGTGACGGTGCGTGACATGTGTGACTTCAGCCTTGCATGCACTCGAACTGGTCAGATGAAGAGTAGAAAAATAGCCAGTAGATGTTTTGGGACAATGTTGAATCCTATTATCCCTGTACCCAAAATTCAGAGTCAAGCAAAGATCTCAGGTGTGGAACCCAGGGCAACTCAAATATACCCACCTCCGTTATTCTCAACCCCCGCCATCCTCATATCACCTATGTACAGTTGGATGGCTCATAATGCATAAGCTGATAATGCATACCTGCCAAAATTTCTCATAATGCATCGGATTTTGGATCCACCAAAATGCATTTTACCACTGTGGAAGCAAGGTCATAATGCATAAATGGTCATAATGTATAGACTTCGGTCAAATCCCCTTCAATTTGGCAGGGAACCGACATTATGCATTATGAGCCATCCCACTGTAGCTAGCTAAAAGTGAATTCGCCATCTACAACACAGACTGAATCAAAATGCCTACTCAGATTCATTATATTCACCCAGAGGAAAGTTTGGTGGAAGCAATTTAGTCTCTCCTCATTTGTGAACAAGCCTCAGTTACGGAGGGTTTTCTGAGACTCTCGCGGACTTTGTGGGATTTCTGAGTAGGCCAAATTAATTCCGCACTTCCAAAGTACAAACTATCAACTTGAAGCAAAGGGATCCAGCCACTTTCTGAGGCAGGAGAGCAGTTTGAACACATTGCCCTTTTTCGGCACCTTGGTAGGCTCGTGACCAACCGCTTCTCACGTGGCTGCGCTTATCACGTTGCGAAGCGGCTGGGACATCATGTTGCCATTTTGGCAGATGCCGCAAAATGAGGTTTTGGACTTAGAATTTTCGACCTTTCGTACCTTCAGAAAAGTTGTAAAAAGTCATATAGGCAAAGATGAACAATTTTCAATTCTAAGTAGAATGAGACTAACTTGTTCTTCCTTTTGGCCAAAAACGGGTTGTGCCCAATGGATTCAAAATTGAAAATAAACCAACTTTCTCTCAAAAACTTAGGTCTTCGCGAGCTTGGTTCAGAAGATACGGGAAGCTGAATGTTGGCTGAAGGTGAGGTGAAAATCACAAGTCCGAAATCACATTTGACGGCATCTGCCAAAATCATGACATGATGTTCCAGTCGTTTCACAGCACTTATCTATCTTGCCCTCGTGATCAGTGCGTGTGAAACAAACTGGTCGCGAGTCTAGCACCTTGGCACAAGCCCCTTCTCAGAATGCCCTGCGAAGCACGTGAATGTCATGTGATGCTGAGAAGGCGGCTTGTTCCGAACCTAACGGGATGACACGTCTTTCTTCCTTTCGCCCCATCTCCCCGTCCCCCGCCCTTTCGGCGATGCACGGCACGACGCGCAGGACAAGCTCATCAAGCCTTACTGCACCCAACTTGCTGTCAACACCGCCGACAATGCAGCCACGCCATCGGCATCGACGGTGCTATCCACTGTCCAGTCTTGTGTCTTCAGAGAGGTGATGATACGGGCAATGCCACCCCTACAAAATGCAGATCATGTGGCACTTCCGCCCCATAGAGGTATGGACTGCCAGCATTCCCAACCCATGTTGGTGGTTTCCTTGAGTGGTCAATGGTGTGTTGGCTTGTGAAAGATGTTTTTGAAGATGTTGTGCGTTCGAATCCGATTGCTATAACCCTTTTCGCCCGATATCTTTCTTTCTTTTTCTTCCTCTTTGTAAACTCCCGTATCCTTCGCCCTGTTTGCCGACTTGTTTCCGAGGTTTATCGTGTAGTTTCCTAAGCATACGATAAGCGAAGGAGAGCGAAGGAGATTGTGACCTACCTGGAATTTTAGGGTTCTCCATTTCCGAACATGCAAAATAGGACTTTGAATCATATTAGTACCTTATGGTTTGAGCTCACAATTGTGGCTAGAAAATAGGGCTTTTTGGCAATTTTGACCATTTTTTGGCTAAATTTGCTGAAAATGGCCACTTTGTACCGATGTTTCAGGCTCAAATCATGACCTATTAATATGGTTCAAAATGCTATTCTGCAATCAAGTGCCCGGGTATTTATCTTGGGCTCAGTTCTGTGAGCAGACTGGTGGCTGTACACTTTTGACTGTAAAAAAGCAAACAGAACAAATCGGAAAAAATTCTGAGGTGTTTTTTTTTTTTTTTCTACACTCAAAAGTGTACAGCCACCAGTCTGCCCACAGAACTGAGCCCAAGATAAATAGGGTCTGACACTAATATCTACCCTTCGACACTGATATCTGAGGGTCTGACGCTAATATCTACCCACTTCACGCCAATACCTGAGGGTTGGACGCTAATATCCAACCCCCCTGTGCCAATATCTACCCAACCTTCTCCAATGTCTAACCCAACCTCTCTAATATCCACCCAACCTTCTCCAATGTCCAACCCTAACCTCTCTAATATCTTCTACACAGCCACGGATATTAGCGCTAATATCTTGGAATAGAAAGATAGGGATTTTGTATACGTTGCGTGAATCATCTGGAACAGCTGCATTCAGCATATGAAAGCGAGGTTCAAGAGAAATTTATGTTGCTCACAATGAGCGGATCCATGTTCATGATCCTCATGATCACCAGAGTCAGCCAGCGTGCTAACCTCATTTTGATCATCTTCATCGAAGGCATCCCCATCATCAACTGCTCATCATTTCGTGAGGTATGTATTTACTCGGTGACGGAAGATGCCGTTGACTCACTGTGCGCAGACCGAGTGTACCCGTTACCGGACAATTTATACAGTGGCTGGCCTAGATGACGGGCGACATCCTGGCTGTCAGGATCGAACCCTTTGGCCGTATGGAACTGGCGGAGACCGGCGTAGACACTGCCATCCCAAGACCTCCCCAAGATCGCTGTCGAGAGCTGTATGGAGGGAAATCCACGGATAACAGCATCCTCCATGCTAAGTCGTTCGGTTCCAGTTGGATCAAAGGACCAATAGACCGGGCAGTCTGGCCATCTGAACGATGATAGCCCGGTTTGAAAATCTCCTGGTGGACATAGAAATAGGAAGCCTGCTGGTAGGTTTGCCGTCGCCGGCGAATATTTAATACTGAATTCAATCCCATCAATAACCACTGTTCGAGGAGGTTAGCGAGAGAAGGACAGGAGAGAAAGTTATACCATAATCTTCGAAATTGTTCATGATGCAAAGCTGGGCGAACATATGATTTGCTTGGCAGCGGGTTTTGCCTCTCTTATCAGGTTTTCTCACAAGACCACTGGTAAAGAGAATAAAGGTTCTCTCTTAGTGCTTCAAAGTTGAAACAACCTGCATCTGGGTTCTAACCAATTTGAACTCATCAACACCGTAAAATACGCGTAAACGGACGGTACGTATGGGACCCGTCCCGTTTGCCGTCTCTCGGCAAGTCTTGACGTACGGGTGTGGCCGTCGCGTAACAAGAATACGGCGTAAATCATACGCCCGTGGGCGTATTACGGACGGTTTCATGCCCTACTCCACTGTTGCTACGTGCTGACCACAATTTTGAGTCTATGGTGAGCTCTAATTTGAACGCATGTCATGGAAATCCGGTCAACACTCAATACAAAGACACCCTACCACTGTGCAAATCGAATGGTAGGCTTGAAAGCAGCCTGTAGATCGAGACGTGTCTCGATCTACCGACAGTTTGCTTCATAGACAGACCGGGTCCGGTCTAATCCAATGGTAGTACCATTTGATTTGTGCAGAAAACCCAAATACTGGGCAAGCCGTGTCCACACAATAAGCTGTTACACTTTTATTCAACCTAATTCCCTGCATGGCCCTCCACTCCCCTTCTGATTCCTTCGTTTGACAGTAATTTCGAGGGCGAAATTAAGATTACTCCTCTGTGGAACTGCAACTCGCCTCCCTTGTCGATTCAAGTCCTGAGCCAGTTTGGCAGTTCAACCAAATATTTCAACATGCTTTGCCGGGATTTCATTTCGCTATTCTTTTTCGATTTACCTCTACTCACATTATCTCTTCCCTTTCACCCCCAGACTCACTTCCCAGGCTCACTCCCGAGCTAAGTATTCCACCCAAGATTTTGAGAATCTCGCACACGAACTATTTTATCTAACATGAACTTTATCGCAGAATGATTTTGCTAGTGTGTTTCAGTCTTTGTTCTCCACTACAACCAAAGTCAGGGTATTCAAACCTTAAATATGTCAAGTGTTCCATTATCCCTGCTGAACCCGGTCGAAACACATTATAATGCACCGAATGGTCAGTTCCATAGTGAGACACGGAAGGAAGGAGTTGAATACTGGATTGATTAAATCTGATCATAGCGTCAGTAAGATTAAATGAATGGAGTGAAATCGAGACTGGCTAAAGACCACTTTGAGCGGAAGGAGTGCGTTTAATGTAATGGAAACTGCGTAACACTCGACGAGAGAACGAAACGATAGCCTGCAGCGCCGTGCGCTTACTGCCAGATGCGCAGACCATGAGGACAGTGTATGCCGCTCCCCGGGTCAACGGACCCGGACAGCAGCGCGCAAAGTGAGGGATGAGCACGAATTGCTACCACCGTATAGTTCTTCTGGTACACGCCAGTATGCTGCCATTTTTTGCTTCAACTCTAGGATCCAGTGTCGTACAAGAGCATTAGTAATCTACTGCTCTGAGCTGCGGCACGCGATTCCAGATGCTTCCGGTAAATCCGTCTTCGGCTGAATATTCTTTCCATTTTGCCCATCACTGCTCGGATACTTAGCGGCGGTGAAGGCTCTCATGGGAGGCTCCAGGGACGCCAGCCACCATGGGTAGACACCTACGATTTGTCTACCGCAAAAAACGGCTTTGGCTAGAATTGAAGGTCTTTGAAAATGGAGCGGAGTGTGTCAATACTATAATCGGTCCCGCCTCAACAATGCATCCGAAAAAGATCTGGATTGGTGGAGTGACCAGAATCGTGAGGGCTATCCATTGCGAAAGAAGAGCTCAAAAAATGGTTCTCATATGGCGCTAGAATTGAAAGTCTTTGAAAATGGGGCGGATTGTGTCAATACTATAATCGAGTCACGCGTTTCATAATGGACTGCACTGATGGAGAAGTCAATAAAGGATCCGAAAGAAATCTGACGGGGTGGAAATGACCAGAATAGTGAGGGTTATCCATTGGGAAAAAACAACTCAAAAAATGGCTCTGGTATAGCGCTAGAATTGAAAGTCATTGAAAATGCAGAATCTTATCGGGTCAGTGATTTCATAATGGACTGCACTGACGGGCAGCTGGAGAGGTCAATGAGGCATTCGAAAGAAATCTGAATAGGTGGAAATGACCAGAATTGTAAGGGCTATCCATTGCGGAAAAACAATGGCCTTGGTACGACGCTGGAATTGAAAGTCTCTGAAATGCAGCGGATTTTGTCGATATTATAACCGGGTCACGCGTTTCATAATGGATTGCACTGATGGGCAGCTGGAGAGGTTAATAAAGCATCCGAAAGAAATCTGAATAGGTGGAAATGGCCAGAATCGTGAGGGCTATCCATTGCGGAGAAACAACGGCCCTGGTACGGTGCTCGAATTGAAGTCTTTGAAAATGCAGCGGATTTTGTCGATATTATAACCGGGTCACGCGTTTCATAATGGCCTGCACTGATGGGTGGTGCGATGAGAACCGCGGCGATGGCTAGGCCAGGAAACACCGCGTAGTTTGGTGGGGTCGGACCGAACACTGGGGGAGATGTAATCTGCTCTGTGGACTGCGGCATTGGGGGGGCACCAACCTAATTGGCTAATTGTTCGGAAATTTCCGAACAGATAGAAAGGTTGATGGAAAGTACCTCTTTCCGCGCGATATGAACGTCACGCATAACGAACCTGTTTACACCCAGGTAGGAAAGTCGACCGGAAAGTATCACTTCCAGTTGTCTTTTTGGGCTTGGAAAAGAGGTAAATTCTGTGTAACATTCCTTTCACCTCAGAAACTGATACTTTCCTTTCAACTTTCCTTCTCAGCGGAAATATTGTTATTTGCGGTGTGCTTGTCGCTTTGGTGAGTGTTCGGTTCGTATTACAGGTATCGTTCTTGTCATTGTGAGATTCGCGTTTGTACTTCGGCCGAGACGTTTCCCTTCTTTTGTGTTTCTAGGTCCGCCGGATTGACTTACAGCCAAGGGGGAACAAATCCGCGAGATTCACACTACACCTCGAAGTTTTTTTTTCAGCGAAATCCGGGACCCCTCCCCCCCCCCAGAAAAGGGAATTCCCATTTTAGGACGTGATCCGAGCTTTCCCACACAGCCGGCAAGTAGCGACCTGACTTGGAAAGCCCCGTGTGCTGCCACCACTTGACGGATTCCTTCCAAAAAATATTCCGGGGTTCTTAACATCATTCTACACCTCTCTCATTTTTCTCAAGGTATGTTTCCCTTTTGAGATGAGACACATAACTCAAATACCTGTGTCTAACACCTCTTTTTGGTCTTCTCACACGAGTCGCAAACCCCGTTCCGACGCCACTCCTCTGCAGCTGCGCAGTCTATATGGAACTAGAGGATTATCAGTAAAGGTCGAAATCGGAACAAGCTACGTACCCAAATCGTCTCGCACCCGGCCCGAATGCACTTGACTGCATCCGACTCGCACTGATCATTCGTAACTTCTTTCCCGAAAATGCATTCGACCTCGGCAGCTTTCCTCTTGGTCCTGGGTTGGTCCTGGGATGCAGGGCTGAAAGCTCCGGAGTTGAGGTGATCGAGGACGTTGTCTCCAACAGTCAACAATCCCATACATCAAGCTATATGACTACATAGTCTCATAAGTCACTAACACACTTGTTTTCAGAGTGTTCTAGGTGTTAACAGCACTGTATAAATTTTGGCTTACAACTTTTTTTTCGAGCCTGGGTGGGGACCCCTCCCCCCCCCCCAAATAAGGAAATTTCTTATCTTTGGTGCCCCTTGCTTACAGCACTTTGCGGAACCTAAGGCGCAGCTCATTTTTTTCTATTCTCAAGAGTTTTGACTAGAACAGCTGCCACGGACTGGGCTTTGATCGGATTTCCTTGGGAGTAGTCCCCTGATACTATGAGCTACTGAACCTCGCGCCAATGCTCAGTAGCGCCTGGTAGCGGTCACGTGAGATCTCGGTAGCTCCCGATAGCGCGCTGTATCGAGCGCGCTACCATGCTACTCCGGCTCTCGAGAGTTTGGTAGACTTCTACATACAAGGGTACCCAGGTAGAATGCAAAAAAAGGTAGTAATATTTTACGCTGAGATACACACACAATCAATGACATACTTATTCCTCCATCGCGCTTTCGCCCTCACCCTCGCCCTCGCCCTCATCCTTGTTCCCGTCCTCGCCCTCGCTATCCGTCTCCCCGGTTCTGCCCGCCAGTTCCAAGCGCAAGGCGTCTTCGTCTTCCTCCTCAATGTGGGTACCCTTTCCGGGTTCTGCTGGAGCGAAATGCTGCCTGCATACCAAATTAGGAAATATTTAGCAGGTATGTACAAGGAACAAACTGACGACGCCCGTTTGTACCACTTGCGCCGGAAGTTTTCGGTGACGACTGGGTTGTACTTGATCCATTTTTCGTTGATGTCTGAGAGGTGAGTGCGATATGAGTTGCCCATTTCCTTCTCCGTAAACGCCCCCGGGACGTGAGTACCAGTGGACCACTCCTGGGTGAGGAATTGGAGCTTGGACGTTATCAGCGCACGTAAGGACACGATTAAAGCCACACATACCACCGAAAATTCCAAGGCGAGGTAAGGGGCGGGGACGGGATTGAAGTACGATGGAAAGATGGCGGCCAAAGATTTCTTGTCCTTGAATATGATCTGCGTGCGAGCGGCGGGGATGATCGCATTCTCGGCATATCCCTTACGCGTTTCGGTGTCCTGAAGAATTTTAGTACCAGGTATATTCGCGTTTCGGAGCTTTACTTTGTAATGGAATCAGCTTTCTTAAGCAGCGCTGTAGCACGGTCCTTGTTGGCGGCAATGATGGCCTTGGAAGTGCTGCGCCGAAACTTGTAGTGTGTCGCAAAAAGGGGCCAGAAGCTGTCTACGACTTTGCCTCGTATCGCGGAGCCACGTTTTGTGATTGATCTGTGTTGTCAACAAAGAATGAGAGGTAAGTCAATGACGTACCAATTTAAATTTTATCACACAGTCAGTGCTTTTGTAGCGTTCATTCGATGAACGGCACGCGTTATTGAAGCACTCTTCTGCCCACTGATACTGGACAGACGTTCCGGGGAACGAGCCCAGTGCAAGCGCACGGCTAGAATATTCTGCGCACGCACGGAGAATGATGGCCTCTTCGATTGGTGCATAGTCTCCCGCCTTTGGCTTGGCTCCCGCGACAGCGACGAAGCCCTCGCGAAACAGCGGCTGCTTAGACTTGGGCCGAGAGCGTTTTGCGGGCGGCGCCGGCGACAACCCCGAGCCAGGGTGGGGACGTTTATCACCGGTAGCACGAGGCGTAAGCATCTGGAGGGAGCAGTTAGGAGATGGTCAGTGAAAATGGGGGGGGCTTACCGGTTCGTGATCGTCGCCATCGCCGCCGCCATCAATAAGGGTGTTGGGCTCGTCAGCAGTGGGGGACAAAGGTGGGTTTCCGTTGACGTTGAAACGCTGGTCCGGTGAGAGCTCAGGTAGATTCTTGAAAGCGCGAGACGAAATCGTAGATGCCTCGTTCGCCTTCGATTTCCTGACCTTGCGCATTGGGGGCAACGACACGCTGGGGCACAGGAAGCCGCGGTAGCGGAGTAATCTAGGACACCGTTGACAATGTGATAATCGTGCAGATGTGGGTGTACCACAGAGGACATGAAAAATCGAGTTCCTCGCTTTCGGGACCGTCGTCATCCGGATCGTTGTTATCTCATTGCAAATCAGACAATTTGTGGAAGGTAAAACCGAGAAGGAGCATACTCTGGAGTGGCACCGCCGCAGCCATGGTGTTGACCTTCTTCCTCAGCTTCAAAACAGCTTTCTCCTGCGCCTCGAGACGCTTTTTGGCGACTTCCAGGTTCTCTTTATCTGTGGGAGATAAGACAATGAAAGGGAAAAAGGGAGGGGGAGGTTAAGAGAGGTTGGGCTCACCCATCACGGCCACTTTCTGAGACGGCTTGCGAATGCGCGGGGGTGGTGTCTCGTTCCCTGGGACCTCATCGTGCTTGCGGCGGGCCTTCGCCTTCTGAGGAGCGGTCGGACT
This sequence comes from Mycena olivaceomarginata, assembly GCA_029378375.1. Taxonomy (NCBI): domain Eukaryota; kingdom Fungi; phylum Basidiomycota; class Agaricomycetes; order Agaricales; family Mycenaceae; genus Mycena; species Mycena olivaceomarginata. The sequence goes on along the minus strand of JARKIC010000066.1, from coordinate 382,211 downwards.
CGGGTGACCATCGTCGGAGTCGGAGTCAGAGGAGACGATGACCTGGGGCATGATGGGGGAGGGGAGAGAAAGGTGGGGCGATAAACAAACCTGTTTCACGTTGTTTGTTGGTCTCCAAACACGGGATCGCAGCGGATGTCGGGCCCGAAAAAATTGCAAATTCCGATCGATGGTCAAGTCGACATCACTGCTCTTCATCCGAAATGGCCACCTTCAACTGCCCATACTGCTCTGTGACCCGGCCCACACAGCAGGGTCTGCGATCGCACATTGAGCAAACCAAAGTCTGCCGAGAGAGAAGATATAATGCTTACGCTGTGGAGTCCGATAACGATAGCAGCGATGACTCGGACTCAGATTAAGGCGGTACCGGCTTGGGTGCTGGCCTCGATATCGGGGATGGGCAGGTGCCTGTGGACATGGAGGACATGGACGAGACTCCATCCGCCGATCCCCCGTAATAGTATATAGAGGATTCACCAGTTGGGTCTCCGGTAGCCGCCGAGCCCACACCCACTACCAGAAAACGCCCTCGCGCGACTGTCGAGGAAGTGGAGGACGAGGACGAGCGATTCGTTGAGGACTTTCCCGACGATCTGCACGCCGGTGAACCTCTGGAGCAGTGAAAAACCTTTTTTGAAAATTTGCGCGAGGAACAGAAAGCGGCCGGAAACGCGCCGTGGTATCCCTTTGAAAGCGAGGATGAATGGGAGCTCGCCCGATGGCTGATGACGTCGGGCCTCAGCCAGAAAAAGACTGATGCTTATTTGAAGCTCAACGCTGTTCGTACCTTCGCTGAACTTGCATTCTCATGTTGTTGAAATCTGTCATCAGGTCCGGGAGGGGATCAAACCGTCCTTCCAGAACAATCGGGCATTTTTGAAGTTCGTAGATTCGCTGCCAGCTGGACCTCAGTGGTACTGCAATCCAGTTGAGCTGGTTGGGGACGAGCTCGATGCGGATCAACAACCGAAGAAGGAGATCGTCGAAGTGTGGTATCGAGACCCAGTCGAATGCGTGTGAGAGCTACTTGGGAATCCATCGTTCAAAAAGCAGGGGTATAAGCCGATCCGTGTGTTCAAGAGCCACAGGGCGGGCCATTATACGAACCGCGAGTTCACCGAGATGTGGACTGCCGACTGGTGGTGGGAAATTCAGGTACAGTGATAGTAGCGAACGAAATGACCCGGGACTTACATCGAAATCATTTAGGAATTACTTCCTCCAGGTGCAACACTCGCGCCGATCATCATCGCGACGGAAAAGACCCAGCTTACGCGCTTTAGCGGGGATAAACAAGCCTGGCCGGTGTATCTCAAGCTTGGGAACATCCGCAAAAAAACACGACGCAGCCCATCCGCTCGAGCCACGATTCTCATCGGCTACATTCCTGTGACGAAGTTGGAGATCTTTTCCGCGGCGAAACGATCGTCGGTGTCTCACCAACTGTTCCACGATTGTATGCGCATCATCCTCGAGCCTCTGCGGGTGGCGGGAAAGGACGGTGTCAAGATGGATTGCGCTGACGGCTTCGTGCGAAAGATGTTTCCAATCTTGTCCGCTTACATAGCCGATTATCCGGAGCAATGCCTCGTTGCCCGCTGCCGAGAGAACTCCTGCCCTCGATGCCTCGTCAAACCCAAGGGGCGCGGCGAGCGGATCGAATCGACCATGCGCGATCCAGGCGAGACTCTACAAGTCATCATTGATCAATCACAAAATCAATTCCCCGTAAAATTCGTCGACCAGAATTTGCGGCCCATCAATCCCTTCTGGCTGACTTCCCTCATTGCGATATCTTCTCGTGCATGACACCAGACCTTCTCCACGAGCTCCACAACGGCGTATTTAAAGACCACATCATCAAGTGGACAACTCGAGCAACACTCGGCGGGAACGACGAAATAGATCACCGATTCCGCGCCATGACTCCACATCCCACCCTTCGGCATTTTACGAAGGGTATCTCGCTGACGACTCAATGGATTGGAAACGAGCACAAGAATATGGAGAAGGTTTTCTTAGGTATCTTGGCCAAGGTTACCGACCCAGCCGTGCAGCGTGCAGTCGGGGGAATCATCGACTTCATCCACTACGCACATTTCGAGGTGCACTGTGACGAGTCCCTGGCAAAGCTCGACGCTGCTTGGGCCACGTTTCACGACAACAAATTCATCTTCGTGGAACTGCAAATTCGCAAACATTTCAATATCAATAAACTCCACAAACTCAAACACTACGTCGACTCCATCCGTACTCGAGGAACTGCTGACGGTTTCAACACCGAAAATACCGAACGCTTGCACATTGATCTCGCTAAAGCGGGCTACAACGCTTCTAACCGAGTGAATTATACTCGTCAAATGACGGTCTGGCTTGCGCGCCAGGAAGCCGTCTATCGGTTTGGGACATATCTCCAATGGGCGCTCCCCGGCTACATAGCTAATTCTGGCGCAGACTCTTCACTCGACGATGATGAAGAGGACGAAGAGCAGACTCCGTCAGCACCAGATCCGTCCGATGCTGACGACTCGGACGGCTCGGACGAGCTCGAGGATAATCTGTCCTATCGTGTCGCAAAAACTCCGGCCTTCCCCCACGTATCTGCCGCCACCATTATATCCGAGTTTCATGCGACGGATTTCCTAATCAAGCTGGATGATTTCTTGGAATCACAGTCTATAAATTCCCCAGTCCAACCGAATCTCTAATCCACATTCCCCGTTTACAAACGTCTCACAGTCCCCCTTCCAAAAATCCCCGAAGTGTCCTCCAATGCCATGCACGACACGATTCGCGCTGTCAGAGGCGAACCCCAGAAAATGACGGAAACCGGAAAAGCAGGGTCAGTTTGATCCTGTTCTCATCCGACAAACCGCGCCCGACCGGAGTCAGCGTCCAACTGATGGTACAACCTTTTTATTTGCAATTCTGTAAAACTGACACGCAATCCCAGGCATTTCTGTTGCTCGTATACGTGTCATCTTTCAGTTACCAGCGGATCTTGGAAGCTATCCCACCCCATTGGCGTACGTCGACTGGTACAAACCACTCAAACCTCCGGTTGAAAACATCCGAATGCATGAAGTTTCACTTTCTTCCCGTAACGTCCGCCAAAATTCATCGATCATACCCGTATCCAGTATCCTTCGGTCTTGTCATCCAATCCCCATCTTCGGCAAGTCTGTGGATCCAACATGGACCTCAGATCGTGTCCTCGACCAGTGTAAATCATTTTACCTCAATCCCTATCTCCGACATCACGATTTTTATCTCTTCCGCTATCTCGTGGATTTGTATGATTCTAGAAAGGCAGAAGAAGCACGCAGCGCACGTATCAGACACCTTGGTCGTGCTGGTAGGTTTTAGTGGTATAATACATGTAATTGATAATACATCTTCGCTTCCGGCACGAGAACTTGAAAAGTTTGATTTCTTGAAAAATAATCGGACAAGTACCTGATACGTCAATCGTAACATACTACTACTGATTCGGTGCGCGTAGCTACATGTGCTACCAATCCTTCAGCCAGGAGTACTGGAGCTGCCAAAGCTACCGGGCCGCCAGCTGGGAGCTACTAACGCTACCACGGACTATCAGACTATGTGCCGGCAGCTACTGGCGCTACCAGCACTCGATAAATCTGTCACAGAGCTACTGGGAAAAATGGTGTTCCTGATCACAGTGTGACAGGTGTTCCCGAGTCGATGACTGAGTCAAGTCGAGTCGGCTTAATGAAGTCGACTCTCGCAGACTCCGGAGTCGAACGAGTCGACCTGAGGTCGACTTAGTCGACTTGAGTCGGGTATTTTGAAGCTGCTGTATACAGAGTTGAAACCCGGATGCAAAAAAGACCCAGAAGCGAAAAATATGGGATTATAGGCTCTGTTTTGAGGTGGGTAACCTGATTCTTTTTCCTGGGAGCCTTATGGAGATTATGAAAAATCCTGCCTAAGCAAAAAGGCCCATACCAATCGTCAGCTAGCACAAAAAATTGCAAAGATGCCAAAAACAGGAATGTGTGGCTGTGCCAGAAGTCCTGAGGAGAGAATTATTATTGCGAGTGCCCCCTACATTCTACAGACCCGAAATTGTATGTAGGGGGCCTTCAGCAGTTCTTCTCCCTCCTCATAGTCACAGATTTTCATAAGGGTACAATCAACCCTCAGACCCTCGACATCGCCAGCTTCTTGCTCCCAGCTGTCGAAAATGAAGGCGTCGGAATGCCCAGGGTACTGCCGAAAAAGTGGTGTATGCGTGAATCGCTCGGCGGGAATGGGTAACGCCATAAGCAACTGAAAATAGTCTTGTGATGGCGGACAGGAGAAGGTAGCGGTGCAAAGCCTGCGTACGGCAGAGCCAACGACCAGCGGAGTTTGGGGGCTTCAGACGGACCGACAGACGTAATTTTATAAAGAGGGTGAATTCTAACAAAAATTGTGCTGGCTATCGCACAAACAAGGTGCTGTGAGAATCCCTGTTGAAATGGCTGAAAACAGGGGGATTTTTGCCTGGGAGGAGGGGAGAGCTCCTCCCGTACACCAGCTCTTCAGCTGTTGGTCAGGTCCCACAGGGATTTAACCGGCGGTCCGGAGGTCTTGCCATTTTAAGGCTAATTTTTAGCTTGTCCAAATAATTTTTTCAAACGAATGTAAATCACCTAAATTGTAGCCCTGGATGTACCATTGCATCTGACATTTTTAATTTTGCAGGGGATCAGGTGCTTTGGCAGCCGCAAAGTTGTGATTTTGGCTGATTTGGGCTGATTTGGGCAAATTTCAGTGATTTTAGTCACTTTACAGCTGCTATAGCACCTGATCCTCTGCATATTTCTACGAAATTTGAAGTGTCAGATGCAATGGAACATCCGGGGCTACAATTTGGGAGATTTACATTTCTTTGAAAAAAATATTTGGACAAGCTGAAAAATGGCATTTTCGAGTATTTCGCTTGTTTGATTGTGCATCGAAATATTTTGATGTTATCAACGCCTCAGGAATGTATGCATCAGCATTCTAGACCATCTCACATCTTAGTTTGTGCAAAAACATGCTCTCTTTGTCCAGCAATGTTAAAAATTAGGTATAAGTTACCACGGGTGTGACTGTGTGGATCATTGCTTCATGTTTTTCCAAGCGGATAGATCCTTCTGAGGAGTCTACTTCAATTTTCATGACAACATCCTGTGGAAAGCGAGCTCTGCAAGTGCCGTCCTTTCTCAAGCAGCATTTGACTTCTTTTCTGATCCGCGCCCGGGCTTTCACTGGTTTCGAGAGGTCGGTGACCGCTAGAAGGTGCCGGAAATCATGCACACTAGATCCGAGAATCAAATCTTTCACAGTTTCTCTATATTCGCCCCACCACTTGGTCAATTCATTACAATCTTCACATTCCATCCGCTCACAATTTTCACAGAGGGGCGGAGGCATCTTCGGAACTTTTTGGGTTGGGTCCACATATCTTACCGGCGCGGAAGTCGGAAGTGCATCTTGGATTACATCATTGAATGCTCTCCGAGTCTTGGCAACATAAGGCACCTTGACCTTAAGTTCAGCCATTGTTCCGGTAGGAAATTCACCAATATGAGCCGCTCCAAGTATTCAACCTTGGCTTTCTGGAATTATCCATCTTCATCGAGCATTCTCGCGCGAATCTCTTGGGGACTCAGTGAGCCTGTTATCCAGATTAACATGTGCGTATGGAGGGTCAATCTACCCCGCCGCCCAAACGCCCCACACCAACCACCCGCGCGGCCGCACAGGCCAGGTTTGATGGATCCCTGACATGGTATATGCTCTATGAATGCCTTTGACATATGGTCGAAGAAACGAGCGGCTATAACCGGATTATGAGATATGAGCCTCCTTCGCTCGTCAGAATTCCGAATTTTGGGCGTGAAATCTATCTTGTTGTCTGCAAGTACAGAAAGAGAGGGTGGTTATTATTCACCGGGGAGAAGGTTACATACCACGTCCTAAATCCGCACAGTCTTGTCGCCTGACACGAGTGTGGCGGCACTGCAGGAAGATCTGCGACAATCTACGAAAGCGGTCCGAACCTGAACCGAAGTGTGGGCTGGACACTCTGGTAAGTCGGTTGAAATCCAAAACGCTTCAATCGTCTAGATCCCATCCTATATCAGGTGTGGTATTTGATGCAGTTTATCCCAGAATATCAATTCAAGGCTCACGCGTTTGAATGATGCAGGGACTTCTGGGCGCAAAATCAGAGCACAAATCCAAAAATAAAAGTATACATTGAGGCGGCGGCTTCTAAATCTGCTGGTTTCATTCACAAGCCCATTCAAATCTTAATAAATTTCGTTGTTATCATGGTGGCCTCACGAAATTCAAACGGAATCCGTCCACACTCCTGCTCCCCCAAAACCCAGATGGAAAATTTAGGGAGGTGCAGTGACATTGTATAAATAGCCCTACCGCACCGGATGCACCGGTGGCCACGGCCATCAGCCGGCATCGCAATAGCTTGGTTTTCGTTTTCGTTTCTCGTACATACTGTACTATTTCGATCAAATCGACAGGGGGTGTGACGCGTGACCCGTTGGACCTATTCGACATTTCGACAGGGATCCTGAAGGAGCATGACAGGGACAAAAATTTCGATTATCTCCCGACGAGGTGGGCAATGGGTTGTAGCTTTTGCAGTCGTTCTGAGTGCCGGACTTATACGAAAATATCGGGACATAATATCTCTCACCAGGCTATCAAGTCGTGCCGCCGGGTGAAGCAGTAGGATCGTATGAATGTTTGACAGGTTTCGAGGCGCGGGAAGCCATGTGCAATTTTAAAGTCTCAAACGTCGAATTTTACAGTCTGGAAAAATATGGCAGGCACTCGAGAAGCACAACAAGAAATATTCAACATAATCCCGACCCAACATCTACCACCCCAGACGATGACGACGAACTACTCGACGGGTGTCAAACGTGCGACGATGCAATCGCCGCTTGTATGTAGGTCGGAGAACAAATTTGCCGAGACACTGGATGATGCCACTTGAAGTTGAATGTGGCGGCGAGGCGACATCTCGGAGCAGACCACTCTGAGAAAACCGACAACGAGGTATACAGGGTTTTGGCGTCATAGAGACGATGTCCGAGTCCATTGGGAGTCCGATGAAGAATTTTGTTAAATTTAGTACCCTAGCGAGTCAGAAACCAGCAGATTTTTTATGGTGCATTCTGGGGGTCTCAGAAGCGATTTTCGAGCATTTTTCCAAACCAGTTGATCAATTCGACAAAGGCCCGCGTGACGCGTGACCTCGACCAAATTTCGACATCGACATGGGGTGCGTGATGCATGACTGTTGATTTGATCGAAATGATACGGTACCTGTCAAGACGAGTTAGGATTGCGAGACGGAAGTAAACCCAAATGGGGCAGTTGCCCGAGATCGAAGGCCGCGCGTCTCCACGTCTTTCCTCAGCTCTTGTTGTTAACCACACACGACGCTGAGGTGAGATCTCGACCGTACCGTAGGAAACACGGACTTACTTAACTTATTCATGTAGCCTTTCGTGTATCCCTTTAGGTATAGAACTAAGCTCTTGTTGTTAACCACACACGACGCTGAGCCTTTCGTGTATTCCTTTAGGTGAACCCGTCCGGTTCTGAGAGTACCCGTGGCCTCACGGTGTGGAAGACACATCCTTAGGCTTGACTCGTTTAGGAAGGCTACCATGCAACGCTTGTATTCGAATTGCTGCGACCACAGCCCATCACGATACTCTCAACTCCGAACACCCGCTCCATGTTCTGGTGTCTCGCCTTCCCTATGGCGATATCTCTGCACAGGAGCTTCCGTTAAACCATATTTGCTCATACACAAAAAAGCGCACCACAGACTGATCAATGAAACTCTTCAACTCCTCTGCAGTTAACCGCAGCAGAAGGGTCATGGCCGTTTCTACATCATCCGCGCAGTGGCCATGGAGGTCATCAGGAAGACAGATCGAGATGCGGCGGATATGGGACGGGGGGTTCCAAGACGACGATGTAACCATTTTGATGGCGTCGGAATGTGAGAATCCAGTGGCTATGAGGCGCGCATAATCTGCTGCGCGTGTCCCGGGGACTGCATTCCAGGGCATTGTGGGCGAGCTCTGGCGAGAAAGAATTTGTTGATTCAGTGTATCTAAAGGAGTAGCCAATGTTAATGGTATGCACGTCCCGTGGAATGTTGAGCACCGAGTGTGTGTGTGGTGCGCACTAGCCGCAGTTTATTAGGGTCTGTCGAGGATCTGTGGGGCTTGATGCCGTCCCGAAAAACACAATCAATGCTGCTTTTTCTGAAGTGTTCTGTCAATCATATAATCCCCCAAATATCTGCTCACCGGGAGCTGTCGCATGATGGATCCTGGTCAGGGCAATCGCATCTTATTTTCGTTTGCCTACATTGAAGGCAAGCCTATATTGCATTTAGCCATGCAGTAAACCCTTGTTTGCAAGATGCATACGAGTTTCGACTTCTTGACCTGGGGCAGGAGTTTTGGATTCTGGACCTTGGGCATGATTTACGGGGGAGCGCGAGGAAACAAGAGGCGGTCGCCCAATCCCATTTTGAGGGCGTATGCATGTCCTCCGGGTCCGGAATTATACCATTCGGGCTCCGGAGCTTGGTGTCCGTCGCAATCTCGGGCCAAATCCTCGGGCCGTGAGGGCATTTATTTGTGAACCAGCGCCACCCCGGGGCCCGAAGGAAATGAAGAAGTTCCTCGGCCCAAATGAAATTCATCGCAGGAAACTTTGTGAACGAGATTTATGGATCAATATTGTGATCTGGATCGCGAGAAGATCACAGAATTCATACGGCCATCAACTCCAAGGGCCGGCTGTGGCCCAGAAATGTGGACGAAATTTGTGATGGGGTTAATACAGGGAACACCTCCGTTTATGGCCATAGGACTTCTCGTGGATGGGGGTGGCTTAGTTACTGCTGACAAAGTCCACCATAAGAAATTGAAGACCATATACAGAGTTGAAACCCAGATGCGAAAAATTTTAAAGCTTGATCATTTGTCCCGACGGTATACCAGACTCTGTTCTTCAAAAGCTGGTGTATACAACATTACTATCATGTAGTGTGCGTCCAAATATTTTGGGATTTTTCTGGGCTGTTGTCATAAGATAGGAGCCCATTACTTTTCCTGGCCATTTCAGTGTGGGACCCTGATGCGAAAAAATCAGGTCACTGATCGTGCTGACTGCATCCCTACCACCGGATCCTGGTCGGGGGAGATAGAGCTGTTAGTAAAGTTCCCCCATGTGCAATATTAGCTCTGGGAAAATGTTTCACACCCTCATAGGAAGACTTCTCCGCTCGCTACTTGTAGCACAGCCACAAGTTTCCGTTTCTGGTAGGGATTCAAATCTTTCTGCTGGCCGACGATTTGAGTGGACATTTTGAGTATGTAGGTTTGTTGATACTCTCTATAAGAGTCCTGCAGAAAAAAACTGGGTCAACACAACCAAATCTGGGCTCCTAATTACAGAATTTTCGCATCGGGGTCTTTTTCGCATCCGGGTTTCAACTCTGTATCAGTTTGCATCTAGCGAGTACAGTTGACTGAGTCATAATACATAACCTCGTAATGCATAATGGCTCATAATGCATACAATCTGAGCAGGTTTCATGTCCACCAGGCTGCCCGTTCTCACTGTACAGAGGTGCTGATAACGCCTATTGCTCATAATGCATCGGATTTGGGCGTCCACCGACACTATGCATTATGAGCCAGTCAACTGAACAACGAGTTTACCGAAGACAAACAGGTAGTAATGTACGGATGGTTATCCATACATAAACACACAGGATGTCAATGGAGCACACAGAAATTCCAGGGGGGCGATCACACAAGGCGCTAGCAAAACGTGGACTGGCTGGCCCTCGCATAGGCTGGACATCTGGTTAAAACCCGTAGGACCTCACCACCGGCATACTTTGCTGGTGTACGGAAAGGGAGTATCACTCCCCCCAGGTATAAATCCCCAGGTTCAACTTTAACAGAGGTCCACAAAAGTATAGTGCTTGCGATGTTTCTTCGATCACCAGACGGAAGATTCGACGACACCCGGTTCCAGGTGCGCACGGCATTTGCGCCGTAAAGTGTTTTGAGGCAACCGGTTTCCCATCGGACGATTGTGTGGTCAGTCATTGACCCCCAGATACATAGTATAACAACAGGAAACCGAACTCGCAAGAAATCCAACGCAGAAAATCAGGATACCACGCACACAAAGCCCCAAAACTTCGAAACCGTCCTCACCAGTCTTTGCGGGACAGGCAAGACAATCAGCGAGGGGATATATGATATTGAAAAACTTGCCCGAAGTGGTTAATCCGGCGACCCGGCTTTCGTATGCAGCAATTGCATACTGGGCCTCCATGTAATTTGGTACCAGGGCTGGAGTTTTGAGGCGACGGACTTTTTGCCGTAGGTCATTCCGAAGAGGGGTGATTTTAACATGGTAGCCCTGGCAAACGCTCAGAGAAAAAAGCTCAGGGCAATGAAAGGAAGACAAGGACGAGATATATGTCTTTATCTTCGGCCAGATATGCACTGAAAATGCCAAGGGAATAAGGATCCAGGAATGCAGCGCAACATCAAGCGTACCGACAAGACCCGATTGCCCAGATAGCCATAATGGCGCCGAGTTCCTTCGCCTCGGCTACTTGAGCAGGGCTAGGGTACCGGTTCTTACGTGTCACGGATCCTGAAACAATCGCAAAGAAACTCGAAATCTGGGTAGTTGCCATCTGATAGACCTGGGACAAGGGCCTCAAGCTTTGAAGGCAGACGCGTAATTTGCCTACGGATATATATATATTAGTAGTGCAGCGGTCACTAATTATATAGATTCCGCAACCGACCGTCGTGTGGCACGGAAAACTCGATGAGAGCCATACCATCAAAGTATGTTCGCTGGAACTGCAAGTACTCGAACATTTCTGCTTCGGTAGATAGGGTTTCTAGCACTGCAAACACCTGTCGACCTTGTTCAGAACCGCCACAAGGACCATCATCGAAACTCACAGCGTAGGTGTATTCGACCATCAGATTTTTCATCGCATTTTCCATATACTAAGCCAAGGATTGTCAGCTTGGTAAGTGACTCCTTGAGAATCTTACGGGTTCAAAGAGATTAATGAGATTTTCCAGGTCAGGCAGATTGCTCGCCATGGCGTAGTCGAGAGACAATTCGAATCGATGATGCTCCGCCAAGAACACAGTGTTATCTGCCGGGGTGACCCAATGAAAGGAGACGAAATGACCATTCCTACACGTGCTCGCTTCATTTAGGCCGTACTGCTTACTTAGCATGATAACGTACCAGACTCCCCAGGCAGGTATGGCCTTGAAATGAATTTCCAAGCCTCTAATATCGCTTCTGCCGAATCTTCCGTGTCCCCAAACTGCCCGCTTGACCTTATTGTCCGTGAACTTCACCGCCAAAGCCTGGATGCTCCACTCTGGAGCATCGAGAACCACTGCATCGAAGCGGCGGTCGTCGCCTCTCCCGGCTACGGCAAAATAATGGGTCCGCCCGCCACACGAGTACTCGCGAATGACCGACTCTGAATCGCCAATGACAAAGTGGAAAAAATTCCTGCAACAGAGATCCTCGGGAGACTTCCCCGGGCTACGATAAAAGACTAACACTTCATCCACCGAACCAAGACGGAGCTTGAACGACACGAGATTGGCAGCGCAGCGCTTCAAAATTTGCAACGCATCGCCGACGGCCAATCCACCATCCGTGACGTTCAAGTCGACTGGCGAATCTACGCAGAGATGGGTGAGCATAGCCCACTCAAGAGGAAGCAGCAGAGCTCTCCCCGGACGGTCGGAACAGATGGAGAATCTTCGCAAGCTACCACCCATCACAAACTTCCACTCCGCCGGGTGCGCGTCCCATTCGTCTCTTTCAGGATACAATACCGGGACGAAAACACAGACTTCCAAGCTCGGTGCGGATGTTTGCCGTAGTTGCGTGGACATCACGGAGTGGATGTTCATAAGGTCAAGCGTGCGCCAACGACCGGCGAAGGAAACCAACACCTGGCACAACGCCGCAGTGGCAGGCGTGCGATAGAACGAGCTAGGGAGATGTTCCGGTGCCCACAAAGTGATCGACAATAGAAAAGGGGAGGAGCGAAGGAGCCAATCCGCCAGAGCGGCGACACGTTGCTCATTTTTCAAGACGTGGCCTATGTTGATGTGAAGGGAGGTCCACAGCCGTGGGAATGCGAGCGCAACGGTACGCCACGCGGCAGGTATCGGTAAACGGCGGTGTTCGGTGGTCGCGGAGTAACAATCGGTGGGAAAAAAAAAAAGCTCGGATGACGTGGCGGTGCGGAGTCGGAAAGGCGGCGCTTCAGGGTAGAACCACGCTGCTGTCACCAAATGGAGGCGTAGCCTCAGGTCGCAAAGGCGGGAGGCTCGGCGTCGGCTCGGGGAGACTCAGTGGAGGACTCCACTAGGCGTGTTGTGGGCAGTCATATCGACTACTAGGCAGCCTCAATGGTGGGCTGCATTTGAGCCGCATCCCAATACTTCGTCGTTTCTCCTCTTATAGCTCTCGAACATTAGACACCTTCCTCAATAATAGTTATGTACAGTCGGCTAAGACCCATTGATCTAACACACTACTAGGCGCTGGTTCCATTGGAGGGCCCTTTGGCTCATCTTTGTCGGGGGCGCCTGTGCCGGCTGTCATGGACTCTAGAAGTTTGGAAGTATTCAGGATGTTAGAGTCATTCTGTACTTTTTATGAGGAATCATGAAGCGCATTGATCTTGATTAATCCTGGAGCACAATCAAGGGTTCTGATGGACAAAGCTTTTTCTATGGTGAGAGTAGCGAGAATGAGATACGCATAGGCACCACATTCGGGCTTGACTGGTATGTTCCGCTTTGATATCGGGTTCCATTTTGATAGATTTTTACAGTTATGACCCCTGAAGGCCACAGAAACATGGATGCGCTGTCCAGGAGCAATAATGCAGCCAGCACCCAAATGCGGTGTCCTAAAGTATTCGCATGAGTCGCCGGTTTCGTCCAGATGCGGACTGGCTCGCCTCGTGGTTTCCCCTGGCGCCCGAAAAGTTAAGCGCTTTAAAGGTATATACTCCAGGAGTCTCCATCCACTCGTGAGCGATTTGTGAACATGATCTGTCCGCAGATCGTCCGCTTTCCATACACCTCGGACGGCTCGAAGGCGCAGTCAAAGTCCAGCCGCTGTAGCTTCGTTTTCCATCCAGATGAGAGCCGCCGATGATAGAGAAAGCTCGAGGTCTCTTTTTTTCCCTCCGCCGCTAGGAAAGACCAGAATCAAATTATCCGCATCATTGGAAGGGTCGAAAGCACCCACATGGCTGAATGAGTGCCCGCAAACCACACTTTCTTGACATTTGGGCTCTCGCCCAACATAGAACACCCTGTACCTATGTATTCCGGCAGAAATTTAACGCGTCGTTCGTCTAGGGCCAAGGCATGTCGAAAAAAGCAAATGTGATCGGTCGATGACCTCCAAGAGGGGCAAAGTGAAATTGCCGCCAACACTGCCGCCCTGCCGCCAAGGCGGTAGTGGCGGCAGTAGGTGGCGGCACTCAAATTTTGTTAGATAGCAGCTGGCTGGGGGCTTGCCTGCACCATCTTGAACTACATTGTGGTGTATTAAATACAGTTAATACATGTATTTGGACAGTAAAGTATACCCCAAGGCGAAAAGTTTAGCTTAAATTCGACTGGTGATGGCGGCAAAGGGCGGCAGTTTCACTATTTTTGGGGGCGGCAGTGGGGGCGGCAGTAGGGGCGGCAAATGTCTGCGGGGGCGGCACTTTTATTTTTGGGGGGCAGCAGTGGGGGCGGCAATTCAACTACGTGACAAGTGGCGGCAATGTGACTGTATGTGACAGCGGGCGGCAATGGGCGGCAAGGGGCGGCAGTTTTCACAAAAATTATGGTTGGTGATTATTCAGACTGAGCGGCCGGCGAAGTGGATGAAAGGTAAGTGTTTAGCTTCCGTGGGGCTCAAGCTAATGGATAAAACAGAGTCCTCCGAGTCCTTGGGTCCCCGATGCAACCCTACTCGTAGTAGGAAGGCTACCCCAGTTCAAAAGTCGGTTCAAGTTCCGATGCGCAAAAAAAGGTCTAAATGAGCCGCGTAGTTGTTACATGTTGTATAGCTCTCACAACTCGCCCTTTCCTTCACAGGTATCCTGGCTGGGTGGAGTTTGATTCAGAGGGAAATGAGATTTAAGCCCGAGGTTCTAGCTTATATTATACAGAACATTTTCGGGCAGATACAATCGCCTCTATGTGATAAAGTGACCTTGATAATAAACGAAGTCAGATATAATACATATATCTATATTTCAAATGTTTGCGGCGGCAGCGTGACAAGTTTGAAAAGTGCGGCCCCTGGGGGCGGCACTGGGGCGGCACTTTGCACGCGCGGGGGCGGCAGTCAAATACTTGGGGGCGCACCCAGGGGCGGTAGGGAGGTGGTGCTGGCGGCGTGGCGGCAGTATTGGCAGCACTTTCACCGTGCCCCTCCAAGAGGTGGGCGGGCCGAAACCCCGTGAAATCAACCTCTCGAACCTTGACAGTGGCTGTACCCCCCACCACCACCACCTCCACGCGAGCGGCTGATCGGACCGACGCTTTCGGACCGACATCCGCCTGCCATATTTTCCAAGCGCAATTGTATAACAGCTTGGCCGACTCGTTGCTGCGAATGGCCACAACCAACTACTTGAATACAGAATACTCTATTACATGATTTAATTCTTCGAGCTGCTAGCTACTGGTGCACCCGAATTAATCTTTCGCTTTTTTGTCACCCCCGCCGCCGCTGCTCTTTCGCCTTCCACGACCCGACGCATCTGCAACCGTACGAACCGGAACACGACGTACCCCTGGCTGCGACTCTTCCACGCCCTCATCCGGCCCGGTTACACGAGAAAATGGAGCCGGAATCTTGCCTTCGGGAGTTCCAAGCCCACGATGCTCCGTGACGGTGATCTCCATAGCTGTCCAAACTGCGTGCGGCAGTCGCTGGAGTCCGTCGGGGTTGCGCGGTGACGCATACTCTGGATGTGCGAGTGCCAGGTGCTCTTCCATGTTGTACCGCCACTGTGCAGGCTGAGAACGGCTTTCCCTTCCGGATGTAAGTGTGCTGGGGCATAAGCCGCACACAATCGGGACGTTGCGGCATGGGGTAGCCGCGGATCCTCGCTATGCGAACGCGTATTTGAAAGGTGCTGCAAGTCGACAGTTGCTTTCGACCGCGACAGATGTCTTCTTGACCTGGACATATACGTTGCATGCGGCACAGAGCAAATTTTGGCCTTAGCCGAGCTAGCCGAGCGTTGCCGGCGGATCAAATTGCCTAAACGGGCTCGGTTACGAAAGGTTCCGGTCGTCACACCGAAAAAGCCAAGAATGGCCTTACGAATTGAACGTAAGTAATACTACTGGTACTCGGCAATGCACTGCAGATTTCAAACTCCGACGATGGCACACAGAGTGGTCACTCAACAGAACTCTTGCTACAGGCACTTTGAAGATGGCTTTGTATGGAGAAATATGCTGGCATGGTCCCTAGATATAGTGTTGTTTTGGCAGATCTGCAATTACTGTCTTGTCCCGCCTGAAATGAATATTTTCAGACTTAGAATGCCCAATAGCACTTGATGCAGAGCTTCTATTTCCAATCCACCAAAACAGGATTTTTTGCAATCATTTATCACACATTTCATACTGCCAACATTTTCCGATAGGCGGCACGACGATGGAGTTCTGTTTTGCAGTGCGATGAAAGCAAAAGACCGTAAATAGGGGCAGAACACAGCTAATTTCCAAATGCGGTAATACCATCTTTTCCATCACCGAATTTTGGCAGCGTTGCCGAGCACCAATACTACAGTATTTCGTTCAATTCGTATGGTCACATGTCACACGACCAAAAATCTAAAATTTTCGTAAGTCACCCAGTCACAGAGGCAATTTTGGGCTTAGCCGAGCTAGCCGAGCTTTGCCGAGCGTTGCCGGCGGATCAAATTCCCTAAAGGGGCCCGGTTACGAAAGGTTCAATTTGTATGATGTTGTCACACCCCAAACCGCCTTACGAATTGAATGAAATACTACAGTATGTGGCTACTTTGCTACATGCTACTGTATCCATAGAGTACTGCCCCTCATCAATTTGGGAACTCGTCTTTCATTTCTTGACTAAAATTTCTCAAAATATTTGAGAGCTGTCTTCTCATATATTCACACAGAACTGGTGAGTCAGATTTTCTGTTTCCGTCGCGCAAGCCCAGAATCGCTCCTTTTGGGCAGTCACGTGGGGCAACTGCGCTTGTCTACTTAACATATTTAAGGTTTGAATGGACCCTGCAAGATGGGGCCAAGTGAAAGTGCCGCCCCTTGCCGCCCTTTGTGCCGCCGGGCGGCAGTGGCTGTGCCAAGGGGTGGCACTTGAATGTTGAACTTCGGAAATGGGGAGGTACCTGGCTCATACTTTAAAACACTAGTTAGTAGTGTACTGTATGTCAATATTAAATTGTGTTTGAGCTCATTGGTGCCCCACAAAACACGAAAAATACATCAAATTTATGCTTTTAGGGCGGCCAAGGGGCGGCAAAGGGCGGCACTTCAGTAGTTTAGGGGCGGCACTGGGGCGGCAGTTTATCTGTGAGGGGCGGCAGGGGGGCGGCAGTGGTCGGCACTTTTTTTTTTGAGGGGACGGCACTTTTATGGTAGTTTACCACGTGACAGGGGCGGCAGTGTGACCATTCCTGTGACACATGGCGGCAAAGAAGAAAAGGGCGGCACAATGTGCAAATTATGCGACATGTTTTTAGTGTCTTACAAGACATGCCTTCGCTTCGCTCCGGCATAAGTGCAGGCTTCCGCAGTTGAAGGAACATCAACCGTAAATGGTGGGATCGTAATGATTGAGGAGGTCTCTCATCGTTGGTCGGCGGGGAGAGCACATTCAAAAATTTAATGCATTCACTGAAGGATTGACATACAAACATCCCTATCATGAATCAAGTCCTAGCCCAATGCGCGACCCAGCCTTTTTCATCAGCTCCAACTGCCGGCTAGAGAAACATAGGTTGGAAATAGACTAAACTTTACGTTCCATCGCTTAAATATTGGCCTTGAGTACGAGCACTTCGACACTTGCTTCGCGGGGTCGAAAACTCCAAGAAAAATTGCGGTGTGTATGTAAGGATGCCGTGCTACGGCTAGGTGGACAGAGCGGCTTCAGACCACAAACAACGTCCATAGGCATGTAGGAGAGGAAAATATGCCAGGTAACGCACCAAACGCCCATCTCATCTCACACGGGAAGTCCAGAAAATTAGACGTGCTGGGGATGTGCTCCGACCGTATTGCATGGTGGTTGAAGTCTGTGGGCGTAGTGGAAAGTTACCGGCAGCGCATAAATGGCGGAAGATCCAGGCTTAATAGAAATATGTCAGCGAACGCAATGTGTTAGCATGAGGTGGGCCTCCATGAACGCGAACATTTAAATAGAAATGGAACAGACACTTGTAGTCGATTCGGGCGATGCCGACGCGGTAAGCCTCGTGGAGCTACGTTAGCCGTGTTGAGAAGAATGTAATAGTGGAAAGGAACTCGATGTAATGTACTAAAGAGCGCTGATCGGAGAACCTGATGTCCGCACGCGGGGAGGACAGAAAAAATGAACGCTAGATCAGAGAAAAAAGTCGGCCGGCCAAAGATACACTGCACTGATTCAAACCAGTGTGTAAAGCTATGTTTAGCATGATTGTCAATATATTGGATTGCACACCATCGTTCCTGACAGCAAAGCATATACGCTGTTTTCGAGGAATTTGAATGTCGAGGATCTCGGAGCTTTATGGCCGTGTTGGGAAGGCGTCAACCAACGATGTCGTCGTAATAGGAAAACTCACCGAGGGGGGATTGTGGGCTTCCTTCGAGCCATCGGGATTCATCCGTTATTCTGGATCGCTGGCTACCTAATACCGAAGAATGCGTAAAAAAAGCAGAAAGATCTCAGTGCCATGTCAGTTAAGTGATACGACAATGCGAGAGGGTGTAGCGCACCCAAAATATCGGCGCACTGGGAATGATTCGAGGATGGGAAAAAGTTTTGAGCCACTTGACTGATAGCTCATCGTCAAGTAGAACGAAAAAATTAAATGCACGATAGTAAGAAGAGACTACGTCATTCAGATTTAAGGTAGGGAGATATAACAGCGAAACAGATGAACCTGATGAAAACCATCAGACACTGGTCACCGTCGGAGTTGATAGAAAAACCTGTAATAAACAGGGAGGGGCCTAGGCTCGATGCGTTGCCGAGCGAGGGGAACTGTAGACCGAAATACTCTCTATGAGCGTGTGATCTTAATTTGGGACAGTTCGACGCACCTCAGTACCACCAGCACAGGGACAAATTGGACCAACTTGATACACTGTAGGAGGAGACTCTGAAGTTAGTTGCAGAGACAACACATGAACAAAACCACACATACGGAGCGACGAAGCGATGCGATAGGGAGATGAGGGGGGTTAGGAATAAAGAAGGAGGGTGGAGAGAAGAAGGCTATGTCGACGCTCCGCCCTCTTGCCTTTTGAGGGGGTCTTGAGGGGCTGATCGGCGAGCTACAATTCACCAAGCGCTTGGGCGCTAAGTTAATTATTAATATACCGAGGGTCAGCTGGACGTCGAAATGCTGTAATTTCGGGAGAACAAACAGGTGCACTCTGATTCGAGGCATCTGCTTAATATACTAGTAATTGCAAGCATAGCGCTTCAAAACAATGTTGGAAGTGGTTGAAACTCAAAATTGAATCTCTGAAACTGAATCAAGTCAAGAGTACTGTAAGTCAACCATTGCATAAAACAACAGCCTGTGCATCCAATCACAATTTTTTCATCCTTGAGAGTTTAAATGGAATGGTTACGAGTTTCAAGCACTTTTTTTGTGGCCTCAGTGCACTTCTGAAGGGGCACAATGCTCGCACTAGCAATACCAACCTCACAATCATGATTACTGGGTATAATCATGGGAATTTTATTGTTGAAATTATGGAACCTGGAGTACCTGAAAGCTATCAGTGATTCCATTGGAGGTTAATTGGGGTGAGTCAGTTGTCCGATGCTTGCTTTCGGGTTTACATCTTCAATCAATATTCAACCTGAACCTTGATCCACTGATTGGGAACTCACTTGCGGCGGCTCATTTCTCTATCTGTCCTCTTTCTACCAGCAACCAGTCTGAACATACCTCCCACAGGGTACAAGATCAAGGAATATTTGGTATCAGAACATCTAACTAATGATTGATGTGGAAGTTTGGTTCAAGTTGGGAACTGGGTCACCGACTCACTGTGGGGTGGTTCAACATACACATAACACAGTAGGTAGAAGTGAATATTGACTCAATGGCTGACTTGAGCTTTGTCTAAGACTTAAAAAATACGACGGCGGCACTTTTCCCATTAAGGGCGGCACAAGACTACCGCCCCTTGGCGGCAAAAGGCGGCACTGGCGGCAATGGCGGCACTTTCACCTTGCCCTGCAAGATGTTCGCATTTTAAACCACATGCCCCAGAATGGCATTTTGAGTCACATGCTTTGTAATGGCATTTTGAACCCTGTGCCTCACTATTGAATGGTTTAATTTGCATTTCGAACCGCATGCCCCAGAATGCCATTTTGAGTCACATGCTTTGTAATGCCTTTTTGAACCCGGTGCCTGGCTTGAGCTCGTCGTGGAGTCAGTCGCTTGTGTCTGCAGCTCCCGCGAGTGCTGCGCTCAGCGTCTGCCCCATCGTTCTGAAGGTACGGAAAGGCATGGAGGGCTTAATAGTAAAATTTGCAGGATTTTGGTAGGAGGCCTATGTATTGGCATTCGGAAGCATAGTCTGGCTCAGAATCAGAGCCCCCTGGTCCGCCGTTCCAGAATGGCAATCGTAGTATTCTACCTGGCCAATTTGGTAAGTCACCAGGAAAGATGGCAAAGAATATTGGTCAGGGTGGGGTGAAATTTGCCGGATTCTGGTAGGAGGGCTATTGGCATTCGGAACATAGCCTTTGGCTGCAGTTTCCAACGCAGACAACGAAGAAGTCTCGAAGTCGAAGCCTGTGTCAGCCCTCCGTCCCAGACAATTTGAACCATTTGCCGATCAGAAACATCACTCAAGCGCTTGGAAAGCCGAGTGACACGACGAATGAAGTTCCGAATCTTCTCGTCGCTACGCTGGCGAACAGAGAGAAGATCACGACGCATATTGCGACGGATCTCGACGGGAAAGCAGTATTCAAAAAGTCCAGAGTAAATTTGTTGCATCTTGAAAGAGCCGGAGTCCGTGGCAAAAAAATCCATGAAATACTCGGACGCGGGCCCAGAAAACGAACGCGGCGATTAAGCGAACAGCCCAACGAGAAGGAATGGAATTGAAGTCAAGCCAGGTGTCGACTTCGTAGGTCCATTGTTCAAACTTATCAAAGTCAGCCGTGCCGTGGTAGACAAATGGAGCTTTACAGCCAATGTCGGAACCGAAGGTGCGAACAAAATTTTCTTGTTTTGGTAAGTTTTCAAAGAATTCCTTGTAACTCAATTAGTTCTATGCCAATTTGGATGAAACCTAGATAGATTTGACCGGCTAATCCATGCGCAATTGGTGATAGAAAGCGATTCATGAAAGTATTATGTATTGGGTAATTTATGTTTTCGGACCATTTTCGAAGATATCACCGCCGTCAAGGGTACGCACAACAAGCTTCAATTACCACGGATATAGATCATGTTCTTGAAGGTTTGGGTGATGGTTCGGACTCCCTCGGGGTCTTTCCAGCGAAAACGGGGCGCCATAGCAGGCTGGTGTAGGCCAGAGAGATTCAGAAGAGTGGGAGAGCAATGGCGGCGCGGAAGTAAAGGCATGGGAACAGATTCAAACTCCGATGATTAGTAATAAGGTCGGCGACCAATTACCCGGCGCGCGGTATATTCCGAGGAATCGCCCACGCGTATCCTTCAGTTCGTCTTTTTGCTCATCTTGTCGGTGCAATGACTGCCCACTCCAGATATTTCATTGGATTGTGAGTCCTACATATATATACACACCTAGGTATGCCTGAACAAACTTCATCCCTTTTTTGTTGAAACCTTTTCCCCTTGGCTGTTTGGAACCAAAGAGTCTATTTAGTGTACTTCATGTGCTGTTCAATTCATCATTGCTGTCCAGATTGCCGGCAAAGGTCTCGGACGACAAATGTGTCCAGCAAATCTTGAAGTTATGGTGACTTTTGGCTTATATGGAAATGTACACGAACTGGCCTATAATGTACTATGGCGCTCAAAGTGCACTTTTATTCCCGCCCCATTTTTATTGATGATTTTGGAGTTCCCGCCCCACAGATCGGCGGTTTGACACCTTCCACGCTAAATGGATCAAAGATAATCACACAATTAACTTGCGGGGAAATCGGTGATTCCCGTCCCAAATAGGCAGAAATTCCGCCCCACATAGACATGGCACCTGCCCTACTTTTGGTGCCCGCCCAACTTTTGTCGTCTGCCCTACTTTTCAACTTTTGTGCAACTTTGGTTGACAATTCAAACTTCTGCAATACAGCCATTATTTTCAATTTACTTTGAGTCCGAGGACTTCAAGCCGGCCTGCCGGCATCAATTTGGCTTCACACAACTGAAAAACACGGTCATGTCATAAACCCTGTGTTTTCTGTGATTCCCTGTGACTGAGAACACCTCTAAGGACTCTGATAATTCATAAAAGATGCTTCGTGTGTCATTTCAGCACTCTGACTGATTTGTATAGCTACAAATCGAGAGATAGATCAAATTCTGTGTTTTGCAACCACAATCTAATTCACGGCCTCGCTTTGAGGCATGGCTTGTCAGAAAAAATTACCAACGACATGTGACACCATATACTACATTTTAACTTCCATGAGGGGTGTAATAGCATGTCTGTGCACTTTAAGAAGGTCATTAAGGTGGACACTTCCTGAATTCAATGACTAAGCCAATCTGAATTCAGGCACTCAGTCTACTCATGATTTGGACAACGCGCTGTAGAGCCTGATAACTCAGTGGAAAATACCAAGTTTGAGAAAAACTGAGCAAAGCAGCTGCTGCAGAATATTTAGCTAAATCGATTATTATGTAGTTTTGCAGGTCAAGGGCTTCAATCTAGTCATTGCAACATTTTTACAAGTGTAACCTCAAATTATGTAGGCCTTGAGCCTTGTGGTTCCTGTGAAATGCATGGAAATTATGACGCGACTGTGTTGTTTGGTTGTGTAAAGCCAAATTGATGCCGGCAGGCCGGCTTGAAGTCCTCGGACTCAAAGTAAATTGAAAATAATGGCTGTATTGCAGAAGTTTGAATTTGTCATCCAAAGTTGCACAAAAGTTGAAAAGTAGGGCAGACGACAAAAGTTGGGTGGGCACCAAAGTAGGGCGGGTGCCATGTCTATGTGGGGCGGTACTTGTGTCTATTTGGGGCGGGAATCACCGATTTCCCCGCAAGTTAATTGTGTGATTATCTTTGATCCATTTAGCGTGGAAGGCATCAAACCGCCGATCTGTGGGGCGGAAACAATAACTATTTTTCCCCCGGGGTGGGGGGGGGGCCCCCCGGAAAAAAAAATCGAAATTGGAGCACGTATAGATCTTGATGAGAAAACCATATTCCATCTAAAAACTTGGGGTTTCCTCCCAATGGTTGATTTGCTAGAGACCTTTTGATCGCAACCAGGGCCACAATAAGCCAGCCCCGCCCCACACCAAAAAAAAAAAATCAAAATCAAAAATAGACACACAGGTGCAGATAGCTTAGAAAAACCATATTCCATTGTTGAAGCATGTTGGTGGCAGTCACCGTTGCTTCACCAGGGAAAATTTTCAAAATATCAATATCTGTCCATTTTGGGAAACATTGCATTCGCCAAATCAACCACATTGATGGGCCATTTCGCTGTATTCAACTTAGAAAATCTGGAAATGGCTTGGAATGCTTCTTGAGAGACTGTTGGCGGTCAATTACATGCTGGCTGCAGAGAAAAAATAGCCACCAGTTGATCTGGTGGCTCTGCGCAAACTCTCTATGCTGAAGTGCTGTGTCCTGCTTTGCAGAAAAAACTTGGTGCTGATGTGCCATGTCCCGCTTTGGGGACCCACCAAGTCTTTCCTACCAAGCAGGACTTCACCAATTATTATCTGCGGAGCGGACACAGCACTTCAGCACCAAGTATTTTCTTCAGAGCAGGACATGGCACTCCAGCACCAAGTATTTTCTATGGAGCCTGACACGGCACTCCAGCACCAAGTATTTCTATAGAGCAGGACACAGCACTCCAGCACCAAGTATTTTCTATAGAGCAGGACACGGCACTCCAGCACCAAGTATTTTCTATAGAGCAGGACACGGCACTCCAGCACCAAGTATTTTCCGCGGAGCGGGACGGCACTCCAGCACCAAGTATTTTCCGCAGAGCGGGACACGGCACTCCAGCACCAAGTATTTTCCGCGGAGCGGGACATGGCACTCCAGCACCAAGTATTTTCCGCGGAGCGGGACACGGCACTCCAGCACCAAGTATTTTCCACAGAGCGGGACACGGCACTCCAGCACCAAGTATTTTCCACGGGTTAGTTTCTGCGGAGCGGGACATGGCACTCCAGCATCAAGTATTTTCCACAGAGGGGGACACAACACTTCAGCACCAAGTTCAGCACCAAGTATTTTCTGCAGAGCCTAACCCTCAGCACCAAGTATTTTCTTCGGAGCAGGACATGGCACTTTAGCAACCTGCGAGGCTCACGCAATGATTGGATGCTCTGCGCCATGGTGCTACGATACGAGTTATTGAAAGACGTCTACAGTCTTGCATTCCTGCGGGAGCTGTTTCTGGATCAGAACTTTGATCTCACGCAGCGTCTGGCGAAGTATACATACGACGTATTTCAACGGTGTTTGCCATATTCGCTACCTGCCCGGTTTTTAGGCCGGCAGAGTATCTATATAGCACATTGGAATAAATTAGTTGCCTCATACCTGATCTTGGAGACCAGGCGACTCTGAGGTCCTATTTCATCCCGTCTATACAACCGGTATTTTTTCTTATTTTTGTACTTGATGTTGTGGGGGTGCGAACGGGATACTCAGGTCATCAAGTGGTAAGAGAGAAGGTATCCGTAGCGTACGGTTGACGCGTGTACGTAGTACGGGTCCGGCTGTTTCTCAACAGGACCGCGCCGGTACAATTTTAAATGGGGTTGGGCACGGCCCCGATCAAAGTTTCTGCACTTTATCCGTGTTTGTCGATTAAATTCAGAATGTGATGGTTTTTTGATCTTTTCGTTTGCCGCATCGATTGTGCTACTCTTCTGGGCAACTTTGGGAGGCAAAAATGTTACCAACATAGCATAGCATCTCTCTGTCAAATATGGAAGCCTCAAGTCTTCTCAATCCATTTCTATTGGCACGGCTTCGAGCATATCGAGTTTGAGGGGGGGGGGGGTGAGGCTGATTGGATGATGGCTGCGGACTGGGCATAGGAGTATGCAATGGCGGCTGAGATGAGTGTGATGGAATTTGATGGCATCAGTTCCATCTGATAGCACAAGTGACTTTTCGTGATGGCACTTGGTGCACCAAGTGAACTTAAGTTCCATTAAGTTTCTTTAAGTTCCTTCAAGTTCCTTCAAGTTGCTTTAAGTTCCACTCAGCAGATTTCATCCAAAGTCAAGCCCATGTACAAACTTGTAATTTCCGGACCTAAAGGGCATTTGGTGGCCGCTTATGGACTGCCTTTCGAAGCTACATTGAAAAGTGAATATTAGTACAGAGTCTTGCTCTGTTGTATAGTTCACAACCATATTGAATTATGAAGAATACAAATACCAAGACTGTTTATGTGTTGCACTATAGTTTACCATCGTTCCGGACAAACCTACGACTCAGACAAACAAGGATTCCTCAGGCAGTTCTGCACCGTTTTCGCAGGTCTTTGTTTTGGGGCACTCTTTGAGAGGTGTCCTATGGTTCATAACCAAAAGATCCGGGGATTGGACATGTTGGACCGTAAATGGCTATTTTTACGCACCAGCTTAGCCACTGAACAAACCCACTGCTTCGAAAACATTGTTCAGAGATGTAATCACATCATAAACAGATACATGCCAAATTCTGGGCCTGAAAGCCGCTTGTGGCCGTTACAATCTGCAGATAAAACAAGTGTAGCTATTAAAATTGAATGTTTTCATAGCTCACTTCCTTCACTGAAAGTCATTCCTTATCAAAGACTTCAAAACAGCCTCATTCATGAATTAACAACAATGTTTGAGACATAATACATACCACACATCAGTATACAAGCCTCAAGCAACTTACAGAGCTTAGAACCTTTATTTTGAATACCACACCTTTATTCCGAATACCACTTTGAGTCGGGCACAGCCAAGTTCGCGCAAGTGAAGTGAGCCAAGTGTGGGAAAAGATCAGTAAAGTGCGGCCGCTTAAATTTGGGCAGTAAGTGAACTTACCAAGTTAGGAAATAAGTTCCTTTTTGCGGACTCTTCAGATGGGTGGTGCGCGGCGACTCGACAACCTGGGCGGTGTGCGACACAGCAAAAGCTATATCGGGGCGGGTCCCGCGGGCAACGTAAAGGAGCATTCCTATCGCTTTGCGGTAGTGCTCGTTCTGCGCGCGCGAGAGCAGCTGGTCAGAAACCCCGGACGCGTCGTAATTGAGGTCAACGCCCGGCTCCATCGGAGTCATGACCGGAGCGGCATTCTCGAGCCCCATCTCCACGAGAATCTCGTCGATATAGGACTGCGATCCCATCGAAAGCGTCTTCGCTTCGAGATCTAGGGTGATATTGAAGCCGAGTAGCCAATTGATCTCATCGAAATCAACAAGCTCGAAGCGCTCATTGAGCTGCTTCTTGATGAGCTCGACGGCGTCCAGGGTGTCGGCGATGATGGTGAAGTCATCCACGGTCGAAGCGACGATGGTGTAGTGGTCCCCAGTGTATCCGTAGACGACCGCTTCGTCCGCAGAACAGATCTTGTAGCCGAGTGATACAAAGACCGATGACAGCTTTTGATACCATTCGCGCGCGCCCTGTTTGGTGCCGTAGAGACCCTTCTTGAGCTTCACGACGATTCGGCGCCCAGCATCGCGTAGCGCCTGCATTTGCGGAGGTGAGGTCCGAAATTTGTGGTAGAGAGGTGGAAGCTCCATATACATAGAGCTCTTCCTTCAGCTTCGCGTTCAAGTACGCGTTTTTGACGTCAGCCTGATGGATGACGGAGCCTCGGGTGGCGGCAACAGAGAGGAGGGTGCGGAGAGTCTCGAGTTTCACGACAGGAGCATAAGTCGCGTCATAGTCGATGTCGTAGATCTGGGTGAAGCTTTTGGCTACAGGTAGGGCCTTGTAATTTGCAATGGCACCGACGGCGTCCCGTTTGACCTTGAAAACATAGAGGCACTTGATCGCGCCTGGCGGGGCTTCGACGATCTCCCAAGTTTCGTCTTTCTCGATACCGCCCAGTTCGGCCTCGACTGATGCTGACCAAGCAGCTAGTCTCTGTAACAGAACCGATATACAGGTGATGAACAAGTAAGGACCTGTATATACCAAGCAGCTGCTTTCGGACTCTTTAAAGTCTGCTCAATCGAGTTTGGCGTTCCTTCCTCCGCCGCCATGCTGAACTCGTTATCAGAGGTATCGATCTAGGAAGAACACAGATACGCATCTAAATAACATAAGTACAGGGCAAATGTAAGTAGAATAAAGACATACCTCAGCCGCACTGCAATGAGAGTGAAACAACTGAGGTTCTAGACAAATAAATAAAAAGATATAGGCGGAGGACAACACGTAAGCATGACGGGATAACGTGCGCTCACGATGTCCCTTCGGGAGGAGGTCTGGACCAAAGGTACGCGAGAATCTACCCTTCTCGATCTCGACATCGCGCTGACTGTTAATAAAGTCCCGTTCGCGATCCGACGCAGCGGGGGCCCAAGAATTGTCCCATGTCTCTGGCCATATCCAGAAAAAAAAATGAAGAAAAAATATTTACCTAACTTATTATTTTTGTCGAAAAAAGTGGTCATGCGCGTCGACGCTTGACCCCCCCAGCTTTTCCATAGTTGTTACCATGTTACCACTGAGTACCGCGCCACGTGGGGCAGAAACGAGATGGCCACCGGCGCGTAAGATAAGCGACATTCGCATCCCACCTGGCACATCCATTCCACAACCAATCTACCTGCAACTTCATGTAGAGGAATATTTTAATGAACAGTGGGACGTTCAGAGGACTTTAAACATGTTCCTATCGTGGCCTTTGTCCATCAAGTCATACTCCAACGCCTCCGACGCCTCGCGTACAGCAGCGGCCAAGTGCAGAGGATATCTCACTTGGCCGACCTTCCCGGCCCAGTCGAAATCGATGAACACGATAGCTTGATCCTCATTTCGAATCATGATATTGGGCCTCCGAAGGTCGCCGTAAACAATGTCTGCTCTGTGAAGTGCTTCAAGACCCCTGCTGATGGCCTCTGTGACTCGTGCGGGAAGGGGATTGTCAGTGTAGGCGTCGGAGAGGGTTTGTCCTTCAACGTAGTCCATGACAGCCATCTGAAACCCTGCGTAACATAGCCCGGGCGCACTGATTGACCCAAAGTGGATAAGCTCCGGCGCCAGCCGAAGTCGCGCCAGAAGCCTGTGTGCTTCCTCGCCATAACGCTGGACAAACTTGATGACGACTTTCTTGTTCGTCGTCTCATCCAACGCGGCCAGAAATGTCATGCATGCGGGGTCGGATTCCAGCGGTGAGATGTAGGTGAAAGTGACCACTTCACCGTTCGATTCGTAGGAGGTAATCGAGGGGAAGAAGCGGGGATGTGGTTGTTTCGAATCAAAGCGCTGTGGCTGGAGGTCCAGATAATACATTTGAAGCTCCTCAATCGATGCCTGGAGAGAGTGGAGGATACGGGCAACACGAAGAACGTGGCCATCGTCATTAACGCGACTGTTTCCGAGCCATAAGTAGTCGGTAAGGCGTTGAGCAATGATCTGGCTGGTAAATACTGCTCCAACTATTACCAGCCATGGGCCTGCCAATCCGACAATGAAACTCGGACAGCAACAGCCCTCCCGAATGCGCTGATGCTAAGCACGAAATCAATGGAAGACACCAAGAGGCATTAGAGAAGGACCTGCCGTTGGGTCGGCCCAAAATTGCAAATATGAGAAGGAACCCTGGACAGATGGTTCCGAACCCCCTGCTCCAAGCTCGCTCTTCTCCTCCACAATGACCACGGCGGCTGTCTCATGCACCGCGGAATCAGTGCAAAGAGCGATATGATCCGCCGACGTGCGGTCTAGGTTAACGACTTGGAGAAAGGACTGCTTGAGAATTTTTGCGAGAGAGGTTCGCGTGTTCTGGGTGCGGGGCTGTTCCGAAACCTGAATGGCAGAACTTGAGCGCATGAGACTCGCGGTATCGCGAACGATGTCCTCTGGAACCTCCGCCGTAGCTTCTTCTAGTCGAGCGCGGAAACAGGCAAAGACAGGATGAAAGAGCTCGACCGGTGGGGCAATGGTTGGTCTGTTCTTTAGCGCATTGTAACGCCCGTCCAAAATAGGGACCTTCTGGCCCTGATAGTTGTTATACGACTTCGATTGTGCGTTAACCGACGGACTTTTGCCCTTGCTGGCACTAGCGACAACGTTTTCGTACTCTGGATAGCCAAAGTTAGGCTGAATTATGTAGAGAAAAGAATCGACACACGCTTGACCAGCATTCCTTGCAAGTCCTCGAGCTCGACCTCCTCATCTTCCAATACGGTGGGAACTCGGGCAGCCAAGAGTTGAATCTCAACAACGATATGGGTGCGTGGTTCTTGCACACCACCTTTATCGTCATCAAGGATGGAACCGATGGTCTCATTACCCGTTGCACGCTGGGCGATGTCGGCGAGGCTGCGCTCTGCGAGTTGCACCCTCAAGTCTTCTGCCCCGAGAGGGCCAGACGCAAGAAACTCAGAAGGCTATATAGGAAGATCAAATAGGCGGAGTTGAGTTTTGTAAAGAAACAAACCAGCCAGACGACCGCATTTTGCGCTGGTAATGCTGGAAAATCCTGTCCGATCTGCCTGGTGAGGTCTAGGACGTCCTCGACAGTGTCTGTGAGCTTGACTTTGATGGCACCATTCTGGACAGCACCGTCCTGTACGACGAGGCCATACACTACTCGTGTCATCGAGGTATCTAGCAAGGTGACGTGGCACAGAGTCACGGTGCTCACGTGCTGTCCAGACCGAAACTCCCAGGATTTGACCGCAAAAGATATAGTGTACCATTTCATTTAATTCGTATATCACGCGACACCCGATTTTCAACGACCCCGGCAATAAATTTTTCTCGATTTTAGCGGAATTTGGAGATATGTTGTCGGAAAAACTTTAGTCACGTGCATATTAACCTTCTTTAACGATTACCTCGGCGTGTCATTGTACATGTTTACGCCTTTCCCCATCTACCACATCCCCTTCCTTCTGGCTCTCTCCTCTTCCTCCTTTCTCTACGTCAAATCATGTCTGCGCAGTTCAATTTTCCGCACAAGGGGCTCATGTGGTTCAACACCTGACCAAAGCGCAGTTTTTCTTGACAGGATGCTGTCGAGATGCTGTTCCTTTGCTGCCTCCGGCGCAGTCCGACGATTTTTATCAAGCCGAGAGGCCACGTAGCCCTCCCGAACATTCTCCGCATATAAAGCCGCGTGTCGCCCTATTTTTTCAGACGGGCAGATCTTTCCCTCATCCCTCTCCCGCCGCGCAGTCTACCATCGGTTCTTGAATCACTGGGATTGGCGTCTAAATATGTTACGGCGCTAATCATTCGGACTGTTGAATCAAGTCGGCAATAATTCCCGGTCAGGAAACCCATTTTCTGGTGGTCAAATCTCCACTGCTCGGAAGGACGACAACAGAGATTCCGCGGACTGTGCCCCATGATACTGTGATTTCCATGGCTATAGCGATCAGCCATATAGCTGGACCTCCGGTTTAAAACCTCGTGGGACCTGACCCCCAGGAAAATACTGGGGGACGAGAGGAGTTCTCTCCTCCCAGGTAAAAATCCCCGGAGACCACCAGTCCGCTTCAATTAGGCTGCGAGGTACAGTTTTGTGAGAAATTTCGGCACCGGGGCATGCCAAGATGGGAATTGAGGCACCAGGGTACAGATATTCCATCAATGGGACTGATACCAATGGGGAAAGCTTGCAAAACAGCCAAATGACATTGGGTAGCTCTTGAAGACTTCTAAAAACGCATTAGGATGTGCCAATGTAGCTAGCTATAACACTGCAAGAGAAGTCAAAACAGAAGTCTTGCATGTAATCTTTCCTGCCGAAGTGGCAGAACGCGTCGACGCGCGTACAGCACATTCGGATGTGCTTCGCCGAAGCACGAGGCGGTAACAACTGTCATTTCTTTGGCGAGGTGCACTTCTCCGGCCTTGATTTGGCGCGCCAACTTCATGGCCGCCTCGTACGTGTTCAATATCAGGCTCCCAGCCGGCGAATGGCGCCAGCACAAGCCGCAGACCTGGTGGTTGTGACGAAAATGCACCGCACGCTCCTCCAAAGCCGTCTCGTCGATGAGCAGGCTGACTCCGCGTAGTTTGGTCCGACCCGCGGCTGCACGAGGCTTCAATACGACTTCCTCGATATTGTGGAGGATATCTCCGAGGTTGATGGTGCCCACGGTAGGCATGGTTCGGGTAAACGCCATCTTATTGCGGATTGTTCGGAGAGATGGGAGTCCCAGCCTGTGGCTGAGAGCATACAGTAGCTTTCGCCCTCCAAGAATGTAAGTCATTTGCGCTATATCAATGGTGCGGGAATCGGTGGATGGGCGCGGGGTATATTTGAGGACGCCCTCACCAGCATCGCTAAGCATGTTGATAAGTTTGCGAGCGCTAGCGCCGTTGCGCAGTCCGACTGAGAGAAGCTGTGTGAGTCGAGGGTAATCGGAATCAGCGACAGCAAAGGCTAGACGGCGCCAATCCGCCAACTTCTTGATGGTGTTTCCGAGTCGACGGGCAAGATTTGAACACTGGAACAAAATTTTAGTGCCACGCAGCAGTGATGCTCGTTGCGGATACCTTTGTACGCATTTTGCGCAATTCTGAGTCCTTATCATTGAAAGTTTGTGTGAGTTGCTGGTAATTAAGAAAACGATAGTTCGTATGGGGTTTGAGGTTTGTCGCAAGGTCCTGTAACTCGAGCAGGCGCGGCGGAATTTTGGTACATTCACCACAGGCAGTTTCGTCCGCAGGCTTTTCGCGGCTGCACTTCTTTGAGATCACCCGAATATCTCCCTCGGCATTAATCTCCACACGGAAAAATTCAGTTTGCGCATCCGACGTGCCCTTGTCAAAGACCGGATGCCAGGGAAAGGTCGATCCAGCGGGTCCCGTTTCTATATTCCAGTCTACGGGCACTCCTGGACATGTGAAGAGGTCGACTCGTTCTCAAGCGAAGGAAGAAAGGAGGCGCGTGAAGAGGCGTGCGCGTCTTGAGAAGGTAGGAAAGAAGCGCGAGGAGGACTGGGCAGGCGAGGATTCCGCAGGTGAGCAGAGGTGTCTTCGGGTGGGCAAGACGAGGACCGGCCATGTCTGTCATGTATTTTGTTTATATACCATGATAATAGTGAAGACAGGCGTACTGGAATTGAAAATTGTCTTCGTCGCTATCACTGTCGACATGCATGGGTTCATCAGGTAGAGTTTGGGGAGCAGGTGGTGCGGTCGAGCCTCGGATAAATTGCGGGCTATAAGGGCATTTCTTGCCAGACTGGTGCGATTCCAGAGGCCGAAGTTGCCCAGCAGACGCCAGGGGAATACGCTGAGGAACAGAGGTGCCGATCCATATACTGCAGCGATTACACTGGAGTTTCCAGATTTTGTTTTTGTCCAACCTCCGCCTTGACTACACCCGCTTTGTACAAACTGAGGAGCCGCGCAGTGCGTCGGCGGACATTCTGAGCCATCCAGCGGTCAAATACGTTCACGGGAACATCGGCGGCGATCTGTACCTGGAGAATCTGTCCGCTGGACGAAGGAGTCCAGGGAAAAAATTGCCCAAGGGGAAACTGAGATCCCTCCAAATCTCTCACAAGGAGACCTTTATCGTTGAGTGACCGCCAATCCCCGCTATTTCTGCTTACTGTTTCTTCTTGTAGTTTGTCCCGAGTCCATTGTGGCTATACAGGGTGCAATTGGTACTGTTTGCGAGGCCGTCGACGCGGTTACAGGATTTTCGCAGCCCGTCTGTGCTCGGCGCATTCCAGAGACTCTCTCTGCTCTTCCAGAGATCGTCTAAAGTAAGTGTTTTTTTTCTTTGTCTCGTTATGAACAACATCATCATTCAAAAAGAGTCTTGGGCGAAGCTTGCACCACGCCCTGAGAAACGCAAGCACTTCACCGGCGCTCGCTCAAAAGAAGATGGTGGTGCGAAACGTCCGGCGACGGGGAGCACCGTCTCTTCCGGCCCCATCAAACCCATCCCAATGTCCAAATTTACATTCGTCCTCGTCGAGAAGCCCAAGATGGTTGACGAGGGCCATGCCCGATTCTGGAAGGTACGTGATCGACAATGGCATTCTTTCATTCTATTCCATCTTTGTTGGCAGGATGACCTCCCTGTATCGCTGTGGTCACATCCGCATCATTGAATTCCATACTTCGGCTACTCCAAAAGACATCGAGGCCATCGTGGCCGACGGATATTCGAGCCCCCCCGCGATCGTCGAGGGTAAAGCGAGTATGTTCAACTTTGTTCTTCTGTCCAAGAAGCCTGTTTCCCGTGGCGCTCACCCCTTCCTCATCCCGCACAAAACTGCTGGCGAGTTTGACCTCCAGGACCTCGAGTGGTATGTCGCAAAACTTTCGTTTCACATCGATTCCTCTTTGGTAATGATTTCCCAGGTCCATTCAAACTCATCGTCAGGAGAAAGCGTACAAGCGCTGCATTTTCATCTCGCTGTCTCGCTGGTCCCCAGACCTCAAGCTCGACATTGACGATGAATCGGAGGCGGATTTGTCTGAATTGTCTGACGATGACACAGTGCGTCTTACTTTTTTTTATATTTTCACAGCTAACTTCTCAGTTTTGTTAGCACCCGTTTGTTTTTAAGGTACGTCGATAACTGCCAGCCTGACCCGGTCCCCTTGCTTTTGCAAATTTGTTCCTACCCAGCTATCATTGATTTCATCGAGACTTTGGGAATGAAGGCTCCTCAGAGTATCGCACTTCGGGACATTGGTGGTTGGCATGAAGTCAACTGGATGACACACCCGTATATGTACTTATCCCTCGAACCAGAGTGTACGTTTTTGTCTCCTTCTGTATTTGTCCTTCCTTTCCCATCCACGCAGAGCTTGGAACCTTCGACGGGCTGTGCGGCTACGGTTTGCCAGCTAACTGCAAAACCAGAGAGCCTTTACGGAAAAGGCTGGCCAATGCCACCTGATGTCAGTTCCCCTTTAGGCAGTTAGCTCCACTCCCTTCACCACTCAGCTCCGAGTCGTAGTCACGGCGGACAATCGACTGTCATTTGCACTTTGTGTTGCAACTGTCATCGAACTGTCACCTGAACTGAGCTACGTGCATATATGCTTCTGAATAAATGTTTTGGTCGAGATCTCTGCCCGATAGTCACGGAATCAGGGAAAAAGCCATCCATTGCAAATGTTCTCAGATCTTCCGGTATTACGGCTCCAGAGCGCTACGTAGCCAAGCCGTTTTTTTCCTGATTCTGCCATATCCCGCGTGTTCCACAACAGCCAGTCTGAAGATTTCAATCCTGTGATGGTGCCACTTGTCTCACCTTCCACCTAGTCTCTCGCAGCCAGACACTTCAATATTACTAAACTCGTACCTCGTTATATTGAAGTCTGTTATTAACCGCGGGGGTCCGATCAGGGTAAGATCTTGTTACATAATCTGCACAGCCACATCGGCACTTTTCGATGTTTTGTGCATACAGAATCGATATTCTGATTGATTATTTGCACAAATACATTCATGACAGCATTAAAAAAAATTTCTATGTGCTTGGGATTTTTAATGGGCTAATTCAGTTACTTTATCTACCAGGAGTACCAGTCCAATGGATGGTCCGGCAGCTCGTCATCACAGAGAGCGCTGGGGAATGACGTCGGAAGTTCAGCATAAGTCAAAGCATGAGGGATTTTCTTGGACATTGGAGAGCCGTAAGCAGAAGAGTGGTTGATGATTTGAGTCTTGTTTTTCTTTGTCTGAGGAGGTCAAAGGCCGAATTGACTAGCAAGCGCGCAACATACCCTTTTCGGCGAGGGCTCATTGATGGGAGGTTTCGTTTGTTTGCGTTTCATGGGAACGAGTATCAGCGCGCACATACAGTACCTCATGGGAAACAGAGTCATCATCATAATCAATTTCGATATCATGTGAGAGCAAGGGAGAACGAGGTGAGGATGGACCTCCGATGGGTAAGAGAGAGGCCGGTTCATTCGAGAATTCAGAGATATCCATTGGAGCAGAGGGGATGGCAGAGACGGATGGGCGGATAGATGCGGTCGGAACTCGACTATAATGATCGCACCGCGTGCATGCGCTCAGAAGCTTCCCGCATGGCGGTGCTCCACCCGCTAGTAATATCCCAGATACATAACATATTCAAGAATTGGCTCGATCGGACCATTATTCATTGTACTACAGCTGTCCTAGTCAAAACCATGATATTTCTGAAGAAATTCTATTACGCAGTTACATCAAAAAAGCGTATTTCATCCTCTGCGGATTTTCAATGCGATTTGAACGCGCCTACTCCCAAGGAAATCCGATCAAAACGCAGTCCGTGGCGGCTTTTCTAGTCAAAACTGTCAAACATAGAAAAAACCGAGCCGCGCCTTATGTTCCGCAAAGTGCTGTAAATATGTTGACTGCTCCCTTATCCCTCCTGCTCTCAGCTGAATTAAATCATTCAATAGTGAGGCACAGGGTTCAAAATGGCAGCACGGAGCATGTGATTCAAAATGCCATTCAGTGCCATGGGGTTCAAAATGCAAATTAAACCGTTCAATCGTGAAGCACTGGTGGATATTGAGAGTCACTTGGAGCAGCAAAGGCTTTGTATTCCCAGGTTTCAATCACAAGCTCTGGGCTGGCTTGTGAAACAATTAATTAGCGTTCCCGAAAAATTCAAATTCAACAGGCACTGACAAATCATCCCAGATAAATTTACCATGATCCAGAGGAGTTAGGTTGGAGCGCTTCATCCACCGGATGAGGACAAGAATTGTCGCAGAGGATTCAGGACCTCCGATTTGTTTGTGCTTGAATACCATGTCAAGCTCGCCTGCAAATCCTTTGCCTCAAAAGTCACAATAGACAAGACAAGACCCGAAATCCCGGCTCCGACTGCTCTGAGTAGAGGTGATCCTTCGTCCGTCAAGTAAAAAATAATTGTAGGTTTCCAAATATGCTCCGAGGTCATCGAAACCGATGTTGTGACCGTTTCTTGTATAATACTGCTGGAGACCGAGGATGATATTGTTGTTTTAGGGTTCTTTTGCTGCCTGAGAAATTGTTCCCGCTATTGCGCAAACATTTCCATTTCCACTGAGAAGATTTTGTTCTAACAATAAGATTAATGCCAGGCTATCAGTATGTTATCGTTGCTGCGATTATATTACTGTCATGCCAAAGTCCCAAAAAGGAAATTAATCACCCGTCGAAACGGCCGTAACGGGTTCGACGGACGGAACCCGTCCGTCAGCCGCTCTCGGAATTTCCATCGACGGACGGGTAGGCCCGCCCGTGGCCAGAAAACGGCCGCTTTTTCGACGGCCGTTCCGTTAAACGGACGGTTCGGAGCCCTAGTGAGACCCCCCCCCCACCACATATTTGGCCTTGATCAAACCTACTGCTCAAGCTGTATGCGGGTGTAGGAGTATAATAAAAATTCAGGTGGATGCTTCAGGCAATGAAAATGCACTCCTAATGAGATAGAAGAAACCACAAGTCGCCGTGAGTGTTCTAATGAGTAAAAGGCTGTTCCTGCCAAATTCGGAAGTAAATCCGCGATACCTTGGTTTGAACAAAACTATTCAATGAAAACTCTGACATCGTTGGCTCAACATCATACATGCTTGAAATGGCTAGAATGAAGATCGTACTGTAAAGTATTTTATTGTTAATTTGGAGAAGGTTATTTTACTCGGTCAAGCTCCCACCGCCCCAAAAGTAGAGCAAAGTCCGACGAAACCAGGCGTTCAGATCCCCCCCATCCCGCAACACGGAAAACTCATTGTCTTTTGTAGTAAACAAGGTGTGGCCAGATACGAGCCTTTGGGAAGCTTGGCGTCGTACTGCATCGTGCGTTCGCAGCGCTTCGATGTCACCCATTTGCGGTATACGGCGGCCTTGAGCTCGCATTTGATCTAGTCACAAACATCAACAAATTAAGCTGGGAAAGTTCATTAAACGGTACCTTATATACTCCGTCGTCAATTTCCTCTCGCACCTACTTATTCCACAACATTAAACAGCTGCCAAGGTCTCACCCTGGATGTTATTGGAGTCGATCTACGGAGGCCGGTACTCTCTCATGGTCAATTATATACTGCGTTGTCTCGGATTAGACACTGTACACATGCAAGAGTTCTCCTGGGACCTGGTGAAATTTCTACCATTAATGTAGCTTATCCCGAGATATTAGTCTAAATATTACTTATCTGCCGGAGCGAAGCAGAGGCTTATCTTGTAGGAACTGTACATAATGACCTCAAAATTCCTATTGACCAAAATACCCCTAACTATTAATGTGACTGAGCCATTTCGGCCGAAAGTTGCAGCTGATGGCTGCTTACATAAGGGTGTGGCAAAGAGATGACGGGGTAAGCACACAAACACACTGGGACAAAAAAGTACGCACGCTCAGCCCATGTTCGAGGGTACTGTACTTTTTCCTTCAAATCGGTAGTCACGTGTCACGCACCCCCCTGTCGATCACGAACTTTGGTCGAGGCCACGCGTCACCCGGGCCCTTGTCGAACCTCCAAGTGGTCACACAGGCCCCAAATCACCTAAAATCACCTATAAAAAAAAAAGAAAAGGGGAAAAAGACAAAATTTTCAGTTCAAATGCCGAAATTTTCGAGGTGTCACGCAAAAATTCGCCCACTGCCGAAATGTCGAATAGGTAAAATGGGTCACGTGTCACACCCCCTGTCGATTTGAATGAAAAAGTACAGTATAGAGCTCCCCTTTGGTCAGACAGCACGCGTGAATTTATCGCGGCCGTGGCTCAGAATACAGGACTCACAGCAGGCGTTACCGATCTGGACTCCAGCCTGGCCGACGTTGAGAAACAA
Organism: Mycena olivaceomarginata; assembly: GCA_029378375.1. Taxonomy (NCBI): domain Eukaryota; kingdom Fungi; phylum Basidiomycota; class Agaricomycetes; order Agaricales; family Mycenaceae; genus Mycena; species Mycena olivaceomarginata. The sequence goes on along the minus strand of JARKIC010000066.1, from coordinate 344,711 downwards.
AATACGAAGTAAGCTGTCCCTAAATGCCCGACCGAACCATCTTAAGAGCAATACCATTCGGTATGAACACCGTCGGCATCTGGCTCAGAGAAAGTGGCGCACTGTGCGTAGTATGCGCCGTTCTTGTTGATCCCATAGTCGGGGGTCCCGCATCCGAACTCTTGATAAGTACCAGTCGTCCCCACATCCCTTTTCCTGAGGTCAAAAGTACGGGTGCAAGGGTTGACACTGTCCTGGAATCGGATCAGTCTTATTAACACCAGTCACAAAAGTGGAGTCGTACTGGTCCAATGACAGTGTAGTCACTCTTGGGAAGACCAGAGAACCAAGCGACATGGTCTCCATTGAGGGTGAGATAGCCGAGGTTGATTCCACTGTCAAAGATCAGTTTGACAGCATCCAAAGGGACATGTGGCCTACTTGATAAGTGGAACGATAGTCAAGTTCCCGGTTGGGACTGTGGAGTTCTGGATTGGGGGAAGCTGCGGCGAGCGAAAACAAGATGACCATGGAGGTGGCGAACAACATTTCAGTGATTTACTGAGGGACCCGGGTTGACAGTGGAATGCGACCTGGTTATGTTGGTAAAGAAAGAAGTGAAGTGGCGGGTCCTTTATACTCAGGATGCGGCCTACAGAAAAGTTGCCGCTAGGCTAGGAAATTTCGCCGCATTCCAAAAAATGGCGGAACAACGTCAAGAGGTGTAGGCGTTACCCGGCATCAAAGAAATCCGGGAAACGAGACATCGACGGTGCTTCTCAGAATGCATCAACGCCACTAGGTCGGGGAGGCCCGCACATGAACACGGACCAGAGTTCTTTTTCTTTCCCTCAAACACAAATCAGCGAGTCCTTGGGGTACCGCTACCTGGTGACCCGGCATTTTCCGACCAAGTCCGTGGAACGAGGCATTGACGGAGCTTCTCAGAATGCATCAATGCATCAATGCCGCGACATCAGGGGAGAGCTTGAGCTTGAGCCTAGACTTGAGTCGTGTTTTTTTTTTTTTTTTTTTTTTCTTCTTTTTTCTCTCTCTCTTTTTCTTTCACTTTTGAAGCACAATTCAATTAGTCCTTATGTGACCACCAGGCCGTACTTTCATCTATTCAGGTCTAAAACAAAAAAGGAAACACTGTACCCCCCATCACATCGCCAGCATCTCCGTTTAGCGTTGGAAATAAGTCCCGGGAAATAACCCGGGTCCCCCGCCTTGAAACATCTCTGACGCCGAAATTATCCACGCAGGGAAAAGGACAGCAACTATCTGTGAACGCCGTTCGCACTCGAGGTCCGGCTGGACTCGTCAGAAGGTGGCCTGCCGGAAAACGCCGGATATTAACATCCCTTCGGACTTAGCTCAGGTTGCAGTCCGAGCGTTCTTTATATTCCTTCACCCTTTTCTCGTTGGCTTCAAGTTTGCAGGGTATGTGCGACGCACATATCTGCTGAAGCGAAACATCGTACGAGGGAGGGTTTTCCTTGACTCGATCCCGCTCTTTTGCGGGGGTCTCGGTCCGCACAATGGAAGACGGCATGGCATGTTCTGCCCAGAAAACAGATTTCTATAACGGGTTTTGCGGGGGAGAGGCAACTACTGTCAACCACAGTCAATACTTCACAATGAAACACATTCGAACCCAGCCTGGCCTCAATAAGGTGTGTGGGGAGACGGATTGATTTTCCTCGTCACTTGTACCCTCCGGAAGCAGGATTGGCATGTCTCACCTGGGAAATGTAATCCGTGTTTACACTGCAATTTTTTCGAGTGAACCACGTCCAGACGGCTGCGGAGCATGAACGGCGTTTAAGGACGTTGAAAAGAGTAACTCCCGGGGGACGTGCCGATGATCCCGGCGTCGAACTCGTTTCAGGGCGGCTGCTTTGATGGGCTGAGTGCATTTTGGGAAACACCGTCTGCCCTTTGGAGGTATCTTCCGCAAATCGCGGCTGCAGCATCACGTAGAACTACCTGCCCAGATGCAAAAGATATTACACCAGTTGAGCCACCGGCAGTTGAATTTTCCATGGCTCTTCCTGAGCAATCATTATCGGTGTAAAAAACATTAAACGGTGTAAACATCGGCTGTCGCTACCCAAACATCAAACTACATTTTTCCATCAGTTCTGGTCCCAGTGATAGCAAGGACAATTCTAAACAGTTTTGCCTGCGAGAACATCGAAACATGGTCTGTTTTGCACTCTCTGTGAGCAAAACAAGTAGTGATGGAAAAGTTCGGTTCAGCCTTTCAGTTCGAACCTGAACTAAACTGCACTGAACGCCAGGTTCAGGTTCAAGGTTCAGGAAATTTCTGAACCCGAGCCTCAAGTTCGGTTCGGCGTCAGCGCTGTAGGGATTTGGTCGAACGCGTTTGAACGCCGAACCTGATGCCGAAATTTGCGCAAGTTTGGCAGTAATTTGACAGACTAAATAAGGTCATGCAACGCGCTTTTTTACACGTACCACTACGTCAGCAATAAATCCATTGAACTGCACGGCTATCATCGCCAAGACCACCTCATCACTGTACCCGAATATCTCGCCTATGTTGAATGGTTTACTGCCTTCAGGCGGCAACCGGAACCCAATCATTTGATGTGCAAGATCTCTCGTACGGAGGACCGAAATGGTGATCGTATGACGAGTTTCATCCCCATCGGCAATAGAGAGGTTGTGGTAGCCACCAGATGAAACTGGTGGCTTTCACCATGGACGAATGCGGAGGCAGCTTCTTCTCATCCAGCCACTATTTTATACTCTCCCTCAGAGCTACAAATAGTGGCTGACTTGGTCTGACAGCATTGCCCACTGTCCAGGAAAATTAGCCAAAAATTAGCCACCAGTCTGATCTGGTGGCTACCACAAGCTCTCTAATATACGCCGTAGCGTTCATTTATTTCCGAAATTTGGGGGAGCCGCACCACCCATTTGCAGTACAACAGTGCTATGTAGTGCTGTAGAGTGGGTTGTAAGCACTCAAGGAGTTATTCGTACCGGTTGCCGTTGATTTTTTCGATCTTGATGCTGAGGGTGAGGGCGAGGAGGAGACACTCTACATTGCATTTGGACACGAGACAACCCCGAACAAATATCGGATACAAACGGCTGCGCAGGAGGGTCTTGCCGTCGTGGACTGTCTACAGGGCCTTGATAGTTTTGACTACCATATGCAGCGCATCTGTCGTAGAGCACCCAGGCCGGAGTCTGTAAAAAGTAACAAGCGGTCGCCGGCGCTTCGCGCCGGCTCTCACTTTTGCGTCAGCCTTGCTAGTGTCAACGTCACCGGAATAGCCATGGTTGGAGTGAAGATCGAGGGATTCTCACGGCAAAAGGTAGGTGGGCAAAATTCCGGGTTATATATGGTATATGCCTTGTTGAACTTGAGCGTTTGTGCAGCGAGTAGTGATGTCTTTGTCTTGAAGCTTGATTTTAGTTGTGTAAATTTTAAATGATAAATTGATTGAGATAATAGTATGGGATGGCCAAACTTGCATTCTCTGTGAAAGAAAATTGAGTTTGAGTATAAGGTGCATCTTGGCACAGTCTGGGACATGCAATGATTACCGACCAGTTACTGTAGGGTGCGGAAAGCTGAAGTACTGGTTGCGAAGGCTATGCTCTCATATGAGTGAAGAAAAAGACATAGACTTGTTTCAGTTCACTTATTTACATCTACTTACACATTTACTTACTGTTACTGGAAGTTACTTAAAGTTACTTGGAAGTAACTTGCCCCGCCAAGTTAGATCAATGCGATCAAACAAAGTAACTTATGCCATCAGATGGCATCAAATCCTGCCAAGTTCATCAAGTTATAGTCACAAGAGCGTGAATCGACACTTGTTATGACCCCTAGAGTTGTTGAATTACTCTAGCATGCTGGTACTTTTTCTAACTTGAAGTTACTTGAAGTTACTTGCAAGTTACTTAAGTTACTTACAAGTTACTTTTGCTTACTTTACTTTACTTGTCTGCCACAAGTAAAGTAAAGTTAGTTTTGTAAGGCTAAGTTAGTTTTGCTAAGTAACTTTGTTAACCATCCACATCAGCGCCGCGACTACCTGTTGCTATACTCTCACGCATGCCCGGCCGGCTAGCTAGTTTTCGCTGTTTCCGGACTTGCCGCGGCAAAATATTTGCCGAGCCATCAAAACATCACCAAATCCATTGCTGTCTGGTTCGTTTTATTCGTACGATCCTAGGGCCTAGAACACCTGGTGGCCCATTGCCTTCCTTGTAAAAATGTGTTAAACCGTTAAGGTGGCCGGCTGCCCAGTCTCAGATAGTAAGCCAGATGTAGTTTGTGCTGGAGAAAATCCTACCATGCTCGTGTTGGTTCTTGCCCTTTGGATTGCGATTGTGGGAGGACATCAGCTAGCGTCCCAGATAGCGTCCTGAATTCTGCACTGGGTACTGAGCAGGTGTGACTAACAAATCCAAATAAAGCCCGCTTCGATCACTCCACTGAATTTCTAGTCTCGGATCGAGAGAAATGGGGAGAAGTCTCTGATCAAAGGCAAGAGAAATGGGGAGAAAAGGCGATCGCGAGAGAAATGGGCCAGTGGACAGAAAGCTTCTGAATGTTTTCTTTTTGCAAACTTCAATTCAGTTCAGCCAATGAAATACCTCGTTCCTGAATTCTACTCCTAAGAAAATCAGGGCCCAAATAATCATCTAGTTAAGACTCTTGAACAGCTACGACTTCACCATCATCAGCAGTGATTTTGGTTTTCTGCAACTCGGACAACTGTGTATGCATATCCTCCAACAACAATTTCTTAAGCTTCACAATGAGCCCATGGCTTTCAATCTGGGTATTGTGGACACTTTGCATTGTCATGTACCGCGACATCGCTTCATGGAAGGCCACCACAGTGACCACAGCGTCCTCGCAGCCTCGGTCCGAGTCCACAAGAGCATTACTGGCCCCTTGTGCAACGTCCGAAATCACTAGGTTTCAAGCCTTTTGCGCAGCAGAAGGAGTTCCCCGAAAATTCCAACTCCCAGCAGACGAATTCATGCTCTGCACATTTGCTGCATCTAACGCCAGAGTTCATGCCCGGTCAAGGTACTCGCGGAAATTACGGTACGGGCCTCCTCCGGTTCAATCATTTTTGTGATCTCCATGACATTTCCGAGTCCGACCGGATGCCCGCCAGCGAAACCCTCCTTTCCATATTCGTCTCTTCCTACGGTGCCGGGCACGTTGCGAGCGGTACAGTCAATTCCTGGGTGGCTGGTCTACAGCTATGGCACCCTGTCAACAATGCTCCTTGGCATGGTGCGGCTATTCTGAAGCGTACAAAGGAGGGAGTTTCGAAGCTCGCCCCACCCTCTTCTCGGCGACCGCCTCGAGATCCAGTTTCCTTCAACCACATGTTGGCTCTTCATTCCGCCCTCGACTTGTCCAACACACGCAGGGCTGCTATTTGGGCAGAATACTTATGAATTTGGTCTTGATTGGTAGTAAGTTTAGTTCTGAAGAGTTCATACAATAACCACTGCAACAGTGTGGCACGACTTCATCCTTTTTGCCTCTAATTTTGGGTAGAATACACGGTAGTAGCAATTACAGTCAACATTTCACTGAAAAGAAATGTAAAAACAAGCTTTCTGAAACACAAAAGATTTCTTTCATGCGGAGTGTGCACACTGAGTCCAATAACTATCAGGAACTCCGAGACGTCTCGCAGAAATTCCTTGGATGGAGCCGAACGTCAGTTGCTGCGTCAATGGCGCGTCACAGCACGTCACAGCCGCGTCAATGCGGTTTATGCCGCGTCAATGCCCGCCTGCCGCGTCATTTTGGATAAGTGTGTAGTTTTGGAAAGCACACAGCTAGGGAAGTCAACATATGTTGACTTGAGGATGTGAAGAGGACGCTTGCCTGTGGAGGGATTTTCTGAGCTGGTGGACAAGTAATTCAGACGGTGGGCATCTTCCTAGTCCACGTGATATTGTCCACCTTCTCGACTCCCTGTGTCGAAGTAACAGATAGTCCAAAGGTGGACTGAGGTCGAGGGTAGGTCGTACTTCACAACGCTGCAGCAGTACAGTAGATAGGGATATGATAAATGGAAATGGTTACTCAGCTTATTGAACTCCTGCCTGTACTCTAGGCGCTCGAAGACTCGATATAAGACGCCTCAGGATGTCCTAACTCGAAGGAGACCTGAGGGATATGGGAGAAAGAAAGCAAGAAGGAAGTCCCTGTTTCATCCATGTCTCGATCTTAAATACATGATCGGGATGGTCGTCACGCGTACTCTCGTGTCACCAGAGCCCTGCGCAACCGTCCAATACATGAATGAAATGTAAATAAAATGTCCATGAGCATAAAAAGCTCGAGATAAATACCATACCAACTGTTGACACAACTCCAGTGTAACACCGACCAGGACACGCGCAAAGATGGTATAGGGAGACAATACTGCTGCCTCAGCACCTGTCCAGAGGGTGACCAGCCCTCGGACGTGTCAATCCCAAGCGCGAGCCGAGAAGGTAGGGACACCAGAGCCATGCTTCACAGAAGCTGGCCAAGGTACAGAGGGGAGGGAAGGAAAAATAGAGACGAGATGAGTAACGTACTAGAGGGGTGATAGAGTCCATACAATCCAGCCTATCCTTCTAATCCAACGAACGGCGGGTAAGAACGAGGCGCAATGAAAACCAACGCGGTCAGCTACCGTAGACATAATCTGCTCTTTCTATTCCGCGAGAATGGAAGTTAAAAAATAAAAATTTAGAGACATATTTAGAGTCAGACATGGATTTAAATCCCCTTTCTCTCTCAAAGTTTGAGGATGGCGGTCCTGGAAGTGCTAAACTGGGGCGGAGGAGGGCATAGGGCACCAATATTCATCATTTGAGTCAATCTCGATATCGATAGCGCCCGAATCCTCCGATGAGTCGCTATCATACGACTGGTGGGAACCAGAAGGCGGGTTACCGCCCTAGGGGTGATGCCCCGAGCTCGATGGCCCTGGATTGCCGCTTGGGATTCGCATTAGGACAGTATTCGGCGGGATTCAGGAAATCATACAGTCGTGTCGAACAAAGAATCCCTACAGCGTGTCCCAGACTTTGGCCCAATGAAACGAATTTCGCAGATGAAACATTCCTGACAGGACATTTCGTAGCTCAAACAATCGTCACACTGCGTGTTGACAGATCAACATGAACGAGGCTGACAGAAAGGCAGTGATGACGTCTCCCAGATATCTAAAGAAACCGGCGATCGTCATTCGAAATTGGTCCCACAGGAAGTGTCTCGTTCGATATCAAGACTGGATGGGCCAATAGCGTGGGATCTGCCTGGGGATCAGGTAGGTATGTAGGTAGGTAGGTGAAAGAAAGGGCATGTAGATTGCAGGCGGGGCGGGAAAACTGGAAGGACAGCGAGTGGAGAAAGAAAAAAAAAAAAAAAAAGAAAAAAAAAAAAATAGTCAAGATACGTATGCTACGCCTGTCATTCTTGTCATTACTTGAGGCATTGCCACATGCTACAGTGCGCCTCATCACCTCACCGCCACCGCTCTGCCGCTTTTAGTAATTCAAATTAGAGTTCGAAAATATGATTTTAGCTGTGAACCTCGCCAAAAGAATGCGATTGGCACCCCAAACTCACTTTTTCCCACGGTGTGTCGTTTTTTCGGCCCAATCTCCGCCTAAATTTGTTTTTTTTTTGCCGTGATTGACCCAATGAACCGGTAACCATTGAAAATGACATGAGAATCAATAACACGTCTGCATCCATCATCTTCTCCCCACTCTCATGCCGCCGCTGACAGGGAAGCGCAGCGCTGCAAAGGCGCGAGAAGCAACCAAAAGAGGAGAAATCCCACCTGCAGATGCTGCCTCACTGAAGGCGGATCCCACATATGTAGATATCCCAACTCATCATCCGGATGTCGCAACAGGTTCCAAGCATGGACGTGATGATTCGGAAGCTGAATCCAGCGAGGTGGGACACAAGAGAACTTTAAAATTCACTCAGTAACTGTTCTTCAAAGGCTCCCGTCAGTAAAATACCCCGAGAGGACTGGGATCTGGTGCATGACTGTGCACTGGGGACAAGTCGTTCGGCAATTTATCGCAATAAAAATGGCTTCACAAAAAAAAGCAGGGACAAAATTGGGCAGCAAAGCATCACAACATTCTTTACTGTTAGTGATTCACTTTGAGTCAGGATTCTGACCTCAGGGAAACAGAAAAAACCACTGCCGCCACCTATCACTGAGATCAGTTGTCAAACAGAGATTCCGGCGGCGGATATTGATTCAGATATTGAGGTCAGTTGTCCTGTTCTTTCAGTGTGCAGATATTCATCTTTCCAGATCATTGACCAGCCAGGTGATGACACGGGCCCACCGCCGTTGGTCCTAGATGCTGAGTTGTTCTCAGAATATTCAGAGATGAATGTTGAAGTAGGGCCTCGTTCATTCCTTCAACTTGTTGTTTACGTTTAAAAGGTCAATGCTTCCAAAACAGCAACTCCTGCTGCCTCGCATATTGATGAGCAGATGTCTTGGATGGCCTCCAATCTTGCTGTTGAGCCACAGTCCTCTATGCCTCTGGTTTCTGTTCCCCTTGAGGCAGAAATCCCTACTGCTGTTCTGCCTCAGATTGATTCTCGTGACTCTGATAATGGACTCACTGAACCTGCAGCCGAAGAAACTGACGAACTTGATGGTCTCCCGGATCCAGCGGACACCGAAAACTCGGAAATTCCAAAAGAGTCGGGGTCTATCAATTCGCCGGAGGACTTTCACATGCGCCTGAAGGGTCTCATAACTAGGAATGAGAAAGAGCTTCGCAAACCCAAGAGAGCTCTTAGCGACACTCAGGCGGTCAACCGTCTGTTTGATCTGGAGGCTCTCAAACGTTACAATGGATTCCGTCTTGGCCATGCTCAGAAACTGCGGCGGCTCCACCAGCAGATCTCAGATGCGCCGCCTCGGGAGCGCGAGAAGATGCGCGCTGAGATGCCCAGAATCCGGCCGTCAACTGATGCAAGTCTCACTGCTGCCGACGCTGCTGGAAAAGGTCCATATTATGCCAAGCAGCTTCGCAAAATGGCCATCTTTTTACTTGATAATGGGACACTCCCTGAGTCACGAAGAGGGAAGGGAGCGGTACATTCATCCCTTCTCAATCTCCCCGAAGTCCAGGAAGGTCTTCGCAGCTGGTCTAACGGAATTTTCAAAGTTGAAGAAGGTGGATTTGAAGGGCCGGTGCGAGTCTCCTCCCTGCATTAACATTTTGTGCTAATTTCCATCATAGATTAAACCAGAGAAACTGCGCCGCTATGTGAACGAGTTTCTACTTCCCCAGCTGAAGATCTCGGAAACCATTTCCATTAGCACCTCAGTGCGCTGGCTCAAAAAGCTGGGCTTCTCCATGCGCAGAGTTGTTAAGGGAATTTACGTTGATGGTCACGAACGACCCGATGTTGTTGAAGCACGAAAGCAGTTTATCAATTATATGTATCATTCTGTCCTGCCGTTAGTGCGTCTCTTTATCTATTTAAACTTTCTGACACAATCCACAGTTTCTGCCACACATACGACGACGTGACTCTGACCCCAATAGCACCCGTGATTGAAGAAGGGGGCAAGATTTATTATCCAATTTATCACGATGAGTGTTGCTTCCACGCCAACGACCAATCCGGTTTTGTTTGGATGCATGAGGGCGAACAGCCCCTGCGTAATAAAAGTCGTGGACGAATTGTTCACATATCGGACTTCATTATTGAGCACTCAGGTCGTCTCTGTCTCTCCCCTGAACAGATAGCAGAGCAGATGAAACTTCCTGTAGCTCCTGTTGTTCCCCTATCCAACGACACAACTTCTCCTTCTGTGTCATCGGCTCCAGCAGCTCCTGCAGCCGCCACCCAGTCAAACACTAATGTTTTGGCAATTCCTGCAGCACTTCAGACTGCTGCAGCGCCAAAGAAAACCCAGAAAAAGAAGGGTAAGAACACACGGACCGCAACAACTGTGGGACGCACTGCAGCAGAACATGTTGATGCAGTTTTCCCTGCACCCCCTGCTGGATTTACTGAATACAGACTTGCATCCTTTGATGCCAGAAGGATAATTCACCCTGGAGCTAACCATGACCCATGGTGGGACATGCCTCAACTTATTCTTCAGGTTTTTCTTTCGACCTCTTTCTGCTCATTTAGTTGCTTACATTGTCCACAGACTCGGGATGCAATTCGCATCTTTCAAGTCATGCATCCTGATGGTGTCGCTGTTTTCATCTTCGACTGCTCTTCTGCACACGAGGCCTTCGCTTCTGATGCTCTTCTAGCGCAGAAAATGAATCGCGGCCCAGGCGGTGCTCAACCCAAAATGCATGACACCATAAATCCGACCACCGGGCAGGCCCAGCAGATGGTGTATCCAGCTGACTTCGAAGGAAAGGATGAAAAAGGGAATCCACTGGCCTGCCAAGCGAAAGGGATGGAACAGGTTCTCAAGGAACGCGATCTGCTCAAGACACTTGACACCAAGAATGGTCGAGTGCTCGGGGTGTGTGCAGAGTGCAAAAAATCCCAGGCAGCATGAGACAAGGCTGCAAAGGAAGCAAAAGCCCGCCAAGACGAAATTGAGGGCTCCGGAATGCCGGCCATGGGCAGCCGCAGTGTCTCAGAGACTGAGACAGAGGATTTGGAGCGCAGCAAGACTTGCTGCATGCAACGTGTTTTATCATTCCAGCCTGATTTCTTGGCGGAAAAAACCATTGCTCCAGGTCATAATCGAGAAGGCAGGCCACAAATGCCTGTTCTTACCCAAATTTCACTGTGAACTGAACCCGATCGAAATGGTTTGGGGTCAGGCGAAGCGCCGTGAGTCTTTATTTGTTTATAAACATTTAGTTAACATTTGTGTGCAGGCTTCCGTGAATTCGCTGATGGAACATTCCCTCGTGCAAAGGAGCTTGTACCACAGTGCTTGGATCATGTCAGTACTCTCAACATCCGCCGATACTTTCGACACTGCTGGAGATATCTTGATGCTTACAGGTACTTTTCTTGCCTTTACCTTTTAAACAAGCTGTTTCTGAATCAATTATTTCACAGACTTGGTTTGAATATAAAGCAAGCTGCATATGCAGTCAAGAAATATCCATCGCACCGTCGGGTCCCTGCCTATATCGCACAGGACGAAGAGATAATCCGCCGTGCTTAGACTGTGTAGACATTTATTCATCCAGTAGACTTACTTCTTCAGTCCATTTGATTACTAGGAAACTGTTCCTCATGTTTGGAGTGCTTGCAGGCGTGTCATGGCAGAAGCGTGCGAGCCGCACAACTCTTATCGCGGAGCTGTTTCCCGATTAGGATATGCTTACGTCATGTGTCGTTTTTTTCGATGGTCAAAAAACTCAATTTAGTCCCAGCAATTATTCCTGCACACCACACAGACAGTCACCCTATGCAAGTGTTTTAAGCATGGTTTTGGATCAACAAACATATTGTGCCCACAGTAGATACGGTTTCAAATTTGCCATCATTTTACACCCAATTGGGTAGTCGTGACCTGGTGAGGCGCACTGTACGAGATACAAAATAATATACCAATTTCCGCTTCCCGATGATATCCTTAGCTTTAGACCAGTATCAATGCCTGAGAGTGTTCCCATCTGCCAGTCCTGAAGACGGAAGTAGGGGTCATATTTGTTGTGAAGCAACATTATAAATCGGGGGTCGTTCCTAACTTGCTTTGCATACTCGTGCAGAGTTGTGATTGGAAGAAGCTTGCCCTTGCTACAGTATAGCATGAGCACCTTCAACCTATGAGTTTCGAGGAAAGGGCCGGCCCATTCCAGAAAGAGTTCTTGATCATGAATGCAGAGGTGAGTTAAAAGGGGCATCCGGGCAAGGTGAGACCAGAATGCTGGGCTGCCACTGTGATGCTGCCATAAAATTCGAAGTGGGTGATGGAGGACCTCTGTGCCAGAACATTCAGCTCCCTTCATATATTCCAGTAATTTTGTTATAAATGCCCTAGAACATGTATTGACAGAGGAAAAACAGACTCAAAACATCAAATAATTTATTTGAGATCCTCCATCCCCTCTCAGAGGGCATATATACTGATAGACAGTCCGAGGAGTCCGCAGCTCGTCCATTCGTTGTTTGATGGCGCCTTCCTTTTTGCGAAGGCGTAGTGGGGGAGGCCAAGGACATTTGGAAGCAACATCATGTCCATGGCTAGGCTCGTGACCAACCGCGTTCGCCAAGCACGTGGCTGCGCTTATCACGGTTGGCGAAGCGGCTGGGACGACTGGTTGACGTTTCGGCGTGACCCGCCAAAGATGAGTTCGGACTTGGTATTTTCGACCTCCCGCACCTTGGAAAAAAGTGTAAAAAGTCTTATAGACAAATGTGCTCAGTTTTGAATTCTGTATCAGATGAGACCCATTTGTTTCTGAATTTTGCCCAAAATAAATTGTTGTCCATCGACTGGAAATGAAAAATGGAGCAACTTTCTCTACTCGTGCTCGACAAAAGTAATGGCGTCGGTGGTTCTTGATGTTGGGCGCATCAGATCACTCCAAATAACTTGTAGACCAGAAGTATGGATAAATAGAAGACATTTGGGTATGTTAACCGACTTCCATAAAAGGCAATTCACGTAGAGTACACGATTTTTGCTTAGATTTTGAAACCGACTTTTTGTAGAGGGTACGTGGGAAAAATCTGTTACCACAGTCGAAAAGTACTCGTCGAGTAGTGCAGATTTACACTTTGGATCATGTCAATACCATGTCATTTGAGCTCGCAATCGCTCTCAGAAAGTGGCCATTTTTATCGAAAATAGGCCAAAAACAGCAAAAATGAGCAAAAGTGGCCACCTTCTGAGAATGATTGCGAGCTCAAATGACATGGTATTGACATGATCCAAAGTGTAAATCTGCACTACTCGACGAGTACTTTTCGACTGTGGTAACAGATTTTTCCCACGCACCCTCTACAAAAAGTCGGTTTCAAAATCTAAGCAAAAATCGCGTACTCTACGAGAATTGCCTTTTATGGAAGTCGGTTAACATACCCAAATGTCTTCTGTTTATCCATACTTTTAGTCCACAAGTTGTTTGGAGTGATCTGATGCGCCCAACATTGAGAGCCACCGGCGCTATTACTTTTGTCGAGCACTAGTATATGACCTCAGTCTTGCAATGCCTCGTTCTGCAGGTGCGGGAGGGTGTGGAATGAGTGTGGAAGGGCTGAAAATCCTAAGTCCGAAATCATGATTAGCGGGTCGTGCCAAAACGCCAACCAGTGATCCCAGTCGTTTTAGGAACCTTTTTTGATCCCTTTGCTTGTCTCGTGATCAAAAAGTTCGGCTGCCTAAAACGTACTGGTCGCGAGTCTAGTCCACGGCATGAAGCTACAATGTGCGGGATTCTCACGTGGCCCTGTTCAAGCCGTGCTCACTGTACTGTACTACAGTTGGATCTGTCATAATGCATAAGGTGGTAATGCATAATGACTCATAATAGTGACGGTCAGAGTAGATTTTAAATAGGTGATTCTGACGACGATTCTCGACACGATTCTGGAATTTATTTATCGTGGGAGAATCGTCGTAATTCAGAATCGTCTCGAGAATCGTTGTAGAATCGCCTCCAGAGGAGCTTCTACAACGATTCTGGAGGCGATTCTGACTGTAAATTAATTAAAAGCCGATTCTGAGCGATTCTCACACGATTCTGATGGGAAAAAGAATTCCAGAATCGACGTCAGAATCGTCGTCAGAATCGAGGCGAGAATCGCCCAGAATCGTCTACTCTGACCGTACCTAATGCATAAAATTTTGGAGGATTTGGATCCACCGAACCCCCCTTCCTCGTATGTTCATAATGCATATTGCTCATAATGCATCGGGTTTCGGCATCCACGGACGGTGTCAATATGAGCAATCTGCCGTTCGCTCACTCGCTACATCAACCAAATCTCGCAATACTTCTAATGGGGCAACAAGAACGGAGTCGGGCAATTGCCCCGTATCCTCCTCGATGTCAAAGGAGTCGGCGCTGGTAACATCTGTAGAACCAGGGGCACGCTTCTTGCCAGAGCTGCCGGGCTGACTACGCTGCCTCGGCGTTGGCTGAGAATGTCCGTTATCGAAGCGGATTGACAATACATTGGCTTGCTGTAAGAATGGTAGGCCCATGGTCTGAAGGCTTGAAAATGGAGGAAGAACAGGGTTTTGATTTGATTGACCTGCAGGAGTGTAGCCCTGACCGTGCGCCGGATAGTGGGAGTATGAACCATCGGTGAGTTGAGAAGAATCGGGGAATGAACCGCTGGGAGTTGGGAGCGCATCACTGACGTTCTGATGAGCGGCAGGAAGTGCAAGAATTGATGAGGGGACAGCTTGATACATAACCTTCTGTACTTTATACGGCAGCGGAGGCTAGTGATCGTCACGGGCCTCCCGGGGGTACTCGCGTTCGGACCCGTACCCGTGGGAGGTGGTGTTCAAAAAGGATGGATGCGACGAGCTACCTCCTCGTCGTGCGCCCGTGCAAGCGCGAGGTGCTCCATCTGCGCCTTGAGCGCATTCTCCTCGCGCTGCTGCTTCTCAAGCAGGCTACGTTGCCGTTGCTCCTCCTGCAGCAAAATCGGAGTGGCCGCGCTGAAGGTCTGAACGATTCCTGTGAAATCTTCGGGGAGGCTCGCCAAGGTAAGTTGGATAGGCTTATAATCGGCGATCGCGTCGTTCCCTCGTTTCAGATCGTTGGAATATCCGAGGATGGTATCGAGGTGATCTTAGAGAGGTCCGCTAGCGATGCCTCCATACTTGATGTTGGCCAGCCTCTCGTGAATCGCGATCACGGACAGCATGCCCGTGGGGTCGTAAATAGTGCGGAAATTATTCCACATCTCTGCAGCGCAGCGAGGAAAACCCCAGGAACCACCCCGCCGGCTTTGAGCGCCTGTCCCGGGGGCCGTATCTGTATATATCAATAGGAAACAACTGCACATTAGAACCCCCGCGGTCTCATATTCCATGGGATGTCTGGTACGTCCGCGTCATTCATCCAGACAAAACTGCTCACCTCCGACAGTCAAATTTTTGGATCGTCTGCGTAACAAAATCGTTTCTCGGGGTATTTTAACCTTCGAAGAAGAGCATCTCCAATACAACTGCCCCATGTGAGAAATGAAGTCCTCAAATTTTTTTTATCACCTGTTTTTGCAGCTGTCAAGAAATATTCGGCCATCCGTACATCCTAAATTGTGGTCATTCATTCTGCGCGCTGTGTATTTTGCGCCATATATTCTCAAATTTGCATGAATGTGGTCTTTGGCATGAATCCCCTGGTCTGTCCATACTTGTAGACATCCAAGCTTCTTGATCCAGAATGAAATTAAAAGGATGCCCGTTGTGCAGAGCACCCATTTTCATCTCATTGTTGCAGAGCCCACTGATCTTATTCACACGGAACCATGTTCTAGCAAGCGCATGTTTTGAAATTATTGGAACCCTTAGATCAGCATGCGCCAAAGTTGGCCCTCGGTCAAGCGCAGCATACAGGATCTGCGACGAGTGGAGCCGAAAAAACGAGTAATTTGCTCAATGAATTGCGGAAGTTCCACTCATCTTTTCCAGGGAGGGGGAACGCGAGATGCATTATCTCAAAGTCATTTGGAAAAATGGAATGAGGTCGCATGATTGCCTAATGATGAAGCATAGGTTGAACTCGCTTTACAATTTACATAAGCGAGTAAACTGAGGGAATAAACCAAAGATAACCACATAGAGTTTGTATGACTTGTTGAAAATGTAGTGCAAACACAAGTGATTAGCAATAGTCTGAAGAGAGCGGCCAACCTTCAGCGAAAGCTCTCCAAGTGCGAGGCAAGCGTTCAATGAGCGCGAATACAAGCATTAGGCTCGTGACCAGCCTGCCTACGGAATACCAACCAATGTGGCGGGCACGGTTGCCTACGAGCCTGGTGCATTGGCAGTGCTGACATCTGCCGACAACCTGCCGGCACCAATCCCGACGTCGGTCTCTGGAGGTCAAAGACCCCCAAATGCAGGATATATACATTCATAACACTCTTAGATGAGTTGATGACACTCATGGCAAGGAAACTAACTGCTCGCTTCGCTCGCAATTCTACACTAACACGTGACGAGGCAGAGGGCTGCAAACCAAATCAATTCCAATGAAGTCTCAGCCATTTTCTGAGCCACGCATGTCAGAAATTAGTGTATCTTGCATAGGATCGTTATCCAGAAGATGACTGTAAATTTTGCTATTTTCGTTGAATTGCTCGAGAACTGCTTTCGAAAGGAGATGAGGTCAAAGCTCCGACAATGCACACGATTACGATGTTGAGGAGGAAGAGCAGTGAGGCGCAGGAGCAAAGCGACGACGACCACGAGACGGGGAGTGCCAGGCAGAGGAGATTTCTTTCTCACGGGTTCCTCATTAGACCAGAGGGGCAGAGGGTCGGATCTGCGACCACAGCAAGTACGACAATGATACAGATGATATAGTAGCTGGTCTTTCCGCTTCCCGTCAGAGTTATGGCGAATAGATTGACACCGTCGAGGCTTTTGTAGATGGATAAATCTATTTGTCAACCTATAACAAACCGAGGTACGAGGTCAGTATTGTTATAGTGTCTGTTTATAAGAGACTATCGTCAACCCCCCTTGTCATGTTCTAGGGGTTGCCAAATAGCAATCTGGCAACCCTTCGCTTAAGAGATGGGATAAGATGGGTGCCTGGGGTGCAATTAGGACATTAACATACGCCAAACTTCGCAATTGCAAGGCCTGGTTCCACACCTTGGGCTTTTTATGCATTTTTTTTCTTGCTACTTTTTGGCGGGTTTTCGGCCCTCTGATGGAGTCAAACAGCTCAATGCCTGAAACCCTGTTGAATTTTGAAAGATAACACACCCAAAACATTAGGTGCCTCTGCGAGAATGCCTCTTCAGTTGATGATTTTCTTTTTGATATCATTCCACCCTGTGGGCGATAATATCACACTTTTAAGACTACGGCACTGCCACACTCGAGATGGAGAGTTCTGTGATCTCTGGCTTGACGAGCAGAGCAGCTCAGACAATTTCAAACAGACAGGCCTCCGTTATGGTTGATGGACGGGTTCTCGAAAGCCGTATCACTCGATGGAGTGTTTCCACCTCAGTATATTCCGGTTGTGTAATCTCCACTTCTACGCGACTCGAAATGCTCTGAGCAGTCTTGAGTCTATCCGCTCTAAGTACAATTTTGCATTTATCTGGAACTCGACTCAATGTCTATTTGTCTGATTTCAGCTACGTAATGCAACGCCTCCAATGTACAGCATCCAGCCTCCACTTCTCCGAGACAGACGCCAATGAGCATTCATCAACAACAAAATATGAGGCATTGAATACAGCTGATTTGCAGCCGATCGTTCCCTCTGCGCCGTGTTCGGAGAACCCCAGAAGCCATTTGAACCCGCCTAGGGCATTGGCCATTGCCCATCAGGTGTTCATCAGCAACATGATCGCGCACCCTGGGGATGATACTGATGGAGACGATCCAACGTCAGAAATATAGCCGGTGTATTTAGACAAAGAATCATACATTACATGTGAATTCCCAACTCCTTTTCGCGGCGCCGAACTGCTTCCTCGCGGCGTTCGAGTTCCTGCTGATGCAGATACCGGTTTGTCTTCTCCTGTTCATCCTGCATGCCGGAAATGCGATCGTTGAGGCCTTGCAAACAATCGGCAAGCTTGTTCAGGATGCCCATCTGTTGTGCATGTTGCTCCTCCTCCCGTCTCGAACAAGCCTCGAAAGCGACCTTATCCTCTTTGAGACGTTGATTGAGAATGTCGTCGAAAGCTCCCTTCTTCTTCTTACGTCGCTTACAGGTGGCGTTCTGGCTCTGCGACACGTTCTCCTTTTCGTCGTCACGACCTTTACGTCTGATTGGCAAGTTAACAATCACCGACAAATCATATGGCGGCAATTTCAACGTACTTTTGGCCACGTTGCCCCTGGCGCTCTCGTGCGGTTGCACTTGCCAATGAGGCTACGTCTACGAGACGATCCCCGCGCACAAGACCTCTCATAGATGCATCCCGCAACTCAACACCGGCCTGCGCTTCCAGATCAATCTTCTTTTGCGTTGTACGGGAGCTAGATGCAGTCTCGGCATCTAAAAGCAGACAGAGATCACCCAGTAGCTTCACGAACGGTCAGCGGCCTCTTCGGTAAAGTGGACGCATACATACTTCCATGAATTCATTGACTTCTTCATCCGTTCCGGTTTTTTGGAGCGAGCGCGCTTGATCGGCCTGTGTGGTGTGTGGTTCCAATTCGTTGTTCATCAGAGATAACACGCACCTTGTATTTCTTCTTCAGGTAGTTGAAACGTGCCTTACATGCCTCCCCGGAGCGAATAAAATAAGAGTTTTGACCTTGTTGCGCAGATGATACAGCCAACGCATCGGCAGTACCATCCCAGGCAGCCATGCGAGAACGGCGAGGCGCGAGAAACGGACGGTCGGCATTCACCTGCACAATCAGCAGGCGATCCTGCCACGGTTGCCACGCAGGAGCGCGCGTGTTCTGGGCCTGCATGCGAATTTCGGGGTCAAGATCGGCATCATCCTCAAGTTCATCCTCCTCGTCTTTCTGTCCGTCATTCTCGCCCTGGTCCTCTTCTGCCTCCTCTCCGCCACCCTGCTCGTATGTCTCGTCGTTGTCACTTTCGTCTTTATCACTATCAACTTGGTGATCGGATTCGAGCTCAGAAGCGTTGTTATTCTCAGAGTTGTGGGAAGGAGGCCGATCTGTGGATGAATCGCGCGTGCGTGCTCTCGCACGCGTTCGGACAGGCATGGTGGTAGAATAAGAATGTTAGAACACGTGTCGAATGCGTCATTGCAGGAGCCACCTTAATGACGTAGCCACCCGGCACCGCATGCCGGAAAAGCCACCCGGTGGCTGCTGGTGGCTACCGCAAACTCTCTAATATACCAATCATACGAGCTTGAAATTACTTACAGCTAATTGCAGTACCGAAGGCGCGAACAGAAAAATTACCATTTTGGGCAAATTTTGATCCTCGCGACCGATTTGCCCATATCTCAGTGAGTTCTGCACGGATTGGGATTAAGCTTAGCTATATAATTTGTACTAATTCAAGCGCAATTAGTGATAGAAAGAAATACAAAAAAAAAATCATATTTTGCATTTCCTGCCTCTTGAAGCCCTTCTGGGCGAAAATTCAGGCTAGTGGGTCCAGTTCTTGTTGGAAGGAGCTGATTTTTTGGGTGTGGGTACTTCTGTATGTATCAAGTAATGTGATAGAGCCAGAAATATAAATACTTCGCATCTCAACACGGGAAGAGCAAAATATCAAGCACCAAGAACCACACACAAAAACAGAAGACAGCAATGGAAATATTTAGACATCTGCCTCTATGAGTTTGCTTTATAGCTTTTGGAAATGTTTCAGAAGAGGCCGAACAAGGTGATCTCCAGGTGGCTGAATCTTGTGCACGTATTCCCTGATGGGCACTAATGCTTTTAGTCGTTTCTGTTCATCTCTGTAGGCCAGAGCTGTTCGAATAAATGCAGCTTGGCACCCCAGGATATCATCTATTGGAAGCTTGCTTTGCACAAGTTCCACATCTGAAAGTCCGTCTGGGAGAATGGATAAGAGACTGAGGAGATCTTGTGAATGAGGCACAGATTTCAGTCTCGGACTTGACAGAGACACCAAAATCGATAACTCCAAGTTAGATCTCCTGTCATATCCATCTGAGATCAGAGAAGTTTTCTCTCTGTTCCAGCGGGATAAGACATTGGAGCAGCCTTCCAAGTCAGCCACATGCGCAATGAGATTGATTGCAAGGGGCATGTTGTCGGTCAGTGAAAGAATCTTGTCAACTTCATCTGGGTTGTGCCTGTCCTCTGCAAATCAATGAATGTTTGTCGAGCAGCACCTTGATCCAGTGACTTCAATGGCAATAAAAATGGCCGAGTCCATTGTACTTGAGCAGGTCTTTCTGTTCCTCGCATTGTGATTTACTTCACTATGAGTACAATGGAAGAAACAAGATAGTTGTTCCTACCATCAGTGCAAGATGGTTCACATCTGTGAGGAGCGACAGAAATTCCTCGATATCTCCACGAGATTCGGTGGGCTCCCACAATGTCTCAAGATTATCCAGAATCAAGAGGCTTGGTGGAGTGACATGGAAGTGATGGACGACTGCTCTTGTAATGTCCCTTCCCGGTTTCGGTCCAAGATGAGTTCCTACAAGAGCAGCAAGCTCAATTTTGCTTGTTGCTGAATCACAAGCAACAAGAAGCGATGTTGCTCATATCTAGTAGCAATCTTTGGATGATGGTTCACAGCTCTTGCCAGAGTTGTTTTCCCCATCCCCCCAGTGCCTAAAACTGCTATCCTAGGAGATCCCTCGGTGAAAAACTTGAATTATATGTGATAGTTCTGATTCTCGACCATGGAATATTTTTGGCTTGGATGGTAGCATTGAGACTGAAGCGGAGCTGGGAAGGAAGTCTGAGTCATCTTGGGACATGATTCCGACCTCGAGTCCATTATTCGCAGCCTCGTGGAATTGGGAGTGAACTTTCACTCCAGCTGGCAACGACCAGTTCATCATGTCGCTGTCGCTCCCCGATCCCAACCGACGTTAGGTCGTCGCCCTGCTGGCTACACACCGACTCTCCTTGATTTTGGAGCTTACGTCCAGCAACGGGACGCATTCCCGCCCTCATTGCGTGGTCGTGCAGCTTTGTTCTATGGGGGTATCGTGGGCCGACTCGCTCGCTTGGTCATCCCAGACCTGGAGGACGTAGCCTGCCTTGACCCCCCTGCAGACGTCCTCGAGGCTGGAGGTACGCGTCGCCAGTGGGAACGGGGGAAAGAGCGTTGTGGCGTGCTTGACAGATAACGAAATCAATCTCGTCTGCGGGGTCTACACTGTTGAAACGGGTATGTTCGTCTAGCTATTGTCTTACCAATGTCTGCTTATCTCACTCCAGGACAGACGAGCAAGGCGGCGGCAGACGGTCACCAATTGAAGTACATCTCCTGGTGGCCAACACCAACCGCCTTCTGGTCCTCCGGTCTTAACACGGGACGGTGGAACGCCAATTGCGAGCGGTGGTTTGTCAAAAGATCGAGGGAAATGGAGACCATGCGGGTGAAGTTGTTCACGTATGGAAAAACAAGATCAAGTTCAGTAATGTTGGCCGCAAGGTGACGGCGAATTACGAAAAGCTTGCGGCAGATTACCTTGACGCTCGTTTACGCTAGCTGTCGGTACCATGTATCATATTACTTTCCTTGCAGCATTGAAGATTTGGACGCGAAAGCTGAGCAACGAGGATCTGCAGAAGTCTGCAGATTGGTCTGCAGATCATCTGCAGACGGTCTGCCGATGATCTGCGGATGGGTTTAATCGTGCCCGAACCCTGGAGTTTCGCACCCAGTTTCGAGCACCTTTAACGTGAATTAATTTTTTTTATTTCAGCGCCCTCTAAATGCAATCCAAAATCTGAAGTATCAACAAGGATATCGACAGGCTTAATATCTCAAGTTTTGTAGCCCATTTCAAGACTCTTTATTTTGAACCCCGTGCCTCAAAATGTGACAGTCCAGTGCAATCATTTCATCCATTTCAGCCGGGCTCGGCAGGAATAAGGGAGTACTTGGCATATTTAAGCTTCTCTGCCGGCGCACAGTAAACACTGAGTCAACATTCTCACAAAATAAACACTATACCAGCTTTTTAGCCTGAGGTTCAACAAATTATTTCTTGATTTGAAGAACTTGAAACCATATTACATTGGATAAGGTACAATGTGGAAATACTACCATTCTCTAATGCAATGAACATGTTATCTGTACAAGTGGATAAGCAATTGATAAGTATGCCGGTTCAGTGCCTGAAAATTGGTAGAATTTCCAATGGAACTTCAGATCCACAAAAGATGGGGGGCTTCTGCATTGGGGAATGATCCCTGGTTTACGACCATTTAATCTATTGCACTGACGTGTTTTCTAGAGGTCAAGCCATTGGCCTGGACTGGTGAAAGTCGCAACAAATGGGGCATTTTCTTTTGCAAGCAGCCGTTGTATCCGAATTGATAAGGCAAAAGCTGTCCGTCTGAGTGAGAATTAGGCAAAAAGTCTTATCAAGTTGTCCTGCCCCCCTTCTAGGCATAAGCATGACGACACAAAGATTGAGTCAAATAATAGTAACCACTGAGGGAAACCGGAGTTCTGAGAAGGTAAACCATTCAATGGATGCTAATGGTCCTGTTTTGCCAGAAAAATTGGGGGAGAGACTTGAAAAATGCCGTTGACCTGTGCAACCTGGAGGCCCGAATTGAATTTTTGTTTTAACCCACTGTCAGAACCTCTACAAGTTCAGGTCACAAAGTTGAACCAGTAACCCAGTTACCAGTCTAAGGCAGACACCAGGTCAGAAGCCAGAGAAGCAGTCACAGAAAAATTGTTCAAGAACATAGACACATGTCGCCAACATCACATGAAGCATCAGGAGCCCAGAGGCTTAGGGTTGTGTACAGAGCTCAGAATCAATCACCCATTCCAGAGACACACGGTGGGTCAAGTCGTGTGGCATGGCTGTTGAACCCAGTGGACACAGCACATTACAGTAGCCAGAGGACATGGAGGAGGGAGAAATACAGCATGTGAGGTATTGTTCGACCACAAGTTCAAGTTCAATTTTACCCGAGAAGGCCGAGGAATATTATTTATTTTGATTTATGGTGCACATCACGAATCTTCCAGTGGTGTGACCTGTGACTGAACTGGTGGTTGAACTGGTACAGTACAATGCACATGTATGTTTCTGCCTCTGTCAGACTAGAAGCTGAGACGAAAGCAGGAGTGTGGGCTCGAAGTATCTACTCGGGCTCGAAGATGAACGATCGGTAAGCTCGATTGACTAATCGACGGATACTGTTCCGAACATAAAGCAGAAATGACTAATCACAGAAAATCGAACTTGGGAGAATCTCTTTGGTTCCAGGGGATGAAATGGGCTTGCACCAGGGGATTCAGATGGGTAAGAAGTTGAAAAAACATATCCTGGCATTTTGATTTATTTCTACGTCTTACCCCACTTTCTTTCGATTTATTTTCCCGATGACCAATGTTGCCTGACTAAATCTGTTTGTACATGTAGCAAAAAATGGCACGAAACCCAAGTGCCCTTTCCCGTAAGTAGCCGAACCTAAAGGTCCAGCAATGATCTCCCACACAATGGTGCGTTTCTCCAAACGGGTTGTTGGGTCGTCTGGAATTGTTTATGTAAGACATCTTGTTCCTTTGCTTCATCATGCATCTGAAAGGGAGTCGAGGCAGCTGTATACTGAATTTTTTTCGTTCAAATCGCGTGGGGCGTGACGCGAGATCCGTTTTACGAGGCCGAAATTTGGCGTGACGCACCCAAATATTTCGACATTCGACTGAAAATCTCCGAAATTTTTGCCCTTATCGCGTCTTCCGAGCGGCCTTGGCCTCTGTTTCATGCTCGGGAGGTTCGACAGGCCGCGAGATGCGTGACATTGACAAATTTTGGGATCGATAGAGGACTGACAGAGGGATGCGAGTCGGGCCCATGGACTGGGAGAAGAACTGGAACCGCACCCCTTCCAGCTGATCAACAACATCATCGGGCAACCCACTATGCGCAAAGCCCGCTTCACGTCGCGCAGGGGCCCCGACGACGCCACCGCTGTCCTCGTCTTCCAAGAGGCGGCCCATGCGTCGTGGTTCATCGACGCCTGGAATAAGTTAATAACAAGTCCCACTTTGGGTACGAGTGCTGTGTCGCCCGCCCCAGTCTTTAAACGCCTAAGGGCAGCTCAGCCCCCCCTCCTCCCGAATTTACTTTCTTCCCTACCCTCGGCGTCGACGTCGTCTCCTTTTATTACACCTGCCCTTCCGCCCCGCCCTCTTTATCTTCTACCTTGGTACAAGTTTCTACCCACCCTCTTAACACCACCCAGAGAGTTGTTGGACATACAGGCTGCCATCACCGAGGATTTATGATCCGTCCGTGGTGTGCATATTTCCCGAGGTTGAACTTACCAAGCCCGCAATTTGTTGGTAATGTGTTCAGAATGTTCTAGACATTTTGTACAGTAGATAACCTTGTAATTAGTGCAGTAATAATTCAGTTGTTCTTCTACGGTGCTACAGAAGCAACATTCTCAATAGGTTATTGGCCCCCGACGCTCGAACCACTGCCTTCTTGGATGCCGAATCCCAACGCGTCGTTTTCCCGTTGCCGTCGTAACCGCCGAAGCTCGTAGGTGCTGAGCTCATCGCTCCGTTTGCAAGGGCAAGCTGGAGATGCGGCTGGATGAATTCGGCAGATCGTTTGTGCAGTATGTCTTTGTTTCTCGTTTCTTTTCGTTGACTTCTCAAACTGCTCCGCAGATGCGAGCACCGCAAAAAGACTGACAAGGCACATTTAATCCTCCGTACCCTTGACGAATTCGACATCCCGTACCTCCGTGCACTGCTCGACAATGACTCGCGCTCCATGCTCCTTTACTGCTGCTCCTTCATCGCAGAAAGAATTGTGCCGTGAGCTGAATTGATAATATTGTTTTTCTGGCACTTACACTGCAATGGAGACCATCCTTTGCGTCATTTGATGTGCGGACGTTGCATCGAAATTTCCATTTTTGGTAGCCATTAGCTGTGCAAACCCGCTAATGTCTTACTCGTTCTCAATGCAAAAATATCTCTTTGTTTCAACTTTCAAGTCATTTTAGCTCGACACCAGATCATTCCTTCCAACATTCAGCGCGACTTTGTAGAATTTCCTCAGAAGGGAGTTTGCAAGCAAGGGGTAAGGTACATACGCGCCGGTACGGTCAAGACGGGTTTTCACGATCAGACAGTGTGATTGGACTTTGTTGGGCCCGGGCTCCGAGTCGCGCTCAGAGCAAGCTACGAAGACATGTAAAGTTTCGTATTGACCAGGGTTATCCATTTCTGCACCGCAACGGCTCGAAACGATGATCTGGCGATTTTACAGAGGATTTACCGCGGAAATACAGAAGAAGCATCCAACACTTGTTATTGCTTCGGGCCGGCCGGAATATACTTCAAGAGATTTCTTTTGTGAAGTTCACCTGGTATGGCCCGACTTACCCAAAAAGTTGAATAGGCTTGGATTTTTGGCCGCCCAGACTCCGCCACGACCGGAGTGTCTCTGAAGAGCGACCGGGAAGATTTAACCACATGCTTCAAGAGATTTCTAATATTTTGTGAAATTCACCTGATTTGGCCAGACTTATCCGAGAAGTTGAATAGGCTTTCAGATTTTTTGGCCGCACAGACTTCTCTACGAGCGGATGAAAAAGGTTAGAGCTGATGGCGGAGTTTGAAAAGGCTTCAGACACCTGTAATTTTAAAAGAGGGTGATAACTCACTCCGGCCATAATCAATCTTTCGGGGAGGGGCCAGTTGCGGATTCGTGGCAACATTCTGAGAGATAAATGGGGCAAAGAGGTCCTCGTATGCATCGAGGGGATCCAGTACGGGAGATATGGTTTGATCAGTCGGAATTTTCCGCTTTGTGATTGTTTAATTATATGTTTGCTTTTCTCTCTCTCGTTGGAATGACCCTCTTCCTTGGGTCACATTATCGAATGCCTAATACTTTCTGTGTATCACTGGATTTTGCTGGATTTACTTTTTTGTGCGTGCTGTTCCCGGGACGATAAAGCAATGATTGTACTATCGATCCCCTACCTATGCAAACTGATGGTGTTATGCCAAATTCCGGTTCCGTGACCTCAATTGGGGTCCAAAGTCTTCGGAATAAAAGTGGGAGGTGCGTACAATATCCACCCCTTGGTTCGGAAGCGGTATTGTCTTTCCGAGTAAGTGACGTCAGCCGTCTCTTCGACCGAAACACGGTTGACCTCGCCCCAGCGGGCCGAAAGTAGGTCAACTCGGTATCTGCATCCCCACCTCTCAGGAGATGCAGGACAATATCCAGCCCTCGGGTCGGAAGCGGTATAGGATGAAAGCGGAGTTTGAATGCCAGGAGTACAGAACAACATGAACAAACAACGACGCGTCTCGCGCCATGATGATGACGCCGCCGCCATCCACGTCCATATGGCGTCCATCGCGGCCCTACACCGCGACCCAGTGCTGCAAAGCATCTCTTTTGCTCAGATAATGACATTCACACGACTTCTCTCTGTGATTAAGCACGATATTATGCTCTGCCAACCGGCACATGTCTCAAGAGGCGTGTGATCTCTGGATCATGGATAAATTCTCACAGGGGACCTACCCCCCCCCCCCCCCCCCCCCCCCCCCCCCCCCCCCCCCTCCAAATAAGGTGATTCTTACTCAGCAGCATCAACTCGGCTGTCAGCTTGTCAAACGGCTGTCACTAACCACCGCCTACGCGCGCGTCGAGCGGTTCTCGCTTCTAATACACTCCTCAAGCGCGTCTCATCGCCAATCTGCAACCCCTCAAATGGAGAACTAATACCTTTGTGAATAGTGTACATAATCCAGCGACAAATAATGCAAATATATCTTGGAAAAATGGGCCTGCTCCTTCTTGGCAAAACACATCGACATCTTGGCACCCACGTCGACATCCACCTTCCATCGTCGCCTGCCGGGACTCCACGTCGCCATCGAATCGCACGTACCTCTCGCACAACCGTGGTGTTTACTAGGCCCGAGAAAGCCTGAAGCTCGATGAGGAGACGATGGAAGACATGCTGTGCCATGCCAAGCTGGTCTCGACACCGGTCCGGATGCCCATTGAGAAGCTCAGAAAGCCAGCCTTGGCCTGTGAGTGTGGAGGTGTTTCTGGGGATTGTCTCGGATGCCTCTAGACAGAGGGATGCGCTGAATGCCGCCACAGTGCTGAGTAAAGCCGCGAGAACTCGGTGTCGGCGCTCCCGTTCTTTCCGTTTCTTGTCGCGTAGACATGCTTCATAGCTCCGACGTTCGATTAGACGCGCTAAGGACCGGTTTCCGGGTGCCATAACGCGAGGCAGCAGTGCAGGAAGAGGTAAAAGGACGTGTCGAAGGCAGATCTACGCGACGTGACATGATGTGACTAGACGCGTAAAGGTTGCGTAAACGTGTGGGAATACGCTTCGCCTTGATTGATGGGCGGAGCGCAAGCGTAGGCGGACGGGAAGCGCCGCGCCCGATCAGGCCCTTAGCCGTTTCCTGTCCCACATTATCGACATCTTTACGGAGTCAAAAACTCTTCAAGGGCACAATACTCATTATCTTCAAGCTGAGCGCCTCGCAATCTTGAGTCAAGACTCTTGATCGTTTCGGCAACGGGCGACGCTGATTCTGTATGATCAAGTCCTCCTCAATACCAATCCACAAGCCAAGATTAGATTCAAACTCGGCGACAGCTTCATTGCATTGTACCCCAGTACGTCCACGCCGTCATGATTTAGCACAGTCCATTCACTGGGACCTTTCACCGTCAGCTGTGACGCACGCTCCGCGCCTCTGGGAGAGTAGATTTTGTTTTGATGTTGAGATTGGCTCAAAATCTTCAAGTATGTTTACACATTTTGTCATATTCTAGTACGCTCATTCATATCTACTTTCTCACATCATCAATACTAATTATGATTAGTAATTGCAATTCTCTTTCAACTTGGGTGGAACGACACCAGATGCATCGCTCGCGTGGGGCTTTTGGTTTATGCTCGACACATCTGATCCACCGTGCACGGTAACAGAAGCGCAATAGTTTCCTTCATGTAGATTTTTTGAACCAATAAGTTTGACGTACTTGCTGCTGCCATTCGCGATTCCGGGCTATTTGGGTACCTCAGTAGTATCATAGAATTGCTTCAGACAGCTTCGGATCGATATCCCTGCGGGTGAACTGTGGTCCAAACCAAAGCCTGCTCCCTACATGATCATAGGAGGGTGGTTTAAAACCAGGCCATTGTTGGAGATGATGTGGTTTAAACTCAAACCATGCTGTTGCTGGATATTTTGGAAGATTCCTCAATTCTTAGTTCATTCAGTTCAGTTCACTTTTTTAATAATATTCTGCCTGGCAAAATATTATTAAAAATTATTAAAAACATGAACTGAACTGAACTGAACTAAGAATTGAGCACCCCTATTCCCAAGGACCAATTTCCAAAGAGCTGTGTCGAGTTATTGCCACCACTGCCGCAGTCTCACGGTAGTATATATTGGAAGCTTCCATTCTCAAGAACTGTCGCGTTAACACCATTCCCAGGGACTTCCATTCTTATCATGAGGCGTTAACACCACCGCCACCGCAGTCTCACGGTGGTATATATTGGAAGCTTCCATTTCCAAGGACCCTTCTGAAAGAACTGTTGTGTTAACACCACCGCCGCCGCAGTCTCACGGCAGTAGATATTTTGGAAGCTTCCATTCCCAGGGACTTCCATTCTTATCATGAGGCGTTAACACCACCGCCGCCGCAGTCTCACGGTGGTAGATATTTTGGAAGCTTCCATTCCCAGCAGTCTCACAGTGGTATATATTGGAAGCTTCCATTCCCAAGGAGGGCAGCGAAGTTGGTACACGCGGATTGCTGACTCGGAAGGCAAGATCGAGTGGGCGACAAAAGCCACCAAAGGACCAGAAGGAAGAGACGAGATCGCGATGGGAGAAGAAGGGCATCCCCAGGGATTATAGTCCATTAAAATTGCTGCATAAGAAGCCGAGGCAGGGAAGAATGTTGTCGAGGCGTGGATGACCTTGCTCCCAGAGATTTAGCGCAGCGATCTTCACATGTCGATTGATCGTGAATGGTGCTCTGAGGAGAACGTCGGCGTCAGCTCAAATTTTTAGGATAGCGACTTCATAACGCACCTACGATGAAGGGAATACAGCAGTAATTCTATAAAGATGGGGAGGCGGATGCAGGGGATGAGTTTATCCGAGAGATTGGCGCAGTCCGGGCATGTGGCAGTCTAAGCTTGGATTGACAAACATCAATCATAAATGCAGTGTCATGTGGCGCTTGGGGCCGACTGGGCCGAGCGAGCGCTACACAGGTTTTCTTCGTGGAGGCGTGTCGCAGTTTAAAAGATGGTGGCCTATTGCCACAGGAAACATTGAAAAGCCATAAGGCGAAGCATTGTGGGAAGGGTGGAGACAATGGGGCATTTTGCGTCAGAATCTGATGTGGAATGATGCGGAATGGGCCCTTGACGGGTGCTTCCAATGGACCGGGTTCGAATGCCCATAAGCGGAGTTTAAAGGCTTCGGACAGACACCCTTAATTTTATAAGGAGAGAGATACAGTACTGAATCGCTGTAAATGTTTGCAGTGATCACGGCTATCATTCCTGAGAGGCACGGCTGAGAAAATAGCCCTGAGACTTCGCTGGAATTGAAATGGTTCGCAAGGTTGTCCAGTCAGGCGGCTCAAAATGTGGACCATTGAAAAGGCCACGCGTTTCAAAAGGTAACCCAGTAATTGTGGTCTGGAAAGCGCAAGAAACTTTGATGAATTTTGGAGCTTGCTGCATAAAATCGAGGCCTCATGTGGTGAAGAGAGGCCCATAGATCATGGGTCACCAAAAAGATTTACAGAAATTGGTCAAATTTGCGAGTTAAAAGCCAGTTGCCGCGGGCCACGCTTTCCGTGATCATCGGTCCTTGCACATTTGCAAAAGGAATGTACAGATTGAGGTTTAAACCAAAGTTGAGCTTGTAGCACACAGGTATAGGCCTCCTGGCTTCTTTTATGTGTTCAAGGAGACCAAGCTGGAGTGGCTGGATACCCGATGCCATTTCGATGAGAATCGATTCATTTGTAAGTAGCTCAGCTCATGGGGAGACCATCAGTCCATTCCAACAGCTGACCAACAGCAGTACGGCTATGTGAAATATTTGGTTTATGGGAGTGATCACTGTACTGCGCATTCCCCAACTCTGAGGTAAGCTCGAGTCTTGAAAAAATGTGGGAGGTGAATTCACATGATATGGATATGGGTGAAGAAAACCACCAAAAATATGGACTCCACCCACTCTTCTGTCAATTTATGGTCAGTTTTCAGCCTCATATACCATTTGAATATTGGTTTGAGGATCATTCGAGGCACATTGAACAGCCACTTGCTGTGAAACATTGATTCGGATGGAATCCGAGCGAGAGTTCCCAAAGTGGCAAGTGTCCACGCGATGAAGCAAATCTGCGTGTCTCGCCCGCCCGCATTTCGCAACCTTCATAAGGCTCCTCTGTATCTTGAAATTGATCCTAGGAACCCCGCAGAAGGTATACCTCAGATGAAAACTAAATGGTTGGAGCCTTGAGGGCCAGGTTTCACTACGTTCCGGGGTTGGCTAGACTCACTTAGTCAAGGTTCGGCAAGGAGAGTCTGGGTCTGGCAAGGTCTGGCTAGCCGACCACACCGGCTCTGTGCAGCCGACTACACACAGCTTTCGCGTAGGTTCGGGTAGCCCATGGCTGGCGGGCTACACTGATGTCATGCAGATCAGTGTAGATCAGTGTAGGTGTGTGTAGGTGTGTCCATCTCAGTTTCGGTGCCTAGCTTGACCTTGACCTGGGCTGCACTGACTCTGTATTGTATCCAATGCCAGGTAATGAACATTCTGTGCATCCTCACAGCCAGCCTCAGCCGGCTTACGATGAAGTTTCGGCTCGGCTTTATCGCCTCTCTGAGCCGAACCCGGCCGTGGCAACGAAGCGGCAATACTACAAGTTGTTCTCCGCTGCAAATCAGGTATGTTTACCTCTGGTTAGGTGGCCAGCAACATCTTGACTGACCTACCCTGGGCTGAACTGACCTCCCTTAAAACACAAACAGCTGCACTGACCTGCCCAGACCTAGGCTGACCTACACAGACTGCTTCTAGTCACCTAGACAAACCCCTCTGTGCAGCTGTGGGCAGGTCCCTGGCCTCAGTCTATCTCTAGGGGGGGGTCGGAACGTAGTGTTTACAGGAGCAAGCACACAGTTGACCCTTACACCAAAGTTCTGATACACAGACAATAATTGGCTTCAATAGATACAGTCACCAGTTCCAGCCAATTTTTATCCGAACTCAACCTTCCCTAAGCCTCGGACCCCCGGCCTTGCTGTCGGACTCCATGCTTTATCCGAATTTTTGACCTGTGAAAACGTTTATATAAACGGAAACGGTTGGAGCCTTAGACACACCCTTCCGGGTTCCATTGGAATCCCTCTTCGCCATCTCTTGGAATGTGGGCAGTTTATGGGATACTTGGATAGCAGGTATGCTCACTACCCTTTTATATCTCAATCCACTGAATATTTCACTCTATCTCAATGTTCCAGCCTGGCAACCGATCTGTTGTGTTCGAGATATGGTGTGCGCTCGGACTACAGTATGTGAGCGGAATCTTTACTCCTCGAACTGTGTGCGATGCTTTCCTTTTGTTGCGGACGTACTCGAGGTGAGCACGAACCAGCCCAGCCGTGCATGGATCTGCTGGCCACCTCTTGCCGCTATCGGACGCGGGGGCCACCCCTGTGCCGCGGTATTTTGTCCTTAGCACCCGTACCATATGCCGGTTGTCCCCGAGACAGTGCTTTACTTGCTCTGTGCAGTGATGGGCGTCCGGGAGAACAGAGAGTTAATCACGAATTAATTATTTAGGACCAGTCTTAGGGATTTGATGGGCAACTGTGTGAGATTTGTCCCCTGTGCAGTGATGGGCGTCCGGGACGCCCATCAGGAGAGCAGAGAGGTATTGACAAGTGTGTGAATTTTGTCCTTCCTTGGGTGATGGGCGTCCGGGACACCCATCACTGAACAGAGAGGTAATCATGAATTAACAATGTTGAAACACGTTCATTATCTGTGCACGTCGAGTGACATGGTTTGTGGGTACGTCATCCTTGTGAATACCCCAGTCATCCAGTTTCATTGCAAAGTCATCAAATGACATGCCAAAAGCCTGGGGGATGAATGGCAATGTACAGGGAGTACCAATACACTGGGGCTGCAGGGTATATCGGTAGCTTGAACGCCCCAGAATGGCAAGGATGTGGCACCCTGTCCGTTTTTCAAGTCGGGTAAACTAAAGAATCAATCAATACCATGGATACCCCAAATACCACTGATACCACACATACCTCTTCAAGCAGCCCGTCAGTGAAGTTGGTCACGTTGCGGGCTGCTTCAGCATGGGCTCGGGTGCCTTCCTCCTTTGCCGTGCGATAAGCCTCAAACTGAGTCATAAGGTCTTTCAACCCTTCCTCTGACTATGGGTTGTCAAGTTCACGCTGATGAACCGCAGCATTGAGCTCATCGCGCCCAAGTCGATCACCCTCATCACAAAGTATGGGCCAATTGGGGCAATATTGTATTTGTAATCAGGCGTCGAAGCCAACCGTTTCGCTTCGCGGTTTGTCACTGTAGATGGTTTTTTGTGTAAGGAACACCCTTAGTGACAGTCCAGAATGGTTATACATGCATCCCGTCCGGTTTTCGAGACTTTGGAAGGAAATCGAACGCGGGATCAAATAATTCCTAATTGGAACGTCACGTGGTAGGGTGGTTCGAGCGAAGGGTAGATTTAAAAAAAACGGCCCTGGGTTTTTTTTTTCCTTTTTTCAGAACCCCCTTGGCGATGGGCCTCTCTGAGGGAACTCTCAGGAGGAGACTTCAACCACTTGCCCAGAACTTCTACACCGCCAATCGAACATTTTGTTCATCAAACGTCAAGGATGAATGTGATGGAGACATTTCTCAGGATGTCCGGGATATGTCGTAAAGGAGGTTTTGAGAACGTGCTAAGCAAATATCTCCCAAACGCCTCGTCAAGGTCGTAAGCACGTTGTCTAAAGCTCTGCAATACATTGTCGGAAATATTCACCGAGTGTTTCTGCTCTGCTTTACGATTGAACCTGCTTGGTTTACCCACATTTAGAAAGTCATGAAAGCGCTAGGCTCTATAATCCAAGTTGCTGGCGACCAAGTCCTTCCTATCGCAGTGGAGACATTGTCTGTTGTTCTTATTCCAGCTCTCGCGCCAGCTGCCAAGATCTTGGACAGCATTTGGAAATCCGTGAATGCCGTGCAGGTGCGTAAATTTTTACATTATGATTATTCTTCCGCATTGCGTACTACCTGCAGACAAATCGTTCCGCCTGCCTTCGCCTAACCGACCGCTGCACGAGCCTCCTGCTTGCAATTCAAGATAAAGTTGCACCATCGGGAGATGCGGTAGCTCGCGAACTCGAGGCACATTTTAAAGACGCTTGAGCAGCGAGTCCGGTATCCATTTTGCGCTGTTCGAGCTACGCATTCAGTTCTTGCCAGGAGCTTCTCGGATATCGAAGACTTTTTCAAAGAACAGGTGGAATTACCCTTCATGTATCGGTTTTTCAAATTATACAAGGACGCTGTCTGAACTCAAAACTATGGAGTGATGGATTTCATTCCCACATTGTCACGGCTCACTTCCCCTGCATTGGGGACTGTAGGTGTGCCCCTCACAAAGTGAATGGTAGTTGTCGCGGAGGTCACAGTTCAAGTTATCCACAATCCTTGTGACAACGGCGGCGAAATATCCAAACCTCATCTTTTTGACGACAAGAATGAATGTCCTGCGATCACGCCGGCTGTATTCGCGCAAATCGTGCTCAGCTCGGGGCGCAATGTTTATGTCCCAGTCCCCGAATCCGGTTGCCCTTCTCCGATAAAGGGTCGAACTGCAATGAAGTACTCAAACATAGATACCGACAGAAACACGAACAATTTAATTGGTTGAACGGCAGGGTAAGACGCGGCCGAAGCAGAATCGTTCGGCTGAGGATTCTGAGGGCCGTCACTCGATCCTGCGCCTGGTGCCTCCGAGTCTGAGGATTCTTCCTCAGATTCGGCAGGGCACACTGGCCCTGCCGGGATGCAAGTGGCTTTAACCGAGGCGGCAAAGGCAGGAAGTCGCAAGGACTCGAGGTACGCCTAATCTAAATGCTTAGCAAATGGGATTCAACATGGTGGCTGCTGACCTTCAGAATGGACCTTTGCGTGGCAAGCAGGAGCTCAATGCATTGTCCGATTTCTTCCCGTGTTTCAGGAACCGATATCTTGAGGCGGTCGAACGGCGCAGGGTCTAATTTGTCTTGGGCTGCGACACGTCGCGCCATCTTTGCCTTCCTCTGGTTGGCAGTTTCCTTCTTGAAGCCAGACGACTCTTGTTCAGGTTCCAGTCCATCTGCGACCAGTCTGGAAGCGATGGCGCCGAGAACTTCCGGTGCGTCCTTCACAAGCTGTTGATGGTTTTCATGCAACGCGGGCACCTTCTGTGCCAGGAGAAAGAAAAAGGAGAGTTGGGACAATATTTTGGAAGCCAGCGACCCGGCGAACGCTTCCGGGGAGGTTGGGAATTGACTCATAACCAACTCGTCATCCAGCCCTGTCTAAGGTTGAGTTCGCTGCCCCACATGGGATTAAGAAAGGACTTGCCTGAAAGCACAAGCCGCACGACGGCAGGTCGCTCATGCAAAATAATATCATCTAAAATACGCCCAACGTTGGCTGCATTGATGATCCCTTGCAATCCAAACACGGCATTTTCAACCGCCTCGATGTAGGTCAGGGCAGAGACATCAAACATATCGCTGCGGTACGACGCTTTGCGGGGTGGAGGAGGCATGGTGGGAGGACAAGAAGGACGTTACAGAAGAACACCTTCGTGTCATCACGAGACAGCCAGCTGTCCAATGGTTATTATAATAGCTGTGCATGTCGAAATGTGCTGTCAGTTCCAGGAGTTGCGGATGAGAACTTAGAGGTCCTCGAGGGTCATCGGAATACTTGTCTGCCCAGAGCAATACTAGATTGTGTCTGCCGAGCGCGATTTGACTGCCAACAGGGCTACCGTGAACTGACAGCCTGAGATGAACGTTGAAAAAACGTGGATGCGCGCGTGCAGTCAACGTGCAGTAAGGATCCGGAAATGAAACACCCTGGCGTCACGTCCGAATCTCGGCTGACGTGGAATCCAAGTCTCCGACAGATGACCTTTGAGTGGCCGCAGATTAAGAAGCGATGTAGAGTCGATGGGACGCAGGGATAGTTCGGTATGACAGAAAGACGAGCCGAGATTTCGAGTGCGAAATACAATATTGCAACGGGTAACCGCCCAGCCTTTCAGAGGTCGGAACACCGAGTTATTCTAGATGAGATGAACTGAGTCAGATAGCCTACAATCCTGGTTTGATATTGGCGCGATAAGAGCAAGTAAGTATTGCCCGACAGCGTGGATGCCGCCAGTGAGAGGTTTCGGTCGCAGGGAGAACCGGAGAATTTCAAAGGTGATTGGTGTACGGATGAAAGACTCTCAGAAAACAAGAACGAAAGGGAGATGGGAAGGTATCGGAGATGTGGCAACCAGGTTCGCGGCGTGGATGGATTCCGAGTCGGAGAAATAAACGCGGAATCCAAGCCAAAGATTGAGACCAAATTGAGACGGCGTGCTTGCCAGAACGAGTCGCAGAGGAAGGATCAAGGAAGGATACAACACAGGAATATATATGTTTCTACGGACTGATCCTCCGGTATGGAAGCTGTGAATGAGAAGCACGGAGGCGCTTACTCTTGTTAGACAGTCAGCGCATATGGGCGTCAAAAGTGCCACAGCTGTAAATCAGAAGCATAGAGGCGCCTAACCTTGTTTGACAGTCAGCGCATATGGGCGTCAAAGGTGCCATAGCTTGAGAAAATCGATCTGATTCGACAGATGGATGTTCACAGCGTTTTATATATATAGGCAGGCTGGAATCCGCATGGCAGTGGTATATAGGCATGGGTTCTGACCGCCGTTGCTCCTCAGCAAACACCCACTTGCCATCTGAACGACATTCAGTATGTCTCGCATGTGAGTTCTAATGTGCTGCTCATAATCGAACGAGACACTGAGTATTTGTGATCCTCAGCATCTATCTTCGCGGTCATTATTCTTTGCAAATTTTATCTCAACCACTTATTCCTGCACAGATACCAAAATAAAATCTCTGTCCCATCCACATGACGATCTTCCGTCCGATATGCAAATGTTTGCCCAGCTCATCGTCAACAAGAATATCATCCTGCAAACAGTTCCTGTGGCTACGGAACCATCTCAGAACTTCTGGAAACTCAAGCCTGAGTGTAAAATGTACGTGCCTGATCCCTATGCAGAAAATCAGGCTGTTGTTAATTTCTGTCCTACAGTCCAGAACACGTTGATAGCTTTGTACTCGCGATCATGCGCCACAGTGAAACTCGGGGTACCCAACTCCTTGGTTCCATCGGAATAGGAAAAGGCGAAGCCCTCAATTCCGCGGAGAATGATACTCGTGCGTGTATCCCTGATGTTCAAAATTATCCAATGGCTGAGAATCATGGTATTGTAGCCATGAGCCTCAAACTCGAGAAAGTGAACTTGGATGGACCCTTGCTCAAATTGACAGCCAATTTCTGGGTGTCTCAGGCATTGAGTACCCAACCATAAAATGGGATCTATGTTCATGGAAATCAGAGTGAGATACAGTCAGTTTTACATTGATTTTGTCTTTTAAAAAGTTATCTGCAGTTACCTCTGTTGATGGCACTTTCCAAGCAGTTGTCCATGATCTGTTGCAACTGAATGATGATTCCCAGAAGAGAAGTCAGCCCAATACCCTTGTGCTTTGGCTTATTCATGAGAGGATTCTATTTCAACCCGCCTCAACTGATCGCCGAGGCAGGCTTCTCGATCAACTTGGGGACATTTGTTTGAAGCGATGGAAGGGATCACAGGTGATAGATCACCTCAGACAGGGAATCTATGCATATACTGATGCAGTGCGGGATGACCCTGGAAATCCTACTCACCTGGAAGATCTTGGTATTGCACTATTCCACTGTTTTCAGCAACTTGGTGATGTCAATGACATCCACAGAGCGGTGTCAGTGATGGAGGATGCTGTTCATCTTACCAGGGATGGCCACCCAGATAAGGCTGGAAGGCTGAGCAATCTTGGGAATTTCCTGCAAGCTCGGTTTGAGCGACTTGGTGACCTCAGTGACCTCAATGAGTGCTGTTCATCTGACTCCAGATGGGCATCCAGACAAGCCTGCCATGGTGAACAATCTTGGGAATTCCCTGCGAGCTCGGTTTGGGCGACTTGGTGACCTCAGTGACCTCAATGAGTCTGTATCAAAGAAAAAAGATGCTGTTCATCTGACTCCAGATGGGCATCCAGACAAGCCTGGAAGGCTGAACAATCTTGGGACTTCCCTGGGAGCTCGGTTTGAGCGATTTGGCGACCTCAGTGACCTCAATGAGTCTGTATCAAAGTTCCAAGATGCTGTTCATCTGACTCCAGATGGGCATCCCGTGCCCTGGTGAACAATCTTGGGAATTCCCTGCGAGCTCGGTTTGGGCGACTTGGTGACCTCAGCGACCTCAATGAGTCTGTATCAAAGAAAAAAGAGGCTGTTCATCTGACTCCAGATGGGCATCCAGACAAGCCTGGAAGGCTGAACAATCTTGGGAATTCCCTGCGAGCTCGGTTTGAGCGACTTGGTGACCTCAGTGACCTCAATGAGTCTGTATCAAAGATGGAAGATGCTGTTCATCTGACTCCGGATGGGCATCCAGACAAGCCTGCCATGGTGAGAAATCTTGGGAATTCCCTGCAAGCTCGGTTTGAGCGACTTGGTGACCTCAGTGACCTCAATGAGTCTGTATCAAAGTTCCAACATGCTGTTCATCTGACTCCAGATGGGCATCCATACAAGCCTGGGCACTTGTTCAAACATGCTAAATTTTTGGGACAGAAGACTTACATGCAGTATGAAGAGGGTGACATCGCCAGAATTCTAATTTTCTTCTCCATTGAGGTTTTATCTCTCCATTTGGCACCTGAGGCGTTGTTTCTGTTGAACACCTCCTCGGAGGGTGGGAACTTGTTCAAACATGCTAAATTTTTGGGACAAAAGACTTACATGCAGTATGAAGAGGGTGACATCGCCAGAATTCTAATTTTCTTCTCCATTGAGGTTTTATCTCTCCATTTGGCACCTGAGGCGTTGTTTCTGTTGAACACCTCCTCGGAGGGTGGGAACTTGTTCAAACATGCTAAATTTTTGGGACAGAAGACTTACATATATTCTAAAGAGGGTGACGTCGCTAGAATCATAATTTTCTTCCCCATTAAGGCACTATTGACTCGGAGCGTAATCGTTCGATCAAAATTGTGGAACTTCGCATAACTTCTTCAATCATCCACCAAATTGGGACTTGAAACAACACAGGACATTGTATTGAGTGTCTCCTCGAAGCCATATCCTCCAAATGTCCAAAAACACGCAAGATGTGACCGAAGTGACAACCAATGATGGGTGCGCAACGCGACGCACTCTAATTGAAGTTTGACTATGCTTGTTTTGGACATTTGGAGGATATGGCTTCGAGGAGACACTCAATACAATGTCCTGTGTTGTTTCAAGTCCCAATTTGGTGGATGATTGAAGAAGTTATGCGAAGTTCCACAATTTTGATCGAACGATTACTTCCGAGTCAATAGTGCCGGTTGCAGGCAGAAACCCCTCTTATTCGGAAACCCTCCGATTAGGGGCCCTCAATTCTTAGTTCGAACTCGGTCAGTTCATCTTTTAAATAATTTTTTGGCAGGCAGAATATTATTAAAAAGATGAACTGAACGAGTTCGAACTAAGAATTGAGGGCCCCTATTATTGAACTTTTGGGGGTTTCGCCGTGATCCGGATTTCCGTCCATCACATGCCAAACAAATGCAAGCGTACCAAGTCGCATCGTATTCCGGCCAGATACTGGTGTTGTGGGTAAGAACGCAAGCGAATAAGCGCCTTCAGTGCGCACACCATGAAATAGCGTCGGCACTTAGTGCACTTCTCTACCAGGCCGTCCAAGGCCTCCTCAGAGATTCCCTCTCCTGCAATGAGTTTACGAAGTTGCTTCACGTCCATCCCCACCGGTTCAAGGCTCTCAAGCCGGAGAGGAAATGGGGCAGGCACGCGCTGCGATGCAGACTCCATCGGAAGGCGAGATGGACCTGCCTCTGCATTCCGGGCAGGAAGGCGCGCCGGTGCCGTTTGCACTTGACGAGGAAGATCGTCGATCTCCTGATACCGAGAGTTCGATGCAGGGATTTTTTTCTGATAGCGTATATAAG
Source organism: Mycena olivaceomarginata (assembly GCA_029378375.1). Lineage (NCBI taxonomy): Eukaryota > Fungi > Basidiomycota > Agaricomycetes > Agaricales > Mycenaceae > Mycena > Mycena olivaceomarginata. Next base: position 305,487 of record JARKIC010000066.1, on the reverse strand, counting down.
GCGAGCTTTGGCGCCGGCGATTCGTAGCTGCTAAAAGGAGAGAGCAATGAATTAGCAGGAATCTGCAAAAGTGAATGTACTTACGGGCTGCATTCGAACGACGACGAACAAGGAGAGGGCCACTCAATTGGTGAGTTCCCACGGGGTAGTTGGAGGAGATGTGCTCGCCCAGATAGCCTTCGAAATGCGGAACGAGATCGTTGTCCGGGAATTTTCGAAGGGTGAACGCCACCAAGAGTGTGTCGGTTTCAGGGGCATGCCCACTTGCTGAATCATATATTAACCACAGAAACAGATTAACTTGTAACGAACATACCCAGTGTTGGAAGGTCACGATAGCGAGAAGTCAAGAGACATTTGCGGTGAATATCGGTAAGATTTACTACAAAGTACCAGTGAGTGTTGGCGAACAATAGTAAGAGTACACTTACTTTTGAAACCACACCGGGCGATCTCGTAGTGGCAAAAAGCCAGGACATCACCGGTGACTTCAGACTCAACTAGGACACACGATTTTGGGTGCTTGCGATCCGAGGTGAAGGCGCAAAAACACTCGATAAAAATACCACGAGTGCGAAGATACGCCTTGAAGCCTGTGGGAACGATTTTGTGGCCATTGTGAGTTGGCCTTGAGATGGGTGAGAAGAACGAGTTGCATGAGAAGAAAAACTTGCCAAGACACGGTTACAGGCCTTTCGGCCAGACGAGAGTAGATGATAAGTTCAGTCGATTTTTTCTGAAGCTCCACAACATCGCGTTCGTGGAGGACCATGGCCAGGAGTTGGGACGTTCATCGGAGACTGAGATGGCCCCCATTTTATACGCATCCTGCTGCCGCAATAAGTATTTTTTCGGAATCACGCTATCCGCACGAACCGCTGTAATTTGCAATCGTGTGCATCCCATCGCGAAAATTTCGCACTTGTGGAGACCCTAGACAGATATCCGATATCCCTGGTCAGGATCGTCTTTTTTTTTGGCAGAGATGTGTAACAAATCCCTGTTTCTTTAACTTCAGGTTGACACATGGCACCCGAACTCCTTTGTTCACGAATGTACCCGAGTCAAATCTTGAAAGGCCACCACAAGGTTCACAGACGGATCCAATTTGTGGAGGTGGACTGGCGATTTCAGCGCAGAAAAATCTGCAAAGGAAGATCGGCGGCGAGGCTGACAGTCATAATGCCTGGAATAAATATGCGGAGTTGGGTTGGGATGAAGGGATTGACTGGCCGATGCCTCTGTCAGACGCGCAGCTCTCCGCCGTGTTGGAGGCCAAAAGACTCCTTGCTAGTGTTTAGTGTTGGCTTGACGACAACAAATCTTGATACCAACGACCGTGACCTCCAGGAAGTTACTAATATCATTGCGTCCGCACTTCCAACAACTTCTGCTTGCGCTGCTGTACAGGGTTCTTCGTATCAACCCCCTGCTGCTCGAAATTTTACTGCTGAAGAGCTCCGCCGGGCCTACGACTGCATAAATCGACAGAATTATATTCATGCCTTGGTACACCACCCCGTTGGCTCCATTGTTGAATATCCGGAGACGGGAGCTAGTAAAGGTGTCGGGATTGCCCACAAATTTTCTGTCGATCCGGAGAATTTCTGTCACCCCAAGGAGAGTTTCCAATACTCCCTTGGGGATTCCCATGGCGGAGAGCCATATATCTACTGCGGCACTTTGCTTCTAGGACTTGACGGAACGCCAGCGTCCTGTTTTCATAAGAAATGGTCTTGTAAGTTTCATCCTTCTCGGGCAATTGCGACGAATTGACTTTGTGCTCCTAGGTAAAGGGCTGAAATATTGCTCAGCCCGTTCTCTTCCTTCATCCCCGCTTCCGGCATTCAGATTGGACTGTATGCCCTCCCTCACCGCTTACACAGTTACAGACCTTAGCAAGGACTCCAGAGATGCTGGACACCAAAGAGACTACCGCAGTGCCCAAAGAAGCAACTAGCAGTGCTACACAGCCACCGGACCGGCTGATCCGCAATCAAAAGCGCTGAGAAAAACATAAATTGCGTTTTTACAAGTTTTGGCCCGGCAGATATGTAGAGTGGGTTCTTCTGGTGCCATTTATGCTACTTATGTACATGACTTGCTGAGCAAAACTGGGTTGTCAGTAGTCTCTTATAAACAGACGCTATAACATTAAACCTCGTACCTCGGTTGTTATAGTCTGTCATTGACCTCAATCGAATGATCGCTAGCGTCGCTGTTACAAATCACGAAAATTCCCGGCTTTCACAAGGGCGCAGGGACATGTTTTCGCTCTTTTGAAGTCATAGGTAAGTTTAGGAATACAATTCCTGTAAGCTGTTCTACCAAAAGTTGAGCGGAAAGTTGCAGAAGCGCAATGCCGGAATTTGATGTCCCGGCACACCAAGACAGTCAATACTGTGATTCCTGGCGAAGAGCCTATGAATGGTAATTTGGAAGAGGTAGTTCGATTGGATATGATATTTTGAGAGATTTTCTCTGCCAAATTTTGTGAATATGGCTACCAGAAGGGGAGTGGCTGCAGGGACAAATTTGAAACTCCGACGATTATATAATAACGACGCTACGCATACACGATCGCGCGGTCAACTACAGACTAGGTTGTCAGTAATGATTACCAAATTGGGCCTCGGACTTGTCACGAAGTTCGGTCCGCCACCATACCATGTCCGGACATTTAAGGCCCCGGATTGACTTTAAACTCGGAGCATTGTCCGGACATTCAAGTCCTCGGAGCTCAGACACTCTGAGGCCTTGTCCGGACATCTAAGCCCAGGATTTCGTCAGTGTACACCGCCAATTATCCGTCAGTCATATCTGAGGTGGAAGGCTGCCTCCCACTCATAGATCATGTTTGTACCCTTAGGATGCTGCTTTAGTTTAGTGGTTAGCCCCCCTTTGATTCTGAGAATTTTTATTTGGTCCTGCGTTCGAATACCAGTCTTGCAACGCTGTACTGAATTTACCTCTCGTGAGTCACCATCAGCGTGACCGTCTTTTTTCTCGTAACACCTTCTCCGCTCGTCCCCACACGGTATCATTGATCTTGTAGGTGCATCGGATGAGACCGCCTGGATCGGACGCGAGAAATGGCCCGCGAACCCACCTGGTATGGCCCTCTCGCAGTCAAGCTTTCCATGTCCAAAGATATCCTAGCACCTCGCTTCATTTGTTCACTCAATTTAAAGCTCCGCGCCACTTGATTTCGACCGCTATCGCGTCATTCTGGTCGAAAAAGAAGAACGTCTATTACGTCTACGCTACTATATAATGCGGGTGGTGTCTATGGTGGTCTTGTCTATCATAGACAGTCTTTTACTTTCATGTCTATGATGTCTCTCTGTGTCTCTATAGATCTGCATAGCAATTTCATATTTTCCTGATGTAGAATCGTCATTAACTCCCGCTTCGCGTCCGGTCATGGATTTCGGGCCAAACTGAATGGAACAACTACCCACATGAGCAATATTGGATGCGAGATTCAGACAATGAAGTGTTTGTGGGGGGCAATGGGAATTAAAACAAGCACTCCTCAGGAATTTTATTTCGATGGGAAACTGCTGAAAGAGGCAACCGTGTTCCAGTATGTTGGAGTTTGGGGCACAATCTCGGCGCAAAGGACATGTATGCGGAGCATCACCGGATATAATGCTTGCGAATGTCAATATGCTTGACCTGTGCATGAGCCACCCAAAATGTCGCCGTAGAGACGCGCTGGGGCATGCGAAGCTAGTTAATAAAGCTATGCATCCACATAGCTTGCTTGGAGCTGCGCGTCAGTGCCACGTACTCGGCCTCAGTAGTCATTTATCTCATCTCCGTCCCCGACATCCGCGCCGATTTGGGGCCCTATTGTGTTTGCTCTCCAGGTATGCATCAACGTCTGTCTTCCTGATTAAAGTGGTTAAATCTTTTTTATGAGCTCTCCATGCATTCAGACTCTCAAAAACGTTCAATTCTGGATTTTTTTGGCTGAAAAGTCGTTCAATCGATAGCGCTTCCCAAGGGGGTTCGACTGATACAGAAATCAGGCCCAGCGGACAGAAAAAATTGAGCTGGAAAATAGGAGACGCGTAATCATGACATCGTAATGTGCGGGTGATGCCGCTTCGCGAGCACCCGGCGCTTCCGGCGGATCCCTAGTTTCCCGATATTTAAGGCATGATGGTGAGAGAGGGATTGACATGAAGTAACAGTGTTATTTGCCAATAAGACAGGATTTTTGATGACTGAAAGGTTCTTCAGGTACTCAAGTGACTGTCAAAATACCCCTCTTGACTACAGAGCCCACTGGGACTGCCTGGTAGTAGAAAAGAACTGAAGCTGATGGGAATTGCCTAAAAAGGAAATGCAAATGATTGGGCCGCAACTGTAACGGCGCTCGCGACGGGGATAGACGACGTCGAACCAGGCTTCGAAGAAAGCGCGCGGGTCAGGGTTGTCTGCCTCGAAAGGCCCGCCTGCCACGGGGCCGGAGACAATGGCATTCAGCGGCGTGCGCAGGGCCACGTGACCCACTTCTGCTTCGGCCACTGGTAGTGCTCGTGCGCCAATAGTAGTCCTGGAACACATATGCACGCCCCGAGACGTACGCGAGGTGCGCGTTCATCAACCTGCGATCCGTCGACACACACTTCTCACTATATGAATGCTGGATGTGCTTACACCTCGTTGAAGCAGTTATTCCATCCCGTTGTCCCGTGGTTTTGGTTTGAGAACTCCACGTAGCACCCAGTCTTGCCCTCTGGGAAGGGCAACGACAAATTGTGGCACAATAGAGGTGCATTTAAATGGCAGGCATTTTGAAAAGCATGACCTGACGCAATAGAGGTGTGTTCCAATGGTGGGCATTTTGAAAAGCATGACCTGACACAATAGAGCTGCATTCAAAGGGCTGCCATTTGCACCCAGTCTTGCCCTCGGGGAAGGGCAATGAAAAATTGTGGCACAATAGAGGTGCATTCAAATGGCTGGCATTTTGAAAAGCGTGACCTGGCACAATAGAAGTGCATTCAAAGGGCTGCCATTTTGAAAAGCATGACCTGACACAATAGAGGTGCATTCAAATGGCTGACTTGGTTTCTCACTAACCTCAGATTTGATTTCCGCATGCGGCCTCGCGCAATGCCCAAAAGCCGCATGCGGCTCGTGCGGCTTTTGCGCAAGCTCTCTAATTCACTCAGAAGTGACAGTTGATTGTCCGCTGTGTGATACATATTTTAGAGTTGCTGCGCTCTAACAAAGGCTTGGGTATGATGGTGAGTCACCGGTGTGGTCCGCTGATGGCCCCTGGCCCAGCAGCGCCGGGGTTTGAGATGGCACAGGCATCAAAATGTCATTGTGAGGCACGGGTTCAGAATTGTACCTCCAGAGGACAGCCGAAATATATTTTTTGCCCTTGCTTGCGGGGCATTCAAATCCTGAATACAAGGAGTCTATTCAAACTCCAAATACGTCAAGTGCTCCCTTATCCCTGCTGAACCCGACCGAAATACATTATAATGCACCGGATGCTCGGTTCCATTGTGGGGCACGGGGTTTAGAATTTATTCCTGCTAAGCCCGACCAAAATACATTATAATGCACCAGATGGTCGGTTCCATTGTGGATACCCCTACGCAAGGCAAAGCTTCTCGTGGCATCTTGGAAATATCTTGGGTGATGTTCTTTTGCCATTTTGTCAGTTGTTCATGATTTCTGGATATGTTATGAATCTGCGTGTAGATTTACCTCAACGGACTACGCACGTCATGGCGAAGAACACCGAAAACCGTTGGGACATCCGACGACTGAGGAGTACAACAGGTACAGGCGCCGCGCATAACCGTCCCGGAGGCCCTCTACCCTCACTTTCAACACCCTTCCGAGTCAAAGGAAAATTTCATGGCTGCCCAGGGCAAATCTTAATCCTCAGTTCTCCTTGAAATTTCGCTGGCTATCATGAGCGGGCCGATTTGAAACCCCATTTTTGTTTGCACTCAGGGCATCCACTTTAGTGGACCGGAGTACCCGAAAAGTATAAGCTGATGTCCGCGCTCAAAGTTCGGATTACTCAGTACGAACAATGTTTCGGTGAGAGTGAAACTCCGCCCACGTTACTCCGACTACATCCTTCTTGAATAGCAGCACAGTGAATAACTTTCTCGACATCCCGAACGGGAGAGATCCATGCAGAAGAACAGGTATGTCCAGCTCTCATTTTGGGTGGACTGTTGACTTCAACATCAGCCTCCAGATTAGGATGGTACGATTGCCCTCATGCTTCAGTCCTATAATCGAAGATGCAGACACCGTGAGTCCCCAGCTCTCGCAGCTCTTATTGCTCGCCGTCCCCGCACTTGCCCGTGTATTGGCCTTTGACACTCCAAACCCAGTCGTCCAGAGCTTTCGCAATTTTTTCAAGGAAACCCCTTGGAAGGTCGAGGCTTCGCTCGATTGGATGAAGAGTCGTTCGTACAAAGCCAGCCCGGCATTGGATGCATTGCTGACTGCTCCCCTCGCTGCCCTTTCGGCACACGAGTTCATGCGTTCAGATTCCGAGGCGAACCGAAAGATCTGGGGTCCTGGCTCGGTGCTCCTTCAGCTGCTTGTAGTCCAAGATTCCATCAGGGAGGCCTGGAATTTGAACGGTGATACATTCTTGCGCATTCAATCGGGCGAGCTTCTATCCTCGCCTCCGCAAGCTCTCAAGGGGCTTGATGTCATGTGGCGGTCATTCGATCCCATTGGCAGAGCGGGGGAATTGCGCATGAAAACCAGCAAGCTTGTTGACTGGGAGGAGCAATTCCGGACTACCCATACCGTTTATGAACCCAGCTCGTCACTGGTCTTCTATCGCCGCACAGCAGACTGGACCTCGGTTTCATTTGTTCCGCGGCCAGCCATCGGGATCGAACACAATGGGAAACCCATTCTATTGGCTCAGGATCTTCCATCGAGAGAGGAGCTGGTTGGAGAGAGGCGGGTGAAACGAACTGGGGACGGAGAGATTAAGCCGCTGGCGAAGCGGATGAAAGGTGAGTGTTTAGCTGTGGTGGGGCTCAAGCTAATGGATAAAACAGAGTCCGAGTCCTTGGGGACGCAACCCTACTCGCAGGAGGAAGGCTATCCCAGTTCAAAAGTCGGTTCAAGTTATGATGCACAAGAAAAGGTCTAAGTGAGCCGTTTAGTTGTTACGTGTTGTACAGCTCTCACGACTCGCCCTTTCCTTCACAGGTATCCTGGCTGGGTGGAGTTGGATTCAGAGGGAAATGAGATTTAAGCCCGAGGTTTTAGCTTATATTATACGGAACATTTTCGGGCAGGTACAATCGCCTCTACTCGTGGTGGAAAAAAGTGATGGACGGTGGAATTTGCTGACAGATTCCGGAGCTGGAAGAAGAGGTAAGGGCCAAAAACCGAATACGGGGGAGCTCTACTGGGCTGGAAGAACATTTGTAGCCTATTGATGCCATCAAAAAATGCCGACTTCCCAACGAAACAGGACAAAACAGTCAAATGACGACCCCTTATATCTCCACAACAGATGGATATTTTACGACCGTCTGACTGGTGGAATTACTCGCAGTGACAGAGGGTTCAGTCTAGGCTTCATAAATTTTACCAGAAATTTTTTTAGAGCGAGTTGAAAAATGCTCATTTTGGTTGTTGGCAGTTTCTGATGGGACATCAGCTGTCAGTGATGTCATCAATGGTTCCAAATACTGCCGCCTGTCCGGTATATGTCCTGCATAGTTGAGTTTGCGTCAAAAAGATGCTCCATCGTAGAGATATGGCCGTCAAACCGACCGTCCATCACTTTTTTCCACCACGAGTATGTGATAATGCCGGTAAATGTGAACACTTTCTTTCTTGTCTGCTGACCAGTTCCGGGGCGTCCCAAACATGTTTGTCGGCTTCGGCAGGTTCTGAGTATAAGAACCATTGATGTACATAGTTTCAGGTGGTGGATCCGGCAGTGATGTCGTGATAGCCAACTCCAGAATTGAAATTTGGGTCGAATATATATTCCCCAGATTTTTTACCTCACTTTCATGCTCGAGGCACCATTGGGACCCAAAAAATGTCGGGGAAAAATATATGTCACCCGTCGGGATCGAACGCACGACCTTCTGAATATGGCAGAGCCAAATCGGGAACACGCGAAAAAAAAAAATGAGCTAGTCTCATAGTTTTTAGGAACAGCTGTAATTCGCATTTTGAACCACATGCCCCGAAATGCCATTTTGAATCACATGCTTCGTAATGGCATTTTGAACCCAAGCCACTTTCCCTTGTAGTTTTTTTCCCTGTATGTTCTTCGCCGAGGCCGGCTTGAGCGCGGTCCCTCACGGACCAAGCAAGAGAACTCTGGCGACCAAATCGATTCTCGTTTTGTCCCCAAACTCTCTCTCCCTCTCTCCCATGAAGAGCAAGGCATAGAATTCGTACTTCATCCAGAAAGCGAGCTCGGAGATGCGGTGAGTCATTCAAATGAAAATTTTCTTTGCTCAATTCGTCACAGTTGGGATTCGCCTGCATTGTAACTTCTCAGAAGATGCATGGCTTCGTCACACATGAATTCATCATTTACCGTCGGTGCGTATTTGAATACACGCAGCAAATATTCACGGCACTGCTTTGCTCACTGTTCACCTCTGAGCTCGAGGACGTGCGCTTTCTTGGCACCCGACCTCTGCTACTCACCGCTTCGAAAGAACTCCTCAAGTGCAAACCAAAGCATAAAGCTTCCCATTCTGCTCTCCAATCAAGGGATCACTAAATTTAGTACAACAATAAATAATAAATAATAAACCGCCACCATCCTCGCATAAAGAGCAGTGGAGGATTAAGGTTCTTGCTCAACAAATATTGCGCAGTACCTGAAGGATCATTCACGTCAGCATCCAGATAGTGCGATATGTGTTGGGATGGAGGAGTTACCCAGGTACTCAGGGTCTCCCGGCGTTCTTTTGAAATGTGGGGGACCCATACATGAGGTGCTAGTACCGCCCATGCAGGTATGTCCTGAACCAGCTCGGGTAAGGGGAGCAGTTGCTGTGAAGCAGTCGGACGCCAAGACATCTTCAGCGCAGTTCCCTGCTTCTTGTGCCTGACATTGTGTTCCATGAGCTCCTTTGGATTCCGGAAGGTCTCGTTACAATCTAAATTCAGGTAAACTGATGTTGGAAACCGCATACGAGCGGGAACAGGCAAACCTTGATAGGCACAAGGTATTGTCTCCAGAATGTGTGTTTGTGCGTGCGCCGTGAGTCTCTTCTGATCAAAGAGCTCTGCTCCACAGGCCTCCCATTGACATTGCTGGGTCACAAGAAACAGAGGATGAGTCGAGGGCAGGCCGGTCGGCAGCATACTTACCACTGTGTCGATTTGCTCCTGAATGTGAATTTTGGACACGTGCAGAACCAGGGTCTCGAACGAGTTCAAAACCGATGTGCATCCTTCCCACCTGCACGGCACCTCGTATATCCGAGAAAAACCCTCGAGCACCCCATCTGAGAATGGGAAGAAAAATGAGATAGGGGGGCACAACAGAAAACAAACTGTGTCACAAACCGTTAGTGATACACAACTCCTCTGGAGGGGCGATGGTCTCCTCCAGTTTTGTGGTCGGTAATAGCAGCGGCCGGTTAGATTCCCCGTTCTGATAATCTCGCTTGACAGGATCCGGCGCATGACGAACAATGACTTGAGACACGGCAACATCGTTCGGCGCCTCTAACTGAAGTGCGTGATTGCCAGAGAGGTCGAGAGCAGCTAGCCCATCAGGTGGCTGCTTTAGAGACTTGTAGACGCTCATGGCGACCGCTGATACGCCCCGAGAACGGTTTGTATTGTTCCATAACCTGGGAAGAAGCTCACTATCAAGCTGATGTGGAGCATGGAGTCGTAACTCGGCACTCGGGTTTTTGCATGTCTTCACGTAGTGCCCTCGCTTCCCGCAATTCCCGCAAGATCGCTTGCGTTGACTCTGCAGTGTGTCCTTCAGATCCTGTATCCTCTGCTGATTGAGGACCAAAACTAACCTGCAGTGGACTGGCTGGGTTGGTGGGGGGCCTGGGTCCTGTCCCTACGTCGCATATCTCCCGTCGGCGTTTGCTATCCTGAACTGTAGTCGTGGCAGGATGCAGGCGTAAATTGGGAGACTTGTTGAGCTACATAGATTATGCAAACATTCACAATGTCTCCGGCATAGTTGAAAACGACCCACAATGCTATCGCACATTCTTTCGGCCTCGTCGAGTATTTGACGAACATTGGCCGGACAGCATTGGGCGACGACGGATGGTTCTGTGTTTTTCTTTTGGCATGAGGATATGAGTGTCGGAAACCAACAGGACCACGGCATTTAACCCACTAAAAGTGCCTCAAGCTCCCCAAAGAACCTCGTACACAAACTCAGCACTTCCCCATCGAGTTCGAGCTGCTACATGAGTAATCCAGGTGAGTATAGGAGGCTTTTGCAGTATGACTAGGTAAACAGACGGAATTGTGCTGGGAACCTGGAAACCTCACGGCTCCGACGCCGCCAGTCAAGAGCTCAACCTTCCTGGATGAGTTGTAAGCCTTGGTTCGCCGAATAAAAGCGAAACCGAAGCTTACTTTGTTGTACCCGTTCCCAGGCTGTCAACCTTGTCTGACCGGGCTTCCGAGCGGGGCACGACGGTCAATTTTTGGTCCCATGAAGTCGGTGTCGGTAGCATGTGGCGGGCGGGCGGATGCGACATGCTGGCACCGACAGTAATAAAACCGATGACCGATTAGCAATCAATGGCGTGTCAAGTGCACTCAATCGGCACGTGATGTTTTTATTATTATTATTTTTAAAAATTATTTTTTATTTTTTATTTTGGAGAGCTGCAGCTTTCTCTCCTGGTCTCCGCTTTGGCAAATGGGTTTTTCTTGAGCTTCGTCTGGTAGGTTGTTATAGTTTCCCCATCTATTTGATGGAACAATTCATGGACCCTCGGAAACCAAGATCTCTTCACCGATAGGCGCGCTCCGAATGCTGCTTTTTGTCGCTGCAGTAGGTTTCCCATCACGAATATAAAAGATGTGTGTGTTTGGAATCTGCGGTCTTGACCGCTCTCCAGCAGGTGTGCTACATGCACCTTCAGGTCTACTTTTCTGAACACTGCCTCCCCTGCTGACGCTATTTCCTGATTTTCCATCATGCCTACCCCATACGGGAATAGAGTTACCGCTGCCCACCGAGACATTTTTCAGTGTGCCGGCGTCGGCTGAAGGGTCGTCGTATACGCAGCAGGCGAATGAGGCACTATGCGACAACATAAGTCCAACAGGCATGCAAAGCTGTACGGTGGTGGACGCGGACTCTGTGGAGTCGACTTTTCAGCAGAGGAAACTAGCCGCTTTGCAGGAGCTAAACAAGAGCAACTCCAAGTACAGCGACCGTAAAAAAGCAGCCGAAGAGCTGATAACGGACCACAACGAACCCGTTATAAAATTTCCATCAGGGTCAAAACCGCAATCCACTCGGAACAACCCCCTTCTATTCGGTCACTTATGGCCACGTGCCGATGCGGTCTGGACCTGATTCGAATTAGGACACTCCGATTATCTCCCCATATTTTCATTGGTGCAGACGAACCCGATCTTGGTCCAGCTCATGGTTCTCCGAGCTCTAGTGTTGTGCCATCACTGCAGCTGGTTCAGGAGAGGAACTCGGCATAGGACTGCGTGTGGGTGCTCCCTGCCTCAGAAAAAAACCCTCGGAAAAAGGCCGGCCCTTGAGGAGGAAGAAGATGGTGCAAATACCTACACCATACTGCCCTCCCAGGGTTGTTCTATTTGCTATCAGACTCCGAGCCAGGGTCAACTTCTGTTCACCACCCATCCGGCACTATACCGCGCAAAAGGCATGCTCCTGGACCACGTTGGTATATCTGCGTCCACGACGAGTACATACTGAGTGTTTCACATGTTAAGCGGGGAAACTCAGATGGGCGCAGATGGGGTGCTGATATAGCGGGGTCTCAGATGGGTCTCAGATATGGGGGCGAAAAAGCCTGGAAGAACAATAAGAATGCCTGATTGGGAAGAACAATAAGAACAATAAGAATGCCTAATGGGGAAGAACAATAAGAATGCCTAATCAGGACAATAGAGATGTCGTCCGAACCAGTCCGAACCAATCCAACCTTCAACATCACAGGCGTTGACGATCGACCACCTGAAAGCTCAGACGCGACGGTGTTGTGCGCTTTGTTGTCTCTCTTCAACGGGCGATGGAAACCTCCAAGTAGATGACATAATGATGTAATGTGGCTGTGCTATAAAAAAAAAACCCCCCTTTTTTTGCCAATCGACTCCAATCACAATCTAGATTTTGGGTTTGGGCCAAAATTTTGGCGCCACAAATTTGTCGTGGGAAAAACTTTGGAGCATGTTTTTTGGACTCCGCTCGGCCCTCAAAATGGCGGCACGGAGCATGTGATTCAAAATGGCATTTGGTGGCATGGGGTTCAAAATGGGAATTAAACCATTCAATAGTGCTGCACTGGGTTCAAAATGGCAGCACGGAGCATGTGATTCAAAATGGCATTCGGTGCCATGGGGTTCAAAATGGGAATTAAACCATTCAATAGTGCTGCACTGGGTTCAATGGCAGCACGGAGCATGTGATTCAAAATGGCATTCGGTTGCCATGGGGTTCAAAATGGGAATTAAACCATTCAATAGTGCTGCACTGGGTTCAAAATGGCAGTACGGAGCATGTGACTCAAAATGGCATTCAAACCTTAAATATGTTAACTGCTCCCTTATCCCTCCTGCTCTCGGCTGAATTAAATCATTGAATAGTGAGGCACAGGGTTCAAAATGGCAGTACGGAGCATGTGATTCAAAATGCCATTCGGTGCCATGGGGTTCAAAATGCGAATTAAACCATTCAATAGTGAAGCACTGGGTTCAAAATGGTAGCACTGAGCATGTGATTCAAAATGGCATTCGGTGCCATGGGGTTCAAAATGGGAATTAAACCATCAAACAAAATTCTAGCATGAATGTTCCGCAATTTCTTGCTCACATGCACCAAAAAAACTATACCATGCCTACTTCGATATCCCAAGAGAAAAATATTTGGCGTATTCTGAAAAATCAACTTAGTGGAACTACATGCTATCGAAACAATGGCCAACACGGCATGAAAGTACTTGAAAAATGAAGCATGCCCATATTTTAGTTCAACAGAATTGATGCACATTTGAGCTCACAATGACTGCCACAAACTAGCCATTTTGGCTGTTTTTTGGTGCATTTTGGGTCATTTTTGTCCAAAATGGGGAATTTGAGGTCTCCGTGCAAGCTCAAGTGTGCATCATTTCTGTTGAACTAAAATATGGGTATGCTTCATGTTTCAAGTACTTTTTCATGCCGGGATGGCCATTTTTTGATAGCATGTAGTTCCACAAAGTCGATTTTTCTGAATACGCTCAATATTTTTCTCTTCTGTTTCAAAAGATGCCGGCGTCTACACCCAGGATGACTTTAATGTGGATCAGGAGATGCCGGCATGTCAGTCCAATGGGCCATTTGAGTATGACATGTCGGATGGTGACTGCGTGGTTCAGGTGAAATCCTCCCCAATGGTTCGAGATCGTGAACCAAATCAATGTGTTTGACTGTCCTGTGAGCGCTGTGCGCAATACGTGCAAACATCGGACCTTGAATTTCAAGCAAGACTGGCTCTTCAGATTTCATTCTCGTGTCCATCACATTCATAAACCGCCAGAAATTCCGAAAAGATATCCGCCTCATGAACACTAGAAGAACATCAATTTCCTCAAGTTCACACAGTTCTGGAACAAGGAGTGCATCACATTCAAGGTAGTCTGGAGTTTACCGCGCGCCGGGTAATTGGTCGCCGACCTTATTACTAATCGTCGGAGTTTGAATCTGTTCCCACGGCTTGACATCCACCTCTGGGGGGGGCCAAAAAGGATGGAATTCAACCTACCGCTCAACCAGGGTTCAGCTGAACTACAGCGCATTCTAGGTTGATTTTCAACAGCCGTAGGTTAGAAACCATCTGTTTATAGGTTGACCAAATTAGGTTGAGAGTTAACCAAAAACCGTCCCTTTCATCCTATGACTCCCATCGGCATTAGTGATGAATTTCAACCTATTCTAGATAAAACAAGCCGCTCCACGTAACCTAGAACCTGCTGAGTATCATACACATGTGGACTGAAGAACAACATAAATTATATTGAGCAGTACACTACAACACTCAGTGCCGCTCGTTAATACTAGTGCACCAGCACCGGCAACCCCCGCAGTGCTCACAGCTCACGGCACGACTCGTCTGCCCAATCCTATGGGAATAGAGGATGTGATACGGAATAAGCGCATGATTGGGTAATGAGAGCAGGAATGGAACGCACCAAGATTGCATCAAATTCGGCGCACGGTTCACGGTGGAGCGTTTGAATGCGAGGGCTCCGGAGGCCGGAACGGGACAGCAAGAGGCGGGAGGACACGGGGGACGTGCTATTATAGATCATCTAAGTGTAAAAGGATGTAATGAATATCAATATCAAATGAGACGCACCTGGTGTAGCAGCAACATTGCCCTTCACCTGCTGTGGACCACACACATCCAAAGTTTTGCGGACGGCTGGAGAAGTCGCGGTAATTGGAGTCTTGAGCCCATGTAGAAGCTTGAGATGCCCATTTGATGAGAGAATGTCTTGACTCTTGAGGAATGACTGAAGAGTACAACTGTGACGCGACTTGAACAGTACGGGCTTGAAAACGGGACTGGAGCCAATCCCGGAGGCTACTTGGAGGCTACTTGAGAGACAATTTGAGGGGAGGTATGTACTTTTGAGGACTTGATGTGGGAGCCGTATGACGACTTGAGGTGCTTGAGCTGCTTCAGCATTGACACCGGGTAAAGGGGTAATACAGAAAGGCTAGGTCGGGTTTAGATATGGAGGGATAGTGTCGTAGAGGGCCAAATGAAGGCGGCGGTGAGGGGAAAGTGAGAGAACACTTTGGGGGGATGGTGATCGAGAGGAAGAAGCGCAGTCAACCACCATCACTGAGATCATGTCAATCAACAAAGCGCACGGACCACGCACGTGTTGACGGTCCGCCTTTCCGACCCATGTCGGACCCGTACATTGTGCCACAGTCCTTGCATATGGCCGGGCTGGTCGGCTGCTGGAGGTAGGAAGACTATGTTTTGCAGTCACCAGAGTTGTCTCCGGACCGTTACCAAAATTCAACCTATGATAGGTTGATATCGACGTAGGTTGATCAAGCCTCCAGCACCTGCGGAATGAGTATCAGGTCGGAATAGGATGAAATATAAAGGATACATTGCAACCTAAAAATTAGGTTGAATGGGATCAACCTACAATCAGCCGAGAATAGGTTGAAAGTGATTTTTTCAACCTAAATCAAGTTGAAATTCATGCTTAGTGGGCTCCATAGTGCACGCCGCCATTGCTCTCCCGCTCTTCTCAATCTCTCTGGCCTGCACCGGCTTGCAATGGCACCCCGTTTTCGCTGGAGGAGACCCCCAGGGAGTCCACACCATCACCCAAATCGTCAAGAACACGATTCCACAGTGGAAAATGGTCGACTCGGATACCCCGGAATCGTGCAATCCTTGTGAATTTCATTTTCATGAGAAACGAAGGCCAACCGGGAAGCATAGACCATCGCAATTCCGTGTTTATCAACGAACAGCTGGCTGTGGATGCTAATGGACACCTGAACTGAGCCTGCCCTCCGGCTCATTTTTGAGCACCACCGCACGGAATGGTTTTTTCAGGGTTCACTGCCGAAAGGATTCGAATGGCCAGTGCAATTGATCGTCCATGTCAAATTTATATTTTTAGTGTGATAACATATAATATATAGTGAGGGTTAGGGTTAGGGTTAGGGTTAGGGTACGCCGATATCCAACCACCCTCGACGGGATCAAGGGACATGTAATTATTTATCCACAGAAGCCGTCTAAAGTCGCCAATGTTCTTCCACCGTCCATTGAAGAGATAACTGCCCCTGTCTGTGTTTTATTTGTCGGATCTTCAGCTCCAACTCCTGAATGGCTTCGTGAGCATGCAAAGCCTTTGGCTGTTAACGCTGTCAGGGTACGTAACGCTCTTCGTTGGTTGAAACAGCATAATCCACCGCAGGTTCACCTACGGAAACCTTGTTACGACTTTTACTTCCTCTAAATGACCAAGTTTGATCAGCTTCTCAGGTTCAATATTTATTAACACACCTTTGAGAATGAGAGTTGGGGAAGAAGTTTTATTGGTGTTGTGAAAGACACGTTCCTCGGTGCCTCATTTTCTTGGCGTGGTGATCAATAATTATCGACATGCAAAATCTATTGTAATTATAACAGCGGACCATGGCGGATAAGACTCTGGATAAATTTCAAGCCCAGTACATTATTTATTTGGGCCGATGTACTGCAGTCTACATCCTGGCACGTTCCGAAATGGGACCACGCTAAGAAGAGAGGACAAACATTTTGTGACCAAATAAATACATGTAAACATCGTTTTTTTTGCAGTACATCAACTACTGTACAGTTTCACCTGTCACTGGGCACCGAGGGCAGCTTCGAATGTTTGCGTCGGGACGCCTCACGAAATGTTTTCTGGCCTGGACGAGATTACTGCGATACGGACGTCTCTCAAACTAATCACCTTGGCTTCCTTCCTCTCCTACGTTCTCAGAACCTTCCCCATTCCCATTATTTGCATCTGCCCCCATTCCTCCTGGATTTTTATCACCTCCTGCCCCTTCGTCGTCCATCTCGATAACATTGTTCTAGCTCAACGTGTCGAGAGCCGCTTAAAGATCTTCGGTAGCCAGTTCTGAAGGTCGTATGATGCGCAGTCGCATCTACGGTATGCGCGCGGCTTTGTGCAGTACAGCAAGACAGCGGTGACGTGCAGAGCAAGCGGGAGCGTCCAGGTTGGGGCGAGAGGTGTTGTTGAACTGAGCCTCATACATCCCCCAAGACGAGATGTGAGCGACTTGGCCATAGCAGCAACGACAAAGCACGCACCTTGGTGTCACGCTCCGTCTCCTCCAAATCTGAACCCGGTGAGGTATGGCAAATAATATTATCCAGATATAGAATAATGCTCGATGAGCCGAACCCTGTAATATTCACATTCAGAATGTTCATGAGCTGAACCCTGGGAGGTCCAGCAAATAATATTATTCACATTCAAAATGGTGATGAGTTGAACCCTGTGCGGTACGAGGTAGGTAGGTAGGTAGGTAGGTATCATTACACGGCCGGTCCGAATCACGAACGCCGGTTCCAGGGATTTTCCCGGTGAAAGCAAGCATAATTACACCATCGCCCCTGGACTCTTCCCTGCTAACATAGCCCTAGCTCGCAGACCCCACAGGTTCCCCCATGCCCCACGGTAGGAACTAGCCAACAGAAAAAAAGCATAAAAGCACCTGGATTAAGCCTATCAGTTCCCACGTCTACTTGGGCGATACACGGGTAATCTATAGAACACTTCGAGGACATCATGCACAAATTTACCAACCAGTGTAATTGTTGAACGCTCGTAGATTAGGGCTTTCAGTAGCTCAATAGAACCAAGTTCAACGATTTTGCTCTCCACTCTTGGCACTGCTCGGAGAAATTTTCCCAGGATTACATTGCGAAGATTTAGAACTCCAGGACTGGCCTGGCATTCAAGCAGCGCATGTTCCGGACTTTCAACCTTAGCTATGCAGAAACGGCAGAGGCGTTCATGGCGGGGTACTGGTTGTAATTCATGATCCGTGTACCGCAGCTTTTCCAAGGCAAGTTGATGAGTCGACAGCATGATCGAAGTTAAAGCTTCGCGATGTTCTTGCGTCTTCACAATAAATAAATAGTGCCTTAGATAAAGCGTTTTTCGTGCGGCAGGTTTGTCCTTCTGAGGTTCCAGATGGCCGTGTAGCAAGTAGAGTTTGAGCCACCGGGAGCCACCCGATGGCTAGGCATGCGGAGCCAGGTGGCTCCACACCAAATTTTGGGTGTGGTGGCTCTCCGGTGGCTTGTGAGTGGATCAGGTATGACATCATATCTGAATGTTTTACACTCATTTATACTCAATTGGAGAGCCAACCTGCCACCGCATGCCGGAAGAGCCAGCAGTACCGAAGGCGCGCACGAAAAATTACTGTTTTGGGATCCCAGCGACCGATTTGCCCATATCTTGGTGAGTTCTGCAGGGATTGACATGAAACCTAGCCAGATAATTCGGGGGAATTCATACGCAATTAGTGATAGAAAAAAATATGCGAAAAATATTCTATAGTCAGTGAGATGGGTTCGGGGGTCATTTTGGGGGTCAATTCAGTCTACCGGCATCTAAGTATGTTCAAATGACCTAGATCTTTGGGATGGAAGACTTTTATGCATTTTGAAAGTTGTAATAGAGTCAGATTTGCCGAGAGTTCAGGAATGGATTCAAATATCGCAATATTTCCTCATTGCAGTGTCCTGATGTCATCACAAGCATGATAAACAAATATATTGAGGATTTCGACTCTATCATAACTTTCATATTATATCAAAGTCTTCTGTGCCAAAAATCTAGGTATTTGAACATACCTAGATGCCGGTAGACTGAATTGACCCCCCAAAATGACCCCCATACCCATCTCACTGACTATAGAATATTTTTTCGCAATTCTTTTTCTATCACTAATTGCGTACGAATTCCCCCGAATTATCTGGCTAGGTTTCATGTCAATCCTGCAGAACTCACCGAGATATGGGCAAATCGGTCGCTGAGATCCCAAAACAGTAATTTTTCGTGCGCGCCTTCGGTACTGCTGGCTCTTCCGGTATGCGGTGGCAGGTGAAAACGGTAATTTTTTGTTCGCACCTTCGGTACTGCCATTGGCTGTAATTCACATTTCGAACCACATGCCCTGTTAATGCCATTTTAAATCACATGCATTGTAATGGCATTTTGAACACTATTGAATGGTTTAATTTGTATTTTAACCACTTTGCAGTAGGCGGGCTGGTAACTGTTGGGCCGCTGTTTGAAATTTAAGGGGCCTTGAAAAAACTTATTCATTTTTCGCTCAATTTTGATCCTTTTGTTTTCGGTTCAAGTTCTTATACTATTTCGCGCTGGGAACCTGGCCACCTTAAGGGTTCTGACGATGCACAAGGGCATGAGGGAGTGATACCCCGCTCCCCGCTGTCCCAGCAGCTCGGCACGCATCCTGGGAAGAGATTGAGCATACTCGCACTCCATTTGGTGGGATCTTGATGGCTCGGCGAATATTTTCTGGCGCCAAGTCCAAAAGCAGCCAAAACGGTGATCCTGGCCAGAGGGGGGAATTTTGCGCAGGGAGGTAGAAGGGCCCTCGATTATACCTTGGGAGGCCGTATCCGGAGTTCGGGTAAAATTTTCCGAAAATTATGACCCAAAAAAAATGAAGAGTGATGGCCTCAAGGAAAGACGGGTATTGGCCGCCTTAAAAACCGTGGGAAGAAAAAAAAGTTCGGAGAAAACTCATTTTTGGGTCGAAAATCGGGATCCGACCTCCTAACCCATAATCGAGGGCCCTGAGGTAGAGGTCCTTCTCTGGAAGCACAGACAAGCGAACGATGAGGGGAAAGTAACCACATCTCCCGGTGCCATTTGGGGTCCCGATTCCTCAGTTTCCGACGCGGCGCTGCCTTCGCTGCTGCAGAGGCAGGCTACATCCCGGAGCAGATCAAGCTCCTTGGGCGGTGGAAGTCGGACGCGTGGAAACTCCAGGTCGAGCAGCCTCTTTCCATCCTCCGTGACCTGTCCGCAAGCCTACATCGTCGTGCGCCGGTCCCCCCTACCCGTCCCTTGTCAACGCCGCCCAGCGGTTCTTTGAAAATCCTTCACCAATTTCCAGAAAATCATCCCAAAAGTTCATGAAAGAAGATGGCTTACTCGGATGTGTGAAATCTGACGAACAGGGCTTCATTTTATCACCATGCGGAGTACTTTGTCGCACTGGCGCAGCTGGAACCCCGAAAATTGGCATGGGTGAGATACCTGGGGCCTATATAAGCACATTGTGCTGCCTGAATACATTTCTCAAACAATCGTCAGACACAATAGGCGTGAAGCTTGAGCAGGACCAAATCTTATCCAGAAGTTCTGCTACCTTAACAATTAAATAACCCTCGATATTTGTGGCCCTCCCATGGCATTTCAAAACTCACAAAAACTCTCAAGTCCAAACTTGCCGCCAATGTGCATCCAAGTTGAGGTTGTACTGGGCGAAGTTGTGGTTTTAGACTCATAAACTTGTATATTCTACTAAGAGCCAGAACTGAGGTTGTATATTTTCATAATTGCAACATTTTGAAGTTGGCTCCCGCCCAAGTTGTATTCTCCGCAGTTGCATCACAGACATGAATGGAAAAACCAAACTTGCATCAGATTCAAGGTGCAATCTAGGCAAGTTGACCATATTTTCAAGTAGATTGGTCAAGTTGGACATTGGTTGTGGATATGAACTTGCAAAAACTTTTTTGCAGGCCATGTCCTCCTGATGTGTTCCCCAGCTGCCCACCACGATCTCCGCACATTATCGGCAGGCTTGTGAGTTGTGCCAGCGCTCGTTTGGTGTCGAGCCATTAATGGCTATGCTTCTACATTATTCCTTATGCCCTTCCTACCCAATCATGTATATTACTGTAATTTGGCATTCGGTTTGTGGTTGAATTTCAATGATAAATTTCAAGGTGGCGAAACCAATAGGATATAGGTTACTTTCAAGAAAATCTGATCAAAATTGAGCCTGTGGCGGCTGTTCTAGTCAAAACTGTCGAAAACAGAAAAAAATGAGCCGCGCCTTACTATTTCTGACTAGGATCCTCTCCAAGAATAGTGTTGTTTTCCGATGTTTTCCACTCTGATTACACGTCTGTGAATCCTGTAATACTACTCCATGCAAAGGTGATGTTCCCGGTACCAATAATAGAGCCGTCCGGGCAGACCTGGTTCCTGCAGTCACAAGAGTACCTGTATTAGTATGTGTTCCATTGTACTCAAGCCAGTTTATCGTGGCCGCTCACCGCCAAGCTTTGCTCACTTCTCGCAGCCACAGTAACGAGTTTGCTGCCAGATGACGTTGATGCCGTTGATGCCTGCCCGGTTTGCCGCCGGCACTTGGTTATGCCGAGCCGTATCAGCAGTGGCAGAGTCTCCGAAGCTGCCTCGAGGCCCCGCCGTCACACAAAATTAATAGCCGTAAACTTCTGCAATATAGTGCCCGCGTGCCAATTTTTTTTGGGTGGGAATTTGGCCCTAAAATGTCGGGAATCATGCATCAGGCCTTCCAACCTATTATCATTGGTCCTCACACGGTAACCCAGACGTTCTTAGACCGGTGACCGATCTGTCTACGGGAATACTGTCGGTAGACAGACCGGTCAATTTGACTTTGAACAAGCGGCCGCCCGGCCACTTCGCGGCCTCGCACCCCCTTGCTAAGGGTTAAGTGTTAAATTTGATTTGAACAATGGAGAGAGATCATGTTCCCAAGTTGAGAGCGGAATAAAGCCAAATGGCGGGCCGCCTGAGCTCGCGATCTGTCAAACATGAATAAAGAGAGAGGGCGGGCCGCCTAAGCTGCGCGATCTGTCAAGTGTGAGTGGGTTCCAAACTCTGGGGCAGATGAACCAAAAGCGGACTTTGCAAGCTTCAGACGGGCTTAATTTTCATTTTACAAGCGGCCGCTCGGCCGCTTCGCGGCCTCACAGCCCCTTCCTGAGGCCAGCAATCGTGAATTTCGATTTTAACAGAACCTCGATACAGTATTCCGGCACTCGTTTACACACCTTGGAACTCAGCCATATCTGGCTTAAATCGGGGCAACTATCTATTATACCATAGAATAGGACCACCTTGCATCCTTTCAGGTGGAGAAACGGCCCAGAATTGAATGAAAACGAGCCATCAAAAGTTGCCAGATTTGACCGAATCAGACCTTCACTCCCTTACACACCTGGTTCACCCACTTGAACACCCTCTAAATTCCTCAAAATATTCTCGAACAATGCTAGTCTCCCTCTTTATAAAATTAAGCCTGTCCGTCCGTCTGAAGCTTTTTAAGCTCCGCCATTCCCAGCCACTGATCGCTTCGATGCCAGGCGATCCGCGGGCTCGGCTCCTCACCCCGGCCGTGAAATCATTGATCTGGGATCAGGCCGCATCGCTGGTGTCTCCACGCCCAGCGGCTTGGCATCACCAATAAGCTCAGACATGGGAAAAACGGCCACATTCTCTCAGTGCTTGCTCAGCGCTCAGATTTTGAACCGAAGTGGTGGGCCGCGAAGCGGCCCACTGCGCTCTTGTAATATATAAAAAAATTCTGCCTACTCAGATTTTGGGGTCCCTCCACTGTTGGAGCCCAATTCACTCATACACACTACGTGTGTAAAGGAGTGTCTGTACTTATTGAAAGCCGAATAAAGAGACATGGCTAGATAGGGACAAGACGTGCCTTCGCTTCGCTCCGGTGTACACTAAAGGATGGATTGAACCATAACTACGACTAGGCACTCTCTGAACAATTCATACAAAATGTAGTGTCGATGCAGATTGAGCACTGATTTTGCAAGATCCGAAGGAAAGGCATGAAAATCACAGACGTCTAGCGCGCATTGCAGCGAATGGGCATTCAATTCGGGAATACAGACATCTACAACTGTCATCAATGAATATCATATGCAGTCAATGTCAGCCTAGTAAGCGCTGGTGGTGAGTTGGATGTGTTGTACAGTAGACTCGATCGAAACAGCAAAATAATATCTAGCACTTGTTACCTCCAGGAGAATGGACCACTCGTTGGTTGGTTTTAAGTGGTCCTGTGGAACGGTGACAATGAGCCCCGCGGCCAACAGGAAAAATACTGCATACTGCCTTATGCATCGAAGGAGTCGCTTTGGCTGAGTTGTTAGTTAGATCGAGAATATCATTTGTGTTCACTCAGAGCTTACCTGAAATCAAATGAGAAAATTGAGATGGAATCAGACTGTCGCAGCCGATCGAGAGGCTTGTGCGAAGGGACATGCTTATGTCAGAATAGGAAACAGCCGAGCGAACAGAACATCTGCGTATCTTAAAGCTGGCAGTGTATTAAATGGTTCAAATAACGCCGTTGATGCGAGAATGATCTAATAAGGTACGGAGGTCAGTGCACAGCCATTTGCATGAGGAAATGGAATGCACTCCACACTAGTGGCCGTCTGAGCGAACGACCCCATTGACGTCGCCTGATCCTCCATAGCATTGCACCAATCGCCATCCCTGAGCTCTACGTTCCTAGCACGCCGTGTAAGAAGATGTATGGATATTGTCGACCAAGGAAGCTTACTAGTTAGAATATAGTTCTTGCTGTTTTTTTCATGCTCTCGAATGGACAAATGATGAGTAAACTGTTCAGTTCTGGCGGAGTATACCTGGATTGATCCTGCAGTCGCAACCTAACGATAGAAATTTGAGGGAACAGTGCGACCTGAAAGGGACTGGATTTCTGCACCAAGTAATGAGTAATTTTTACGCAAATGGGTTAATGGAACTTGAAGTGTTTTGGAAACTCACTTGAGCTTTTGCTTGTTGCTCACTCCACGGCTTGGAAGGTTTGGGAAAGTAATGACAGGAACGAAAGAGGGAGAGGTTCGAAGGCAGCAGCTTTCAGTATCTGACATGATCCAAAATGTAGCTCGACCTCCGCAGTCGATCAGTATGCAAGCGTGGGGGCCAAAGATGTTGGTTGAGCGGCTGGAAGAATTCAGGTCTACCTTGAGGTCTTGAAGCGTCATAAGAACCCATTTCGTCGAGATCTTGAGAATTCTTGCGCATTTTTTCTATCTTGAGAAGCGTTCCAGGCCTTGTTCGCTAGACAGCAGGTAACGGCCGCATGATTTGAGCGCCTTGATGAGTCACTAATGTAGTCTCTTGATCCAGGCAGGAACCAGCGTCAAACGACGTATCAGAGGGAGAAAGAAATGTTACAGGAGGGCGGGATGATGGGAAGGAACGCAAGAAGGCTTTCAGACGGCGCTCCCTTTTTAGTGGATCTTGAGCGCTGGACAAAAGGTCGCGTGATTGCCGGAGTGTTTTTTGGACAGCCGTTGATTCACGAGCCTTGTTTCGACCGCTCAATGGTCCGTATGGGGGTTGCGCTTGACAGTTTACCGTTGCGGCGCAGTTCGGAATGAACCGAAATGAAGTCCATAAGTTCATCATGGGTTAAGTTGTGTGGAAAAATAACATGGACCAAAGGGGTTGAACGTGGCAGAAGGGCAGACACTGCAGGGAGCGAAGGAGAAGAGCTATATGGGGAAAGAGCACAGGATTTTTCACCATCTCGTTAAAGAACGGTTAATTCAAACAGCGCCGCGCAGTGTGCGGCCAAATGTAGACAGTTTACTACTTGCATAGTTTCCATTGCCAGACGGAACTTACCGAAACGAACGGCTTTCATGCGAAGTTGATGCGCAGTCCGTAGCTGATGATCGACCTCGGCCACCGTGAGACGAAGTCAAAGCATGTAGGAAAATCAAAGCAGGACCAAAGGAGTAAGATTATTCGGGGATATTACACAGCATTTCTACCATCTCGTTAAAGAACGAATAATCCGAAGGCCGACCTGTCAAACGTGAGTAGGATCCAAAGGTTCGGGGCAAAAGTTCCGAAAGCGGAGTTTAAAGGCTTATGTCATCAGGAATCCTCCGCATTCCCATCCATCCTAACATCTGTCAATACTTTCTCTATGAGCGACAATGTTCAATCTACTGGGCTCGGGTTTCGGGCGCGAGATTGCTCCTTCTGGCTACTCTGGTCTCAGCGACTCCTCCCGTGCTCTTGGCGGCACTGCGCAAGCATTGCAGCCCGACGGTGGTGCGCAAATTCAGAATCAGGCCCCGCCTGTGTCTGGCGGCCCCGGTGCTGGCAGCGGTGAAGGCGACCCGCAGGCCCCTATCGGCAGTGACCAACGCCAACAATCAGTCCGCGGTGCGCACAATCAGAATCAGGCTCAGGCCAGTTCTGGCAGCCCCAGCGCTGGTGGAGGCGAGGGCACCGCACAAGCCCCTAACGAGAGTGCGACCCAAGGCGGGAACTTTATGGCCCAGCGCATCCTTATGGAGTGTGAGCTCGTCGTCGGCCACTACCGGCACCGTCGCATCAACAAGGGTAGGGCTCTCCACGAGATCCACGAGAAACTCACAGTCGCAGCGGCCGGCAGCTCCCTCGGGGTTGAAAGCTCGTTCAATTCGTTCCTCGCGGCCTTGGAGGATTGCGACAAACAGGACAGTGGCGCTGCAAATCGCGGGCGCGCACTTGCATCAGCACAGGGTCTGGAAGGCGGTCCGTCGGACGCGAACAGGGAATCCTCCCCACCAGCGCTCGAACGACC
Organism: Mycena olivaceomarginata; assembly: GCA_029378375.1. Classification (NCBI taxonomy): domain Eukaryota; kingdom Fungi; phylum Basidiomycota; class Agaricomycetes; order Agaricales; family Mycenaceae; genus Mycena; species Mycena olivaceomarginata. Next base: position 280,056 of record JARKIC010000066.1, on the reverse strand, counting down.
GGGAGGTCGCTCCAATGCTCTCGAGGGGCAATACCCTTGGGTTGTCACGGAAATCATTGAGTCTGCACTTCAGCCACTGTCTCCCAATCTCACTGAAACTCTGCGGCTTCTTAAGATTTTCCTCCAGGACCCTAAAGGCGCTAAGCATTCGATTCATACCTCTGCTCGCTGTCAAGAGTTCCCGGATTCCGAGTGGACGAACCTCGTCAACGGCCGACCTGTTAACCCTGACGCAGTGCTCAGCGGGTTGTTTTCGACCACCAACGACGAGCGCTCCGAGATCCTCGGAGGCGGCTTGGAACTTCGTTTCGGCGCAGTGGCTCCTACCAAGCTCGTCAGCGATGCGGGTACGTGGACAATTGCATTTGATAAAATGCGGGCGGCCACACTCTTCGCCTTCCCCCATCGCGCACGCGAGCTGGGCAACTACAGAGATTACATCGTCGGCCTCTTCGCAGCTAGCCACTCCTCATTTCACGACCGCATCATCTCCTTCGACAAAGCGGTTCGCAAGCGCGTCGCTCAGCGTAGAGACGTCGAACTCACCGATTTCCACCAATTCATGGACATCAAAACTGCCGTCGTTGACCCCATCGGGGTCGGCGTCGTCACTGCGCAGCGTGAGTCCAACGCGGGCGCCGCTCGCAGACCCAAGACGGAAGCCTGCAACAACTGGAACATCGGGCGTTGCACCGCTGACGTGGGAAACTGCCGGCGTCTTCACATCTGCAATAACTGCCGTGTTGCTGGGCACAAAGGCCCCGACTGTCCTGAGCGTTCCAAGATCTGAGGTTGCTGTAGAATTCATTGCGCATTCGCGGGTGTTTCTGCCAATCTTCAAGCTCTTGTACGCTGTGGGACAGGTTCCCATTTCTTTCTGGTTGCGTGCATTCGACCTGGCGTCGTCGTCGTACGCTGCCAGCTCTTCTCTTTGTTTGCGTCTATCTCTTAATATCCCCGCGGGATGCGCCGGGGACGTGTCAGAATGATCGAAATTAGTCCCACGTCCCGGCAGCCACGCCGGGAACCGTGGACCATGGACCGCCTCTATCACGAGCGGGCCATCGCGCTCGGCCTTTCTATCGATCCCAGCTCCAGCACCACTTACACTTCTGCCACGAACTCTTTCCTGACTTTCGTCAAAATGCACAATCTGCCTGTTGACCCAACAAAAGAAACCCTCAGCCTCTACGTGACCTACATGTGTGCGCACATTATCCCCCGCTCCGTTAACTCCTACCTCTCCGGCATCTGCAACCAGCTGGAGCCTTTCTTCCCCGAGGTTCGTGCAAACCGCAACAGCGCTTTGGTCTCGCGAACCCTCGCCGGCTGTATGCGTCGCTTCGGAACCCCGGTTGTGCGCAAACGCCCCATCACAGAGGATGACATTGTTCTCGTCATCGGCGATATTGGCGCGTCTCGCGTGCACGACGACCTCCTCTTCCTCTCTATGCTTACCAGCGGGCGCGACGGGCTCCTACGGCTGGGGGAGATGACCATGCCCGATTACGTGCGCCTGCGTAACGCGCGGAAATTGTCGCTTAGACACACCGTCAATGTCTTCGATGACCGCTACTCATATTTCCTCCCGTACCATAAGGCTGACCGCTTCTACGAGGGGAACATCATTATCATCCAGCGGACAGCCCGTCTTTCCGACCCCCACTCCCACTTCCTTTCATACCTCCATTCACGCGATGCGCTGTTCCCGTTGAACCGTGAGCTCTGGCTGCGCTCCAACGGGACAGTGCCGACACGCAGCTGGTTCATCGCGAGGATAAAACAGTATTTCCCTCACGATGTCGCTGGCCAATCACTCCGCGCCGGCGGCGCAACGTCGCTCGCGGAAGCCGGCATCCCCCCTGAAGTAATCCGGGGCATCGGCCGCTGGGCGTCGGACGCCTTCCAGATCTACATTCGCAAAAACCCGGTGCTCCTCCAGGCAATGCTTTTTGGGCGCCCCCGTCCACCAGCCCCCGGCTATTGGACCTGCCTAGATGTGTATGCCTGTCACTCTCCATCACTCTCTCTTCTCTCCCTTCTTTTTACTTTCAATTCTCCACCCTCATCACTTTCCCTTTAATTGCCTCTCTTCTTTCCATCTATCCCTCCCTTTTCCCTCCCTCTTCTATTAGCCTTATAGCGGTACTGTTCCTCTATACACATCTTCTTGGGGCTCTCGGCTCAGAGCCGGGAGCTGCCGCCTCGCTAACTTCCTCGCTCTCCGTGAGTACGTCGGAATTAGTCGAGTTTAGAACTTGTTTCACTGTAGTCTAATTCTGCATGGTATGAATCGTGATGTACAACCTTTTTCCTTCCTTCCTCTTGCTCCTCCTGACGTCGACGCCACGGGGCGTTGTTCGCAAAACACGGGAATCGAGCGCGCCGCTTGTCACTCCTGGCCGGCGCAGTCTCCTCTACGGCCGGGCTGTACGAGACACTCCTTTTTCCGCCCCTCGATCGGCTCGGGGGCCGGCTTCATATATATAAAGCAGCTGCGCTCACGGGAGTGCCCAGCTTTCATTCGCTCTCGTGCGCCTCACCATCTCGTCTTGGTTCTTTTGCCCACCCACCCACATCCTTCACTTCTTTGATTAGTTTATCTTGATATACAAGACGTGTATTGTGCTTAGCTGTACTGTTCCTCTATACACATCTTCTTGGGGCTCTCGGCTCAGAGCCGGGAGCTGCCGCTTGCAAAGGTCCATGACGATGAGATTGCGGCTGCAGCTGTGAAGGCATTTGTTGCCCAGCAGACACAACAGAGAGGGTCGTGGCGTGCACGAGGAGGACGAGGTGGACGTGGCGGCGGTGGTGGGAGTGATTGGAAGAAGGAGGTCACTTGCTACGGGTGTGGGAAGAAAGGCCATATTGCCCGCGACTGCCGCCAAACGGAGATGGACGCGGCAAAAGAGAAACTCCGTCTCGCACAAGTGGCCTATGATAGCCTGAATGAAGATCACCCCAAGGTTCTTCTCATGAAGAACACCACAAATGCCCTGCACCCCGACGCGCTCTTTGTAGACTCCGGCGTGTCCCGTCACCTCAGCCCAGACAGCGCATCTTTTGTTACTTATACTTGCGAAGCCCATCCCAATCCACCTCGGGGATAACAGCCAGATTTTTGCTATCGGATGCGGGACCCGTCGCACGCACATCAAGAGTCCGACGGGACTCTAGACTGTAGACTTTACACGAACGCTGCATGCGCCCAAGCTCGCGGGTTCGCTGCTGTTGGTCATACAGTTAACGGCTGTTCCTGGTGTCAAGCTTGAGTTTGAGGGGACATTTTGCCTGATCAAGCTGCATGGGGAAAACTCTTTGTCAGGCCTCATTCAAGGACGGCCTTTATGCCCTGGATGTCGCGAGTACCGTGGTGTCGAATGGAAGCCCCCTTTCCGTCCTCAAGACTGAAATCCCACCTCCCACTGGTAAGCGACTCGACATCCTCACGCTACATCGGCGTATGGGCCATCTGAATATTGGCGACCTCAGGAAACTTGTTTCTTCCAAAATGGTCGATGGGCTGGATATGGGGATCGCTGGGGAGGACTTTACGTGTGATGCGTGTCTTCGTGGAAAGACTCCGCGCAAGCCGTTTCCGAAAGGAGGGAGAAAGCGCGCGACTCGTGTTTTAGAGCTCGTACACAGTGTTTGTTGTCATACTTGAGAGTAGCTAGGATGGAGTAATGGAAAGCCGCACTGCAGAGGTTATGTGCGCGAAAGAGAGAACGATTTTCGGGACTGATGGTCACTGTTGTCACTAATGAAACGCGTCTTGTCACACTACCACAAAACTACGAGCGCGTTTTCTCTGCGACAGAAGAAATTATTGACTAGATTTTTGCAGAGAGATCTTGGCCCGACCTGGCGGCTTCTGGCATCTCTGGTGGGTCTGGCGTGTCTGACGGAAATTTGCCAGACTGTGCCAGAATCATTGCCAGACTGTGCCAGTTTTGAGATTTGCGTTGATTTTGGGGTTTCCTTCCTCCAACTTGGGAAATCACTCGGGAATGACTTGTATTATCATGCGAAGGCTGATGATTGGCCATTTTGAAGTTTGTGAGTGAAGTTTAAAATTTGAGACGAAAGACGTCGAAATCTCCCTAGGCATTCAAACTCCGACATCAACGTGCATCAATATGGCGTGATTTGATGGTCAACCAACACTGAGTAACTGCCACGTCGGTTCCTCTGTCGCGCGATACTGTGTTCATCGCATTATGGGTCTCGAAGATTCAACTGGGAAGAAATCCTGGTTCGGAGATGTATGTAAGGCTGCTTCCAAGATGCCTTTTCATTGCCCACCTCCAGACATGCGCAATGCGACTTCAAAATCGATTGAAGCGTATGCAATGTTCGTGGTACAGTCGGCTTTGAATTGGCTGCAGCACCAAATCGAATCGATCGATAAACTGTACTTGATACACGGCTCCCAAAACAAGTTATGTTATGTGGGCTTCAGCTAATATCCATGTGTACTCGGTGGGAAGATATGGTTGAACTCAGTGCAGGTGATCTGGCACAGTGAATCAATTTCCGGTTACTTTGTGTGATGACGAGTAGCACTGTTTATTTTTGGCCAAAATTGATGAAAAAAGTTTTCACCGATGATTTTTCACGGCAGTGAATAGCAAAATTCTTTATACAACGAGCCACGTCAGTAATGTTAAAGGATGCGTGCGACTCCGGCGATTCAAGACGCCCGCGTTGTGGTGAGGGTCTTCGCCCATGACTCCTCGATGACTTCGTAGAGGAGCGGGGAAATAACACCGAGGGCGCACGCGTTACGCCATAGACCATGAACCTTTGTGGCGTGCACTATCAGCTGTGGCAGGCTCGCCTCCTGTAGAGGCGTAAGCGGCGCGAGCGTCCTCGGATTCTGCGTGTAAAGGCACGCATGTAGCAATGGGAAGGTCCCGGGTGAGGGAAGGCACAAGGGCACAATAGGGACAGTAGTGTTTGGCCCCGTAGCGTCGGGTTTCGAGAAAGGGTGCTTGGGGAGCCTATTGTAGTTCATCTTGCGAGTGATTTTGAACACCCGTCGGCTGCCGAGGTAGTACTCTATAGTAACGAGCACCCTCCTCAACTGAGCCGTCGTGGTGTTCATCGACCTGCTCGAAGAAATGATAGATCGCATTCCGCTTTTTCTGCTAAAGTTAAGGGCATGTCCACATATGTATAGACGATATAGACAAAGGGATATCACGTACCGGCTGCTGACGCGGTTTTACCTGTGGTGGAGAGGGCGGCGGGATTGGATTGTTTTCGTCGGCGATTACCTGTGAGCAATCAGATTACGGAGGGAAAGAAAAAGGAATAGAACGCACTGATGGAGCGGCGGCCTTGCTTTTCCCTTGGACTTCTTTTTGGGTGGTTTATCTGCCTTAGTCGTGGTTTTGCGTCGACGTGATGCTTCAGGAATCGTCTTGGTCGGGAGAGACTCCGCAAACTGTGCATGTGAGAACACAAATGAAGTTATGGCGTCCAGCGAGATACCTCTGCGTTTGACAACACTTCCTCGATATCGCTATCACTTGACTCATCTGATGAAGGCCCAGAGAAGTCAGCATCTTCCGGATCAGAATTCTCCACCTCTTTCCCATTCTCTTTCGCCTTTGGAACCGGCCGCTTGCGTTTCTGCTGTCGCTTCGGGGTCTCCGGATTCCCAAACTCGTCCAGGCCCTCCGCCTGGACAAGAGTCTCAAACCGTCGATTATCCCGATTTCTGGCCGGCCGACTGCGTGAGGAAGATGCTTCCGCTTGATCTACAAAAAACAAATATGAATTTTAGTTTATTTCCTTGGAAAGAAAACGAGAAAGAACACACGTTCATTTGCACCACCAAAGACAAATAGCCTCAAATGCAAGTGCGACAAGGGCCCTGTACCTCGGGATGCCAATGTCTCGCTCCACAGGACCCTCCGCCCGCCGTGGTCGAGATAGAAGGCGGTGCGACGGCCCGGAGGTACGAGTTTGAGATCTTCGAGTTGGGCATAAATCTCGCTGAATGTCGTCTGCAGACAGAGCAACCATGGCTTTGACCTTTCTCTAGCATATATAGGTTTGCATTATGCAGCGCCGCACTTCTCACTCTCCACGCGCAATGCATCCGTAATAAAGGAGAGGTCATTTTCGTGAGTAGCAGTGGTGACATTTGCCATGCGAAGTTCTTGAACACGGAGCTTGCTGTAGGCCGCTGAATTCGTGGGCGGGGCTGACTCGTCATAAGTCAATGTGTCAAGAGCCACATGTATTGACGCACCGGTGATGGAGGAGTAATGATTCTCAAAGATACTTACAATCTTGCCATCTGCAGATTTCGATTTCATTGTCATTATCCTGTCCGCCCACATCTTTTCCCATGTCAGTATTTCCAGAGGATGACGACTGCGCAGTGTCTCGTGTAGTTCCTCGAAAAAAGCGGTGCGGTTGCGGCGCTCCGTTTCACCGACTCTGTACAGATGCTGTAGCATTTTGGCTTATAGCGCTCTAACTCAGTACTCATTACAAGGATACATGGAATACACACCCAACCTAATGATCTTCTCCTAGTTCCAGTGGTCGCATGTCCCATCGATTACATCATGGCGATGCCCATCGTTCATTTCCTTCGTACTGCCAGCGGTAAGATTATGTTCTGCCCACCCCGTTTCGATCAGCTCCCCGGTGGTGAGTCCGACGCAGAACAAGAAGTTCAGATTGAATGCGAACATGCAGCGTTCCTGGTGGTTGAGAATATGCATTTTACCAATCGCGCCCTCGACTTGCTCGAATACGGGGAGCATTTCGGGAAAGCTGGCTTTGATGCGTGTAAGCAGGTTCGACTTGTATTGGCACCAAATGTCGTATGCAAGGACAATCCAGCGAAGAGTTCTTGCCTCCTCACCTAATCCTGAGCGCAATGCAGTGTCGGTGTAGCCGAATCTGGACCCAAAAATTAGCATCGTTGGCTGTTTGAAAATTATCCACACTTACGCCTCTCCTTTCATCAAATCAACAAAGGATTGTGGAAGGTAGAAACCGTGACGCGCGCATTGAACCGCAACCACCCCGGTAATAACTGCATTCTTAAACTTGGCGATATTTTGCATCCGTGCTGCTTTCAAATGGCTGCAAGTGCCAGCCTATCAATAATGGATGAGAGGGTGTATAACGACACGGTTATGTACAACACTCGCATCGTCGGATGGCTTGATTGCATCCAGATGTTGCTTAAATTTCTCCAGTGGGATAAAATACCCATTTCCCGCATTCAAGGCCATGTCGTTGGGGTCGTCTCGCTTATTCTTTCGCTGCAGTTTGAAATTTCCGTCCGTGGAGATGAATAGTGTGAATTTATGTCTATCGAATCTCACTCAATGAGTTCAACATCAAGAGCTTTGAGCACCTACCTCTCATCCTCTGATGCTGCCATCATTTGGTCCAGTGTCATGTTAAACCCCACCTCTGGACATGCCGGGCATCTCAGAACAAGAAAGAGAATTAGCGCGGCGATGATGGACGTGGAGATCAATTCCATGAGCTTGTCCCGTCCGGCGCTGCAGTGCGAGCGCTCGCCAGACACGGACTGCCAGGAGAAACTCGCGATATCGGTTCTGAATGGGAATGTCAGTTGTTGACAGGTATAAGGTGTGAAAAGAGTCCCACAGTAACAGTGTCGGGTTCAGCATTGCTGGTCAACTGGCACAGTGCCTTGATATAGTCATAAGCAGATTTTTTGGATGCCAGGGAATGAATCTGGAACTCTCTCATGACATTGTATGTGAAAGCGGTTTTTGGCTGCTGAATGGTGCCCGGAAAGCAGCGAGTAGCTGTTCCCAGCGCTGTTCTTCAGTGCGAACACAATGGCAGAGCTCGATGAGGCGAGTGTGGAACCCGTTGTGGTCACAGACGGTAAATTCGTGGTACTGTGGCGGACCGGGAGGCGTGTTAGGGCAGTCTGCTCATCCATATTGGTATGGGCGGATTGTGGGGATTTTTCATGCAGAAGTCCGTCACGTCGGCCCTAAATCCAAGAACACGACGAAAATACATCGCATGGAATTCTTATGGGTTCGATGGTTCGGGCGTGACATGCAGCACAAAGCTGGATGGATAGCCAAACATCTTCATCGCGTCGGATTTATTGACGCATCTGTTCCTGACACTGCGGCTTTTGGTTTTCTCGATCCCGCTGAAGTGATCCGGGCTGCTCACTTGGTTCCGGCTTTCCACTATGGAAGAACCACAGAACTTCTGGCACCCTCCATTGCCCGCCATTTTGATGCCGAAAACAACGAGGATTATCGCTACTATTATGTCAATCAGTAAGATTTAGATTACCTCGACTCAAACTCAACGTGATTAATTTCTCTAGATTCGTGGACAGAGACACGTTCATGAGGTACATAGGTAATGCTGTGGGCCATCGCACAACGAGGACTTCGGTGTCGGCAGATCCGGTCGATGCCAGTCTCTCAGATGATGAAATGGATGTTGATCCCCCTGTCCAACCTGAGCCAGAAATTGTGGAGGAAGTGCCTGAGAAGGATGGGGAGATTTCGGCTGACCCAGAACTTGAGTCTGATTCCGATGAGTCCAGCCAGGAGGAGGAGGAGGAAAATGACGAGGAGGACCTGGCTGAGGGGGCAGAGCCTACAGATGAAGATTTTCTTGAGGCTGAAGGTTTTGACGACCTTTGAAATGTATTCTTGTATTTATTCGGTATTTTTCCTCGCTTTTCTCTGCGAATTATGACATAAAAATCAAAATCTGTGGTTCGCAGCCAAAACGGGACAACACGTGACCGCGATTCGGACTTTAAAAGCGAAGACCGTCAATAGGCGCACTTTGTCCGCAACCACCATGGCCTCTACCTCGACACCCTCCCTTCTTCCTCCACTTGACGACACCACGACTCCTCCCAGTGAGGCTAAACGAAAGTACGACGAGATCCTCGCGTCAATGGCCCCAGTCCTCGTTGTGCCGAATAAGCGAGCAAAGCGCGACGCGATGTGAGACACCTATTCCCTCGTCTTCTAACTCTCACTTTCTCCTCCAGGGAAACCAAGTCACCCTTTGACAAGATCATATCTATCGCCAGATTCTTTAGTCGCGCTATTAACCCATTCATGGACATTGGCCTCGCGCTTGCCTACGGATGTCAAGCTTTGTTCGGAACGGCCCCAACGCAGACCGCCAGCAATACTACTCGTGGTGGAAAAAAGTGATGGACGGTGGAATTTGCTGACAGATTCCGGAGCTGGAAGAAGAGGTAAGGGCCAAAAACCGAATACGGGGGAGCTCTACTGGGCTGGAAGAACATTTGTAGCCTATTGATGCCATCAAAAAATGCCGACTTCCCAACGAAACAGGACAAAACAGTCAAATGACGACCCCTTATATCTCCACAACGGATGGATATTTTACGACCGTCTGACTGGTGGAATTACTCGCAGTGACAGAGGGTTCAGTCTAGGCTTCATAAATGTTACCAGAAATTTTTTTAGAGCGAGTTGAAAAATGCTCATTTTGGTTGTTGGCAGTTTCTGATGGGACATCAGCTGTCAGTGATGTCATCAATGGTTCCAAATACTGCCGCCTGTCCGGTATATGTCCTGCATAGTTGAGTTTGCGTCAAAAAGATGCTCCATCGTAGAGATATGGCCGTCAAACCGACTGTCCATCACTTTTTTCCACCACGAGTATTACCATACCCGAATCGTGTGTCACCGTATCTCTTCGCATTTTTACGCTGACATGTATCGTAGTGAGCGCGCAGAGCAGAAGAAGCACACCGTCGCTTTTGACAAGATGGTGGCCAAGTCCACTGGCTCGCTTGATGTTATCCGAGAGTTCTTCAAGGACGACAAGCAGTAGGGTCGACTAACTATAAAGTCGAAACAGCCTTAAAGTAGGTTGTACCCGTCGTCCGCCCCCCGGATGATGTTCCGGACGTCAAGACGCGGGCCCATATGTGGGTCTTATCACGCGCTAAGGACCCAAGCTACCTGCCCTCTGCAAGCTCCCGCCTCCTGCTCCGCCAAGAGTATTACAACATCCTCGTGGCGCTGCTGTGGTACTTGGACCGCAAGAGGGAAGCGGCCCCAGCCGATATGAAGCAAGCTTCCCCGATCCCCCAGCGTAAGCCGTGTGGGTTCCTTCCGAATCCTCTTTCTTAACATCATCCCTCAGTGTTGATGACCGCATGGATGTGGACGGTTGTCCCGTAGAGCAGATCAATGTCCCGCCGCGCCAGGTCAACGTCCCGCCGCACCAGAGCCATTCCCCGGGCCCCGAGCTAATTTGGGCAGAATTAGTGATAGAATGAAAGTTGTGAAAATATTATATATTCAGTAAGAGTGGTTGACAGGGCCATTTTGTTGATGAATCCAGTGTATAACCCTCTAGACACATCCAACTGATGTAGATTTTTGTTAGGAAGGCCTTCAATACCTTTCCAAAGATGTGATAGCGTCATAATTCTGAAAAGTGTAGCATATCATTCTCGTAAACATGTCAGGACAACAGGCAGTACCTACAGTCAGAAATTATTGTGATATTTGAACCCACAGCTGAACTGTGTGTGAATTGAACTCTATCACATCCTTTGGAATGTATTAAACGTCTCTCTGGAAAAAATCTACATCATTTGGATGTGTCTAGAACCTTGTACGCTGGATTCATCCACAAGATGGCCCTTTTAACCAATTTTATTCTGTTGCCAGCCAAATATTGATTGTCGGATGTCAGCCGGTGCCTGTATGTTATGTGAGGGATTAGGCTGAGGGTCTAATGGGACCTGCACCACATCTGACTGACATCTGGGGGACATCCCGCTCGATATCATCGTCTCACCCTCACTGCGGAACTTAGAGCACGGACAATTTTTTCTGTTTCGGGACATTTTGCTCAGGACAGCTGTCCCGGGCGCAATTCTTGTCGGATTGCCTCGGGATATGGCCCGTTAGATTCGCACTGAAAATCTGCAGTCAATGGTATCCCCCATTTTTTTATTTTGCTGACCTAATGAAAATTTCACCCAAAAAATCCTGATTGCAGGCAGGACATGTTAGAATTTGGCGGTATTCGGGTGCGCGCTGCGAGGCGCGGGGATATGCGCGGATCACGGCGTTGGATATTCGGGGGTATCGGAGACGTGTGTGGGGCGGTATAAAGCCTCACGGGAGGGTGACGTGGCTTTTCTTCACTCGTTTGACGCTACTACGTACTGGGTTTGTACTACAGACGACAAACGACATTCTTTCTGGTTCGGGAACGTCTCGCGGCAGCTGAGAACAGACGGCTATCTTTAACAGGACAGTGTGCATTCCCGAGCTCGGGGAGACGGCCGGGAATACTGTTCAGCGGGGCCGAGAATAAAATCCTTGGTGCCCGTCAAGTGCCCGTCCCGGCGAGTTGTTAGGAGCCCGTTTTCCGGAAAACCGCAGACTGTGCATTCCCGAGCCCGGGGACGGTGCCGGTAGTATGGCTCCCGAAAGCGTATATAAGACCTGCAATTCCTGCAAGATTTCCCATCATTTCCTGCGCCACATTCATTGGACCATGTTATGCGCATTTGTAAGCAAAGCATCTCCACATCGGGCGAAATTCCGAGGCGACTCTTCTTCTTTCCACCCTTGTGGTCGCAAGTGAAAGCCTGAGCCCACTTTTCCACCACGATGGTGGTAAGTAATTTTGGCCGCAACAGTCTCAAGGTTGGTTGCCTTCTCCTGCGTTTTTTTTTTTTTTTTTTTGGTCCCTGTACTAACGTTACAAGTCACAGTAATTTTGCTCCACTCCCGTGGTTGAAAGCGAGGGTCCTGGTCTCGTTCTTTCCACCCCTGTGGTCGCAAGCGAAAGTCTGAGCCCACTTCTCTCCACCACTATGGTGGCAAGTAAATTTGGCCACAGTGGTCTCAGTTGAAAGTCCGCCCACTTCTCTCCACCACAATGGTGGCAAGTAAAATCAGTGTTGGAACTTAAGGGGTTAATAACGGTGAAATTTGAAGCTTAAAGGTTAATTAACCCTTAATTAACGGTGCAAGTTAACGGTCAAGTTAAGGGCCAATTTTTTTTTCTAGCTGGTATGACAGTGCATACAAGTTTACCTACTAACCCTCGTAATCATCGCCCGATCCTGAAAGCTCTCCGTCATCCGGCTCCTCGCTAGAGTGTTCTGCTGCCAGCAACTCCATCAGCAGCTGCTCGCGATCAAATGTTGTGTGACGAGTGCGATGATCAGCCGGCCGAGGAGCATCTTCACAAAAGAGCTTTGACAAGGGAAGAGGAAGCCAATCACGTGCCCCGACCGGTTCATCTGCTTCATCGTCCGAATAGCCGGCAGCCTCCTGTGCATCCAACACCCATTTAAGGAAGACCTTGGACATTGATACAGCCAAGACAGTAGGCCTTGAAGTGCGCGGTGTTTTGCTGTTCGGCCCGGTGGAAATACTTCCATAACTCGCCTTTTTGTGCAGGCATGAGGCTCGCGACTGGCGTGTACGTGGCTGAGTAGACGTGGCAAGGAAAATGCGGAAATATTATGTAATGCCTTCATTAACCGTTAGTTAACCCTTAGGACAAGCAAGAGTTGAAGCTAAGGGTTAAAGTTAACCCCAAGTTAATCCTTAAGTCAAGTTAACATTTAATGGTTAATGCCAACACTGAGTAAAATTGGCCGCTGCGGTTGCAAGCGAAAGTCGGAGACCACTCCTCTCCACCACGATGGTCGCACCCAGATGTACTCCAAAATTTGGGACAGCAAACTCAGAGTTACCAGTGAGTTGGTTGCCTTTCTTGTTTTTTGTCTTTGTAATAATGTTGTTGCACACCCTCTAGTGACAGTAATTTTCCGCCCATGCCTCTCCGCCTCCTCTACCCCGTGAACCCGGCACTTCCCAAATTTTTGTCACCTGATGTGCAGCTATTAAGGCTTGTTTTGGTCATTGTGACGAACACTGGGAGGCCGACATCTTCGTCGGTACCCTTCCTCTGTTCCCTCGATGTCTTTTCTTACCCACTTCGAATTCAAGCAATTTCCAAGGCGCGCACAGCAAAAAGATTGCCTAGGGTATTTTGTGTCTACACACACCCACCTCTCCTGCCAGTAAACCCCCACTTCACAAATCCTTGTCATCAAGGGACCGCGGTACCCACCTTCAGTAGACCTTCCCTCTAGCGGCGCACAGAAATAGCCCTCATCCCGATTTGGTGGGCTTTACTTATAAAGTTGGGTGCGTGTCAAGGTTTAACGACAGTTCCCTGAGAGGGGGAGAGTCCCAAGGCGCCGGGGCTTTCCTCCTCCCAGGGAACTGTTATTTTATCCTGGTTAACACATTTCGTATTCTTATACTTAGTTGCTCCGCGCTCTTCTTTGACATCTTTTATAAAGCTCGGCGCTCAAACCTCGTCAATGGTGAGACCATCATGGAAAGGTTTCAATTTCTTGGCGTACAAGATGTCTTTTGCTCTCTTGGTGATGTTGAACTTTTTCTGACCGATTCCCGCAGGTACTGTCACTGCTTCCTTCCTTCTTGCCACAACAATCGGGGGACCTCTTTCCCATGCATACAATATGCACTGCATCACAAATCAGAGGTACCTACCCTAGACCTTCAATTGTTTCTGATCCTTCAGGGCCAGCGCCTGTTCATTCCCAAACATTTAGGATAAAATGATGCCCCATTCACGAAGGGTTTGCCTACCATTTTTTTTCCAGGTGTTAGCTCGAGGGCAGCAACCGAAACAACTCCGTGAGAACTGAGCTAAGTTTCAAATATGTACCGTAACTAACACTGACCTATAATGTGCCTCCCCAGATGTTGCCATTTTGGGTGTTTTCCTTTCCCTTTTCTTCTTATTTTTTTATGTGCACTTCAAGTTTTTCCGGGGGATTATGGCTGCAACCTGGCAAGTTGCGCGCCTCATTGGGTTCTAGGGAATAATCGCTGCAACCTAGCAAGTTGTGAGCTTTATTTGGGTTCTGGGGGATCATGGCTGCAACCTGACAAGTTGCATGTCTTATTGGGTTCAGTGGGATAATGGCCGCAACCTGGGAAGTCACGCACCTTATTGAGTTCTGGGGGATAATGGCTGCAACCTGGCAAGTTGCGAGCTTTGTTTGGGTTCTGGGAGATCATAGCCGCAGCCCTGGTGCGAGCTTTGTTTGGGCTCGGGGGGATCATGGCCTCAACCTGGCAAGTTGCATGCCGCATTGGGTTCTGGGGGAGAAACACTGCAACCTGGAAAGTTGCAAGCTTTGTTTGGGCTCTGGCGGATCGTAGCCGCAGCTCTGGTGGTGGGAGCTTTTTTGGGGTTCTGGGGGATCATAGCCTCAACCTGGCAAGTTGCGTGCCGCATTGGGTTCTGGGGGAGAAACACTGCAACCTGGAAAGTTGCGAGCTTTGTTTGGGTTCTGGGGGACCATGGCTGCAACCTGACAAGTTGTATGCCTTATTGGGTTCCGTGGGATAATGGCTGTGACCGAGCAAGTTGCGAGCTTTGTTTGGGTTCTGGGGGATCATGAATGCAACCTGACAAGTTGCGAGCTTAGTTTGGGCTCTGGGGGATCAACGCTCCAACCTGGCAAGTTGTGAGCTTTATTTGGGTTCTGGAGGATCAGGCCCGCAACCTGGAAAGTTGTGAGCTTTACTTGGGTTCTGGTGGATCGAGGTCGCAACTTGGCAAGTTGCGATCTGTTTGGGTTCTGGGGGGGGCTCTATTTGGGTTCTGGGGGCATAATATTGAGTGTGGCCTGGCCAGTCACGATCTCCGTCACCTCATACCTGGCGGCGTAACCTGGCCAGATGCTCCGTCACACTGAGGTGCTTTAGGGTTCTGGGGGAGAGCCAAATTTATTGTGGGAAACAATGGGCCGCATTGTATCCCCAATAAGAGCGTTGTAGGTTGGTTGTGGGCTGTGTGGCCTACCTGATGAGTTCAAAAGAACGAAACCACCACAAAATGTATCTTTCACCCATCTCCGTTACAAGACATGCCGTCGCTTTGTTCCGGCGTCAATCTATGGACGAAGATAAAGTACGTTCTTGGGAATGAAGTTGCCGGACTCAAAGACCTTTTTCTTTTCAAGGCAAAACCCATTTCTGCGCAACTTTTGAACAACTTGAAAGTGAGATAGTGGTGCAGCAGCAGATTCCCTTTCCGATTTTCTGACCCTTCATCGTATATTATTGAGGTCTGCAAGGTCAACGAAAAAAAAGAGAGCTGCTGTAGCATTACCCAGTTAGACGGTGTCGGAACCGTTCTGACACACCACTCTATCATTGAGGAACGTATTCAACGCGAGCGCCCATGCCGTACTCTATTCATCCGAAATATTCAGGCGAGTCACGATGAGAATGAGTATCCATAATGCGATCTAACTTTCCGACCAGTACGACACGGACGATCGAGCTGTGCGAAACATATTTGAGGAGCACGGAGAGATCCAGAACTTTTTCGACCTTATTTCGACCCGAGGAATGGTGTTCTTAACATATGTGAGCTAGCATAAGACAGATCCGAGAAAAAATCATTGATAGGTTTTCAGTACGACCTGCGAGCTGCGGAACGAGCACGAGATCGTTTGCAAGGGTCTGAGATCAGTGGGCGTCCGGTATGTCTCGCCATTTCCGCGCCAACGTATGCCTCATTGTTTTAGATTGATGTGCATTATTCTCTTCCACGAGACGATCAATCAAAAGGCGGGGATAAGAATCAGGTCAGTTCCTTGTATAACTCGTTGGAATTAAAAAATAAATTGTATAAGCAGCAACTCCAGGGTTGCCTCCAGGTCACCCTTCGTAGTTCGCCATCCGGCTAGATCGACGACAACGAAGTACGGCACAAGCTCGAACAGTTTGGGGACGTCAAGTCTGTGAAACCGGTCGGCCATCGCTCAGAGAAGTTCTCCGGCTCGATCTCTCATCCTCCGCTCATTCCTTCCCCTCTTAGCTCACGCTTGGTCGAGTTTTATGACACCAGGGTCAGCTCAGAAAAGTTTCAGCCGTACCACAGCTCTGACCTCGAATTCTCAGGCATGCGACGAAGCATACTACCGACTGCGACACCAGGGGCTGCAAGACGGCGTTATGGACATCGTCTTCGCATGGGACGTCATTAGCTATGATAACGACGGGTGCAGGGGGCGTCAGGGACGAGGCAGCCAAGGGAATCGTGGTGGGCGGGGCGGAGGCCGAGGTCGTGGTTGGAATGGCGAGCGGGATCGCCGGAACGGCTTCGCCGACGATCATAACAACTTCCGCGGAGGTCTGCCAGGCGGAGGGCCGGGTGGACTCTATAACAACAATAATCAAGGATACGACGCACGAGGCCCGGGGCCGGGTCCGTACGGTGTAGGCGGGTATAATGGCGGGAGCGGCCCTGTCCCCGGGAATTATGGCGCGTTGTGGCGGTGCCACTGGCGTTGCTAGTATGTACATCGGATGTCGTAGATTAGTCATCACAATCCGGGTTTCCCTCTGCTTCCACCCACCTGCTGCGGGCCCCGCTGGCTCATCTCCGACCCCGAGAGCCTGTGCCTCTCCATTTGGTGATTGGAGTGCGGATTCGCTCTTCCCACGCGCTGTTCAGCCCAGATAGGCTTTCTGCTTTGCGAAGCAGCATCTTGGCAACATCTCTCGACTTTTCTCGCACCCACTGCGAGCACATTTCCAGACCGGCATCGGCTCCCTCGCATCGGCCGCGTTTTTTTTAACGCACTTTCACACACACGCACCTTTTTTCGATCCTCTTGACCCCGTGGGAACTACGCAGTACCACGTGATACGTCCCGTGCCGGACGATCCAAAATGTTCCGCGCCGCGGGAAAACGGTCCGGCGGGAAGGAGATGGCGCGACTACGGCGCGAAGCTACAGAAGAAAGGGCACGGGTACGGGCAGCGGCTGTAAGCCCTGTTGATCATTTCCCCCCATCCTACACCCCACCTCCCAACGACAATCTACTATCCTCACTCACAGTCCCAATTACCTCTCTCTGGACTGTTCCCCATCCGGCATCTGTCTCATGGGCCGACGATATGGCGGAGACATTTCCTTTGCCTCTGTCGCTACCTCCGCGCGATTGGTCTACCCTCTGTAGCGTTACTGCCCACCCGTGGCGCGCCATTCGCCGTCGCAATCGCCGTGTACGACCTCAGCGGCCTGAACGGCGTCCATTTCCCCAATCCCTTCCAAAAATACTTTCGCTCCGGCATCTACCTTCACCATCGTTGCCAGCCGTCCTCGACATTCCTCCAGATCCCATCGCAGCTGCTCCTACATTTCCTGCCAACACCGCTTACGGACAGGTGCACTCGAACTTGGCTCTTGCATGCGCGCGCGAGCTGCCGGATGTGTACGCATCCTTTGAGGAAATTCTCGAGATCGCTGGGGGCCCACCTGACGATCGGGAGGATCTTCTGGGAGCGCTCCCACCTGACCAGCTCGTCTTCCTCAGCACACTCGCTGCGATTGCTGCACTTGACCGCGGGTTTCAGCAATTTCTGTATCCGGTCATTGCAGATTTTACGGACCGCTGGGTCGCTCATCTGCGGCAGGATTCTTTTGGCTAGGTTGACGGTGCGGGGTCGCACCGGCGTATCTCGCTTCGCTCATACGCTTTTTGGAGGGGGGTGACTGTGGCGGTGCCACTGGCGTTGCTAGTATGTACATCGGATGTCGTAGATTAGTCATCACAATCCGGGTTTCCCTCTGCTTCCACCCACCTGCTGCGGGCCCCGCTGGCTCATCTCCGACCCCGAGAGCCTGTGCCTCTCCAGCGTCCCCACCAGCGGTTCTGCAAGTCGCGCCAAATGTGACTAGGCCGTTTGTGCACCCTATCCTGACGCTAACATTTTTTCAGCACGCCAGTACCGCTCCTTTGTCGGCGCAATCGACGGACCGCCTCGAGCAAGCCCGCAAAGTGCAAGCCGTTCGTGTAATTGTTGCCACCTGGAGAACGATGACTAATGCGCGCTTTACAGATCACCTTCGGTACTGCAAAAAGCCTTCGCTCTTACCTTTGGTTCATTCGGCGATATCTTGAATGCCATCGAGATTGCCAAGTGCATCATTGATGTGCTCCGCAAGGGCTCATGGGGGGTGCAGCGGCGTCAGGCGCTGATCTCGACCCTGGAGGGGATGGGCTATGATATGGGCTCCCTTGGGCCACAGCTTGCACTATGTATGCTGCCGCCAGAATTACGCGCCTACGGAGTCCCGGGTCTTCTCTGGCAGGCGGCATACTTGAAATACGCGCCGTCGATGAACGTGCGAAGAGCAGAAAATCACGTCAAGTCACATCTAGTCATGAAATCAGGCCATAATCAGACTACTCAAAAAGGCAACACAATCACAATCGGATTGTGCATCCGAACAGGCTCTTAATGGAGAAAGGAACAACAGGTACAAATTAATGAGCACTGCCAAACGAGCAAAATCTTAAAGAATAGGGGAAGTCAAAGATGAGAATCGACGTCGATTCTCACGTCGATTCAGGCATCGATTCCGGCATCGATTTTTGATCAAGAATCGACACCAGAATCGATGTTTTCTAGAATCGACACAGAATCGATGTTTCGACTCTGGAGTCGAAACTCGACGAGAATCGATTCCAGAATCGGTCCTGGAATCGCCACTTCACTTATCTGTGATTTATGCACCTTATGATACCTGAATTTTGTTCTTTAATATTTTGGTAAATGGAAAATATAAAATTCAAAATTGCAACCAAAATTTTCACTTCTACACCAGGGAGTGCTGCCTAATGAGATCTTTGACCATTTGAGCCAAAATCACGTGCAACAAACTTACTCTATTTTGTGAGGAAATGCCCATTATTTTTGGGACCCTTTTTATGTTGGAGGGCACCCATACATTCTAGAGAACATTTATATGTAGTTTGAACCAGAATGTACTGCAGATTCCGTCCATAAAACACGTGTTTCCGGTTACTATGCAAAGACGTGAGATATTCGCTGCCCCGCTCAGCGCCGAATGTGGGTGACCAGACAGCTTCGGAATCGATCCCCGGCGTAGCCCGAGATGCCCGAGCTCCGGTTCAACTCATCGCGTTGGCAGTACGTAGGACGTAAAGTAAAGAGTCTGTAGACAATGAAATATGTAAGCCAGTCGTGGTAAAATGAGGATAAAGGAGTGTGTGTAAGAACAAAACAAAATTTGATCATGGTGTGCTGGAATATTTGGTTGGAAGGTGGAACTGGCACGGGACTCGAAGGCGGCGTGCGGGACAGGTCGCCCTTCCACAGCGACAATCAAAATGGACGAGAATTGTAAGAGAAATCGACCCAAAAGGCCAGACCAAAAAGGGTAATACTTGTTTTTGTTCCCAGCCGAATTCAACGCCTTTTTGCTTTTGAGAAATCCAGGCAGAATATCAATGCGGGGCATGCCAGGCTTTAATTTTGGCTCCTCGTGCAAGACAACGGTGATTTCGGGCTATTCCTTGAGACTGGAGGTGCCCATAGCCTGTGTGAGTCACGTCTAGCAGGGGTAGTACAAAATTTTTGCTGAACTCGGCCTTGCAATGGAGGAAGGGAAGATAACCGTGATGTCATCGTTATCTGCCGGTCATGATGTTATCTGCCATCCGGTCAGTTTATTCCACTCGAAACATTTAGCAGCATTCTAAAGCCTATGAAGGAATTTCTTTATTGCAGCTCTCAGATTATTTTCGCGAATTAACAACAAGTAGAATGAGGAGCTTGGGGGCTCTTCATTCTTGACAGAGGCGGTGCTGTATTTCGGCCGGGCCGACTCAGTAGCGTCGGGAATTTCCGCAACACACTGCGTATTATTTGGCATTGTGCCCACAAAATGTGACATTTTATGGAGAGTGATTTCCCTCGGTTTGAATTCGGGGTGAGAGCCAGCACGATTCTGAACAAAACTGTCTCCTCGGAGTTCTTCCTGCAGGCCTGGTCATTAATTCAGGCGCTTGGCAGCTCTTCATTCTTGACAGAGGGGGTGCTGTATTTCCGCCGGGCCGACTCAATAGTGTCGGGAATTCCCGCAACACATCACAAGATATCCACTGTTGCGGATATTTTGTAGAAAACACAGTGATTCTGTCCAGGCAATTGCCATTGCTATTGATTCGGACCAGATGGAATAAGGTCCTCACAGCACCGCCTCCCTTCAGAATGAAGAGCTTCAAAGCCCTAGGCTCAATGACGAGGGCGGCAACAGGAAATCTGAAGAGGCAGTTTTGTTTAGAATCGCTCGAGCTATCACCTCTCAATCGAGCTCGAGAAAGTAGGTCTCCATACCAAGTCACGTTGTGAGGCCTAGATCAACGGAATACGGTCCTCACAGCGCCACCCCTCCCTTCAGAATGAAGACCTTCAAAACCCTAGGCTCAATGACGAAGGCGGCAATCGGAAATATGAAGAGACAGTTTTGCTCAGAATCACGCTGGCTATATCTCCCAATCAAGCTCGAGAAATCAGGTCTCCATACTAAGTCATGTTGTGAGGCTAGACCGTGAGTCCGTGATCGCGTCGATACGTTTGTTGGAACCTTGTTCGGGTCACCCTGAGCATGCTACAAAAATTTGGAGGACACAGTATCGAGCAGGGCTATCCATTTCTGGGGAGCACGACTCAAACATTTCCCCGGGTTCAAGTGTGAGCCTGCTCGTACCGACTGCTGCGGTGGCTTGACAAGCCAAGCCAAGCCGAATCTTTGGCTTCGTGTGGGCTTTGGCTTTGGCTTTGGCCTGACGTCGGGTCCCAGCCCTACCGCCAGAGTGAGCTTAGTCTTCGTTATGACTTCCAAGGAAAGAGTACGGACATAGGTCTCATCTGGATTCTTGAGATCCGCACCCTTCCTCCAGGGCTTAAACAAAGTGAGCATGGTCCTTTGCCACTGAGGTGCACTTCACTTATTATTGTTTATCCCCAGTTTGTGCTCGTTCATTATACTTGCATACCGAATTTCGAGGGACTCGTCATAAAATCACGTGAATGAAACAGTATCAGTCATCGCAAGTGTCACAGGTGACCAGCTGTAATCAGATTTCCTTGAGAATAGGTGCGTTCGAGTTGCATAGAAAATCCGCAGAGGATCAAATACCGGTTTTTTTCTGGTCGCGGGGAGCACAAAATACCCAAAAAGGAGAAAAAAAAAAAAACGGTCCGCACCTGTGGTAAGTTCTTCTTGTTTGGACTTTATTCCAGTGTTCCAATATGTTTTTACAGGCGCAAAATTGCCCCGCCCGTTACTGGAGTGACAGCACTCGTTAATGACTTGGAATGGTCAATTATCCGGTTGTTCAGAATACTTGAAACATGGGGGCCCATTAATGGGGAAATGGTAGTGCATATTCCCTCCCATGCTTTACTGACGAATGCTTTAGAACAATCCAATGAGGGTTTTCGTCAAAAATCTCCCAAACAATCTCGATAACGACGGCCTTGTGGCAGAATTTTTCAGGCATGGTATTACCGCCCTCGCTACTTCCATTCAACCCGCACGGAACAAGGGCTACTGTTGGGCGGACGTTGTTGCAACGGCAACTGACTACGGTAAAATGCTGGGACTGAGCAACAAGGTGAATTTCGGAAGAAAGATTAAAGTCAAACCATTCCTTCCAAAGGCGAATCGACATCAGGAACCCCTGGGTGATGGGAAAGAGATTTGGTTTACCGTCGATCTTAGTAGCAAGGAATGGTCGGTGTTAGAAATTTCCCGAATCCTTCAGACCATCAGACCTCCAAGTCACGGTCACTGAAGAGGCAACTGTGTCCGAGTCAAGCAACTTGAACTTGCTAATTATATAATTATTACTCAAAAGCATGCGCAAATGCTAGCATCAAACCCATTTATCGCCCGTTCTGAGAAAGCTTACCGTATACCAACATCTTTCGATCCATAGCCCGGACATCCTCCACTAACTACCAAGGAATCGTAAAACATTCCATTGCTTGAGTAAAGGATGCCTGCGGTGAAGCGGTGGTTGATGCGACTTCCTCCCATCATAATATTCGCCTCTTCATGAACGGGATCTGAATCGCGTCACCGGGCTCCATAAGTTGTTTGGGGTGATTTGGTGGCCGGCATGTGAAAAAGCGAGTTCAACTCGTCCACAACATTCGACGGCTCCTGCATATTACATATATTTTGGGAAGCACTCAGGTCATTCATGAGCCTCTAAGGAAGCCGATCGGGAACTTGCAGAAAATTCAACCCAGAAACACTCGAGGGCTGGGACGCGAGAACTCCGTGGCCGGTGGAGGAAGAATATATCAAGCAATTTCCAGATCAGGATTTGGTCCGGTGACTTGTCCGATTCTTTATTTATCTCCCTCTTCCCAGCCCTAACTGATGTGTTCTCAGGGACTAGGACTGTGAGCGGTTGGTTCCATCCTTGGACTGCTTTTGTACCCTCGCTTGACGCTCAGCTGCGGTGAGTTATTTTGTTCGAATGTCTCATTGGCTAACATCTCGGTGAGTAGGCTTGTCTGTGTGGTTGGGGGAGATTAGCGGGGACCTGTATTAGTAGCTAATATATTATTCGACGCCATCAGCCTGACTGAATGTACACTCAATTGACCTAATTGAATAAACCAATCAGCCTAATTGAACGAACCCAATCAACCTGATTGACTGAATACACTCAACCTGACTGTGTCGTACACTCAAGCTGATGGAGATTCTTGCCAAATATCAATCAGCCCGAGTGTATTTTGTCAGTCAGGCTGAGTGGGTCATACAGTCAGGTGGAGTGATTCGACACACTCAGGATGAGTGATTCCATACACTCAGGCTGATTGAACATCCTCCCCACAGTGAAGTCACGCAGTTTAAATGTGGACCATTAAAAAGGCAATAGGGTCACGCGTTTCAAAATATAAACCACCAATTGTGATCTGGAAAGCGCAACAGTAGGGGCGCTCAATTCTTAGTTCGGTTCGTCCGGTTCGCGAAATTAAATAAAATTAATTCATTATTTGTACCATAAACATGAACAAATTAAGTCATGCACGTCTTGTGTACTCCCTCACCACCAACGCCGCCGTTTGGTTTTGAACACTCGCACCCCTGCAAATCAAGGTCAGTGAAGCACCCGTGCCTTGATATCTTCTCACCTTGCCACATTCTATCAAAATTCATTCTATTTGTGCATTGTTTACGGTACAAATAATGAATTGATTTTATTTAATTTTGCGAACCGGACGAACCGAACTAAGAATTGAGCGCCCCTAGTGGCTTCGAGCGCGATCTGAATAGCTGCAAATGTTCGCAGTGAGCAGGGCTATCCCCTCCTGAGACGCGCGCCTTAGAAAATGGCTGTGGGGCTTCGCTGGCATTGAAATGGTTTGCGGATGTCAAGTCACGTGTTTCAAAATGTAAACCAAGCGCCCGACTAATTGTCCCTTCCATGGAATAGCTGTCCGATTATTTGTTTCGCCAAGCTACTATGGATAGTTCTACGCTGAAAAACTCTGGCGTGGCCAAACAGAGCCACTGAAGGAACACTAGTACTCTTATTGAGTCGGTAAACAAACATACATGTGAGTATGAGTACCTGCCGTGCAAAGCAGCGGCCTTATCCCCGAAGTTGAATTGGCCGTTCAGTTGGTATATTTTTCACCCATTGAAATTTTGCGAAGCATTATACTGCCAGTGCCGTTCCGTCAGTGGGGTTGATTCCGATTTTTGTCTCGCCGTGTCAAAGAGCCAAGTCGTCAAAGATGAAGGTGCTTTGATTCGTTTTGTATCCGGCAGGCTCCATGGTCCGTTGTGAAATTGAAGGTCACGTCATGGGATCCCGGTACTTGCGGAATCGGTATCGTCGCGTCCGTTCCTCTTCTGGACGGCGAATACATCTATGAGCTCACAGGCCTACTCTCCGCTGACGGAGATGCTGAGCGCACACGCCTCTGTGAAATCCAGGCTGCTGATAAACCGTCCGAATTCTATTCGGCCCACTTCGAATGCTGAACCACAATTGTAACCCCAACGCGGAGGTTCTTTCTATCCTTCCTTCTTTTCATTCCTTGATGAAACTTTTGTGCAGTATGAATCCATCTGGATGTGAATTGGGCCTCATAGTCAGAACCCTTTGTCCTATCGAGTCCGGAGAGGAAATCACCCTTCGTTATTACAGTGATTACTTCGATGATGTGGGACAATGCCCATGCCGCACATGCCGGCCCCCGGCACCGCAGAGATTGGGCCTCCTCCCATCAACAAGGAAGATCAGAGAAAAGCAAAACAGTTAAAAACTACGAGTTGAGTTTTAGTGGCAAGGAAGTGTGAATAGGAGGTCTCCGTTTTGCACTTGGCTAGGGGGGGTGGAGCGTTATTATACTCGCGTGGTCCCAATGTTATTTACAGCCTGTTAAATGGCAGGCATGAGGCTATATTGGTTGGAACATGAAATATAGGCTGAAAAACAGTACATATGCCTCATCCTCCCTACTTCTCACAGGATGCCAGAGCTAGATGTTCAATTTCGATGTTTCCCCCCATAATGGGTACTATCCAAGCTCCTATGAGTGTTGAACTGTTCGCAGATTCATTCACTTGGCCGGCTTATCATTTCGCCTTAAAATGATCGCGTATTCCACTTCTGTCTCGGGAAGAGATGAAAGAAGTGCACACCCACCAAGTTCAGAAAATATTCCGCAACGTGTTTTACCGATGGTTAAATTTTCTGCTCGCTTGTTCGCAGCTGCAGTCACCTGACCGGATTATTATCCGCCATAAATTGATCGCGCATTCCACTTCTGCCTCGGGAAAAATAAAAGAAGTGCAGCTCCTGTCAGATTATCGATCGGAGGGGCTTAGTACTGGTAGTACTGGTGTCCTAAGGGGAATTACTGGCGGGGAACAGACTTTTTGGCAGGATTTAGATGACAGAATTACAGGACAGTTTGCCAGGTTGATCCACGACTCATTCCCCGAGCCACTTCACCTAGTCATACACTTCAAAGGCATCTTTAACCTAAAGACACTATGACAAGGCTGAGCCGCTCGTGCCTCGCGTGAGCCTTGTCTCGGAAGTCTGTTATTAAGTGATGGGGTCCGATTGGGGTAGCGAACAACGGCGAATTTCGTGTACCACTTCCTTCAACGGCAGTAAAATTTCATGTTCCCTCAACTGCAGTGAATTTCGTGTTCTCTCAACTGCAGTGATCTTGTGTTGCTTCAACGGCAGTGAATTTCCGTGTTCCTTCAACGGCAGTGAATTTCTTGTTCCTTCAACGGTAGTGAATTTTGTATTCCTTCATGTTTGTTGCAACTGGGTGAATCACAGGGAGATACCAGTGCGCGAGCCATGCGCCCGTTAAAACATTCATGTTCTTCAAGAAGGTTGCTTAATTCACATCCCTGGGACAGGATTTGGACGCTAAAAAGTCTGCCATACATTGCGCAGGTCATACAGAATATAATTGTTGTGACTGGGTAAATCACGGGAAAATAACAGTGCACGAGCCATGCGCCCGTTGAAATATTCATGTTCTTGAAGAAGATGGCTCAATTCACATCCCTGGGACAGGATTTGGACGCCAAAAAGTCTGCCATACATTGCGCGGGTCACACTGAATATATTTGCTGCAACTGGATAAATCACGGAAAAATAACGACTCGCGAGCCATGCGCCCATTAAAATATTCATGTTCTTGAAGAAGATTGCTCAATTCACATCTCTGGGACAGGATTTGGACACCAAAAAGTCTGACATATATATTTGGTGCGACTGGGTAAATCACGGGAAAATAACGACTCGCGAGCCATGCACCTGTCAAAATATTCATGTTCTTGAAAAAGATTGCTCAATTCACATCCCTGCGACAGGATTTGGACGTCAAAATGTCTGACATACATCGTACGGGTCACACAGAATATATTTGTTGCGACTGGGTAAGGCGCGAGCCATGCGTCCGTTACAATATTCATGTTCTCTAACCCTAACGTTGTTCCTTCAATGGCAGTGAACTTTGTGTTCCTTCAGTGGCAGTGAATTCCTGTGTTCCTTCAACGGCAAGGATATCCCTGGACCTTCACCCTAACCGGACTCTAGCTCTGACTTTAACCCCGACTCTAGCCCTGGCCGCTAACCACCCGAACCACTAACCGCGTGTTCCTTCAACACCATTGAATTCCGTGTTCCTGGATTGGCAGCAAATTCAGTGTTGTGCCAGATCCTTGCTTGATCTGTAGAAAGTGTGGCACCACAGCTAAGTATATCCTGAATCGCCTACTCGGTGCTAAACAGAGTATCACACAGAGTCCAGCTCGTGAATTTCTCGATTACAGCACTGAAAGAGAATAAACATCGACGCATAATGCAATACCAGAGAAGAAGTAAACACCAAGCGCAAGAAAGTGGATGCTTTTTCGATGTGAGACATAACAGGACCGGAAGAGAATGAACGATGATGCATAACAAAGTACCAGAGTGTAAGTAAAAACCGACGCGGTGACTGATTCCTGGACGTGAAACAGCTACGCATGAATCAACGCGAACCCTTCCAACTCGACCAAACCAGCGCCAGACAGGTGGCGTCCTTTCAGCCCGTTTTTCACCAAACCCAGCAGGAAGCGGATCGTGACCGGGAAACACTCCCCCGACGCTGGTTGCACACCTGGGACGGGAAGATTTTTCCAGACGCGGTCCCTGGACTGAGCAAGTCGAGTCGAGTGGAGTTGAATATTTTTTGAAGTCGACTTCTCGAGTTGTGACTTGACTTTTTGAGTCGTGGCAACATTACAGCAGATGGCAAGTACCGAAGGCGTGAATCAGAAAAATGCTGTTTTGGGCATTTTCTGATCCTCGCGACCGATTCGCCGATATCTCAATGAATTCTGCACAGATTGAAATGAGACGTAGCTAGATAATTCGGCGGAATTCGTGCGCAATTAGTGATGGAAACAAAATTGTGAAAATATTATATATGGTGCGGGCAGTGTTCGACCTTAAGAGCTTAATAAGGGTCGGATTTTTCGTTAAGGCCTTAACATTTAATAAGGCTTAATTAAGGGTCCCGTGTCGAGCAGAACACCGAGTGTCATCTTGTTCCATTGGGCACGCTTGCCCTTGCCTCTGGGGGAATTGGATCCAGTGTTGAGGATAATGATGGGTGGCTCGTTCTCCTTGTTCCGGCGACATTGTGAAGAAGGAGAAAGAAAGAAAGAAAATTGTGCACGTCTCGTTGCGTGGCACGGCTTTACTTCCATTTTTGGCCATTCTGTACAGTTGATGATCTCTGCCAAACATTTTCGGTTCCTCCATCTAGGACATATTCCATCTCAATCAATAGATCACTGTAGGCATCCTGGGGATCCCGAACACGGCCCTTTATAAAATTACGCCGTTCTCTTGGCTTTCATTTCTTGAGAACGTGTTTGGTTCTGTTGCCCTCTCTTCAAACTCTTCATGGCTTTCCTTTCTTGGGAATGTGTTTGGTTCTGTGGCCAAGTAAAGGACGAAAAATCGAGGACTACATATCCTGAGAGAAACTGGGTTGAAAATGAGGATGGATTAACGAAATGCCCACAACCAGTAAGTACAAATCACACGGGTCAAAACGAGTCCTATTTGAGCGCTTAGAGAGCGCACTTGAAGCAACAGACCTTCCGGATATATGGCGCGTAAAAGCGCAAGTAGAAGAAGATTTCCTGAGACCAACACGAGACGAGTCACTGGATGAACGGGACGAATTACCGATCCACAGCCTTCGAATGTTCGCTTCTGAAGAACAACTGAGAATCGAGAAGACGAACAAGTCCAGTCAAAGACACTCACAAGTTGGTATTCACTGATCGGAAAGGGAAAGGAAATACGCCGACAAAGCCGGGAGGTCGTTTGAGCCAGCATCCGTATATCCTTGGCGGCAAGCACCGTTGAATTTGAGCACAATGGCGTTGCCACGGTTTTGGCGCGGCTCCCAAAGTTATGTAGTAAATCGAACGATTGATAGGCGATCCTCTCGCGAAGGCGGTAGCCGAGTAAAAGATGTGAAGAGGGAAACGCAGAGGTTCGCCGTTCAGGCCCAGCGGGAGGACGATGTTATGGGGCTGTGCCTCGAAGTACTGCTGCAGCAACGGAAGCAGACAGACGGCGTGTGAGGGGCGCTCAGGCGGGCGGCACCTGACGGTGCAGATTTTGGGTCGTTCTGGGCGAGGTAAGCGCAAGTGCAGGGTAGATCGCCACGACGCACCTTCATCGGCTAAAAAAAAAATGGCCTCCACGGAAAGATACTGGGGCTCCGCTTGGGGCGGAATCGCGATCATGTTCAAACGATATGCTAGTGCAGGGTGACATTCTTTACGGTGGTTCTTCCAGTCCTGTAAGTAAGTGCACAAACAATGAGACTTGACATGTCAATAAATGAATGGAGAATCCTACTCCATGGGAGTGGCCAGATGAGCAGTACCAAGCATTCCGACAACGGCTACACCAGAAGAAAGTTGCGATGCCACAGACAAGGCAAGGGTAAGAATGAGACATAATCGCGAGCAAAGAGAGCGATTATTTTGTAAAGCACGTGAGGCTGATGCCGAAACCATGCCGAATTTGGGCTGGGAGAGGTTTACTAAAATATTATGTCTTTGTGATTTTTGTCTCAACACCATGCCAAGTTTGAGCTGGGAGAAGTTTAATGTCTCAGGCTTATCGGGGACGCCGAAATAAATATGCTGAGAACATTTTCTGACTCAGAATCGTAGCGCGAATCCTAGACTCGCGACCAGTCTGTTCCCACGTACCGATCACGAGGGCAAGAAGATCGGTGCTGTGGAAACGACTGGAACATTTGGTTGCTGATTTGGCAGGTAGCGCCAAATGTGATTTCGGACTTAAAGTAAAAATCATAGGAACCCAGCACCTTTAGTCAACCGTGACTGTGGAGATGAGATGAGACATACCTTTTGCTGGCCGACCAACTCTTCAGCAGTGCTCACCTCAAGCTCCGAATAGTCAAACTGCTTTCCAGCAGATGCCGAGGACCCGGAACCATCTCCACCACCTTCGTCCTCTTCCGATGTTGCCCAAAACTAAGAAGAAATCATTATTCCACATATAGGAATCCATAAGAACAATTTTTCCATACCGGAGCATCTGCAGGAGGTTTTATTGGTCCTGGCATCGTTAGGATCACAATACGGTCTTTCGTACACGAACGGAATTGTGTCTGAAGAACATCAAAGCCCACAGACCCGCCGAGAGGTAAAGGAGTGCGGTTTGTCGGGGTTTGCGGCTTCCATTCGACTTTGTCCATCACAATGTGCGCAGGGGGGCAGGGTAAAAATTCTGCCATTATTGTCGTGAATTCGTCGTATGAGCAATCAGACATGAATTTGAACGGGCCCTGCTTGATGAAAAGTGATTGGTATTGTTGGCAAACCCTCCGGTGTCTCGTTTTCGGTTTCAGGGCTGGAGCCAGAAGATTCGTGGCACGGGGTATAGGTAGGTATATCCTTCGTGATGGGTTCACGAATATTAGTGGTGGGTGGTATGAAGTCTTCGACTTCCTCGAGCATAGAAAAGGGAGAGATTGGATGCAATTTGGAAAAAGGTTCGTCTTCTTCATCCTCTACTTCTTCAATGCGCATTCTCCGCGAGGTTTTAGTCTCGGTGGTGGCGCATTCGTTCGGTGCAAGGTTGCGGCAGCAGACCGGTATATTTGGCTCCTGAATTTCTTCAAGAAGCGTAGAGGGTGAAATGGGGTGTAGTTTGGAAAATGGTTCGTCGTCGTCGTCCTCAACTTCCTCTATCCGCGCCTTTTTCGAGCTCCTGAGCTCGCTGGTTCCCTTCAGTGCCGGCATAGTATCCCCCCCACTCGAGTCAGCGCTGACTTGGAAAGTAGAAGGCCCGGTAGACTGAAGGGACTGCTCAAAACCCTGTTCTTCGGTGGAGAGCGCGTCCTCGAGCCCATAATATAGCTCATCGTACTCGTCTTACGCTCGAGAGTCGTCTGCCGTTGTAGTCACTAGGTTAGCCCTCGCAAATCTGTTACCTTTGAACGAATGCTTGCACTTATTATCCCAGTGTTTCCCACTACCACAATGCCGGCAAGGCCTGGCGCCCTTCGATTCCGGGGTCGCCTTCTTGGAGACATTCTGATCATCTTTCGGGAAAGGAGGTGGGGGCAGAATCGGTTTTCCGCTACTTACACAGCACAACAATAAATTTGAAAATAATCATATTTCTCGATTTGGTGCTTGTTCTGACCATATTGTCCCAGGTTCAAGACCTCTGAAATATCCCAAGTGTGTTGGAACATGCACATGGACCAGCAAAGGCCAAGGAATTTTGCACACACCTGCATGAATACATTATGAGGAAACAGAATCAGACCCTTGATTAAAAAATTGATTAACCACCAGTTTTTCCTCGGCACAACAGTTTGGGATTTGGGCCTGCCTCACTATCAAATGGTTTAATTCAGCCGAGAGCAGGAGCGATAAGGGAGCACTTGACATATTTAAGGTTTGAATGGATCCCGCAAGATATTCACATTTTGAACCCCATGCCCCAGAATGGTGTTTTGAATCACATGCTTCTTAATGCCATTTTGAGCACAATTGAATGGTTTAATTCGCATTTTGAACCACATGCCCTGAAATGGCATTTTGAATCACATGCTTCGTAATGCTATTTTGAGCACTATTGAATGATTTAATTCACATTTTGAACCACATGCCCTGAAATGGCATCTTGAATCACATGCTTCACAATGGCATTTTGAGCACTATTGAATGGTTTAATTTGCATTTTGAACCACATGCCCTGAAATGGCATTTTGAATCACATGCTTCGCAATGCCATTTTGAGCACTATTGAATGGTTCAATTCGCATTTTGAACCACATGCCCCGAAATGGCATTTTGAATCACATGCTTCGTAAAGGCATTTTGAACACTATTGAATGGTTTGATTCGAATTTTGAACCACATGCCCTGAAATGGCATTTTGAATCACATGCTTTGTAATGGCATTTTGAACACTATTGAATGGTTTGATTCGAATTTTGAAGCCTCCTTACTTAGTTCCACAAACCCCAAAGACTACGATATATTATGTTACATCACTCTCTCTTTATAAAATAACGTGTGTCCGTCCGTCGGAAGCTTTTTAATCTCCGCTCAATGTCCGCTGATGCCACCCTCCCCGGCAGCTCACCGTCCGTGATTGTCGGGCTCCCGAGTTTGCCGGCCTACAGCCAATCAACATTCGCCTTGGCCGGCAACACGTCACCAATTTGGCAGACACTGCCTCAGCGCTAGCATTGACAGATGGCTCCCACGCAACGAAACAAAGGCGCTGCGCGCGCCTATAAAAGTGTACACAATGCCAAACTCCACTTAAATGTGCCGGTTTGCTGGGGCTGTGCATTTCTCTCTCTTTATAAAACTACCCTGCTTTCAATCATCAATCCCAACACTTATGAATTTACTTGCTTTGTCATTTCATAAATTCTGCCCTTGCTTTGGAGGATGTGTGCTTGGGGGAAAAATATGAACTTGACTGTGAACTGACAAAGACCAGAAAATCCACATATTGGCTTCAGTCCACATTCAGAGCTACAAAATGCAGCCGCTGCCTGTGCTCTTAACAGGGAGAAAATACATGCAGCAGACGGAAACATGCTGAAAATCCTAAAAGAATGAGGCAGAGATAATAAAAGCAGCAAAAGAATAGGGAAGTACGTCAACAATATGGTCCCTTGAACTTGAATCCATGGTTCCTGCACTTTTCCATTTCTGTGATCAATAAAGCGGGAGGGGGACCGCGGAGCGGTCCCCCGAGTGCTTGTAGACCTTAATAAGGTCCCATCCCTCTCCTCCCCGCATTGGACGCGCTTAAACACCCACTCTATGCACCGAATCCCCGAATATTATACTTTACAATTCACTCCTCACAGTAAACAAAATAAAGTCCTCATCCATTGCTTTGCTCTTTGCGGAACTTAGGGTGCGGATCATTTTTTTTCTGTTTTTCATCAGTTTTGACCAGAACAGCAATTATGAGCTCAGTTCTGGTTCGTTTGCCTTGAAGAAAGGCTCATTCTCTCAGCAGTGAAAATACGGAGGGCATCACCGGCATCATTTTGCCTGATGCAATGACAATTGCAGCAGAACGCGAACACATCCCCCTTTTTCTTGATCTTTGCATAAGCCCCTTCTCACAAAGCCCTCTGAAGCACATGGATTTCATGTGGATGTAGGAGGAGTGCCTTGGCAAGGTGGTGGAGTCAGCGCTCACTGACTGGCTCTCCGGGTTCGCGGAGAGGAATGGCCTCCTCTCCCCCAACCAATTCGGGGGCCGTCCCGGCCGCGGCGCATTTCGATGCCCCTGAAGGAAATTAAAACATGTTTTCTCAAAACTAGTTTACCACAACTTCATATGGCTACTCAACCGCTCATCGCTTTGTGATGTGGCGATTGGTCACGAGCCTAGTATTTGGGCAGTTCTGACTCCACCAGAGTATTTTGCTTTGCCCTCATTCAAAAGTGGAATTGATACGAATTTCTCGGTGGAATCAACTTCGTGGGCATAGAATGAGTACTCTGAGAGACCCACAGAAAATTAACCACTGGCGACTCAAGGTGTGTAAAATTTTCTGTATTTGGGCAGTTCTGACTCCACAAGAGTATTTTGCTTTGTCCTCATTCAAAAGTGGAATGAGTATGAATTTCTTGGTGGAATCAAGTTCATGGGCATGGAATGAGTACTCTGAGAGACCCACAGAAAAATTAACCACTGGCGACTCAAGGTGTGTAAAATTTTCTGTATTTGGGCAGTTTCTGACTCCACAAGAGTATTTTGCTTTGTCCTCGTTCAAAAGTGGAATGTGCATGAATTTCTTGGCAGAATCAAGTTTCTGGGCATGGAATGAGTGCTCTGAGAGACCCACAGAAAGTTTAACCACCAGCGACTCAAGTTCTGTAAATTTCTGTATTTGGCAGTTCTGACTCCACAAGAATATTTTGCTTTGTCCTTGTTCAAATATGTTGTCCTGTTTGTGAAATAAATAAAACATCCCTGAACTCAGGTTGAGGACCATATATCAATTTTTGGGGAACAAATATCTCGAAAGTGTGGAATGTATCTCAAGTTTGAAGCAAGATATATCGAGAGTCTCAAAGTGGGTCAACAATCCCTCACGAATTTAATAGAAATATATCACAAATCTGGGACTTCAACATCTAAGATTTTTTGTCAATATATCAGGAAAGATTGTGGACGAGATTGCATTATTTCTTCCGGGAATTATTGTTTCTTTGAGTTGAATGTCATCTTCGTACAAGTTCTGTAAAATTTCACGAGATCACTCGTTTGTTGTTTCTATTCATTGGTTAAATTTGGTACTGACAATTCCATAGATATCTTCAGTCAAACAAACAGATGGGCTTCCCCTTGGATCTTCACAGATCCCGTGGTTGGTAATCGGTGGCGTGTACTGGCCAAGGGTTCGACTTACCGTCACTTTGCTCGTGAGAACATTGCCCCTATTGGCGGGGAGGAGGTGGAGGAGGACAACAATTCTGAAGACGGATCGCCAGCTCCCAAGAAGTGCAAGCTTGCTGCTTTGGCACAGGAACAGGGTGGAGACCGGGTTGCAAAGGGGAAGGACTTTGGAGCCAGGTGGATGTTTTTTCGCTGAGAAAATGAAGCTTTTTGGCTGCAAGAATCTGTTGAGCTCAGGGTGGAAAGAGTATGTCTTTTTTTTTTTTTGAACTTCAAGTTACAGCAGTTTGCGGAACTTAGGGCGCGGCTCATTTTTATCAAATTCTGATGTTTTCGCCAGGATGGCCGCTGTAAGCTCAATTCCCAACCGTTTCCCTTGAAAGTATTACCGTTGAATTCGAATTTCTATTCCGGAGGGCATGGCCTCCTCAGATTCTTTGATGGCGAATCAAATTGCCTGATTGGGAAAATATCCAAGTTTTGAGCAGGATGACTGTAGTATGAGCTATATTTGTTCGATTGGGCTAAATTTTGATACAATGAACTCACATGTATTCCGGAGGGCACCAAATACCGGGATTTTCAATACAACTTGTACATTTGATGTAATGAACATTATGACAATGGTTCCAAATGATAGCAAGCATATATTTGAAGTAAAGGTCACATTGAAAATCCCGGTATGTCCTGCCCTCCGTAGTACTCCCAAATACAACATAACCAAAACTAGGTCAATCAGACAACTACACAGAGTATGTGGCATGTCCTGTTCTTCGTAAGTGTGTTGAAGAACAGGACATGCCGCATACTCTGTGTAGTTGTCTGATTGACCTAGTTTTTGGTTATGTTGTATTTGGGAGTACTACGGAGGGCAGGACATACCGGGATTTTCAATGTGACCTTTACTTCAAATATATGCTTGCTATCATTTGGAACCATTGTCATAATGTTCATTACATCAAATGTACAAGTTGTATTGAAAATCCCGGTATTTGGTGCCCTCCGGAATACATGTGAGTTCATCGTATCAAAAATTTAGCCCAATCGAACAAATATAGCTCATACTACAGTCATCCTGCTCAAAACTTGGATATTTTCCCAATCAGGCAATTTGATTCGCCATCAAAGAATCTGAGGAGGCCATGCCCTCCGTAATGGAAATGCGAATTCAACGGTCATACTTTCAAGAGAAACGGTTGGGAATTGAGCTTACAGCGGCCATCCTGGTGGAAACATCAAAATTTGATGAAAAATGAGCCGCGCCCTAAGTTCCGCAAACTGCTGTAACATTTCTGAAACTTCAATCACAGATATACCAATGAAACTAGCTCAAGGGGTATTTACCCTCAAATCTTCCACACAGGGTCGGAAAAGTGAGGTGCATTCAAACGGCTGGCATTTGAAAAGCATGACCAGACACAATAGAGGTGCATTCAAATGGCAGGCATTTTGAAAAGCATGACCTGACACAATAGAGGTGCTTTCAAATGGTGGACATTTTGAAAAGCATGACCTGATGCAATAGAGATGCATTCAATTTCAAATGGCTGCCATTTTGAAAAGCATGACCTGATGCAATAGAGGTGCATTCAAATGGCAGGCATTTGAAAAGCATGACCTGACACAATAGAACTGCATTCAAATGGCTGGAACTTTGAAAAGTGTGACCTGGCATAGTAGAGGCGCATTCAAATGGCTGCCATTTGGAAAAGCATGACCAGATGCAATAGAGGTGCATTCACATGGCAGGCATTTTGAAAATCATGACCTGATGCAATAGCGCTGAATTCAAAGGGCTGGAATTTTGAAAAGCATCCTGGCACAATAGAGGTGCATTCAAAGAGCTGCAATTGTGCTCAGGGAATGTTTCCCTTCCAGCACAGTCCCAGAACGTGTTTTTGAGCCGTGCCAATCCCGAGTGGATAACTCTGACCTCTGTGAACGTTGCCATGTCCTCAGATCTTTTTGATAGTTCCTTGAGCACCATTGACCAGACTTGAAGAATGAGTTATTCAGGCAAAGGGCAACAGGACTCTCAGAGCAAACAAATACAATCTATAATAGTTAGCCGGGGTGGCTGTGAGGTGGGTGGCTGTGCACCATTTACGCGAATGGCGGCTGATTGTGCACATGCTGGCTCTTCGGGCCCTGGATTGAGGAGGAGCTCTATCCTCATAGGAGAAGAAAGAATAAAAAAACAATTTCCCACTCCACGGTGGCAGCCGGGCCATCCAGAGTGTGTGTGCGGAATGGCGGTGCTGATTAAGTAAATGTTCAGTAAAGTGAGCCATTAACGACATCCATCTCACCACTGCGCAATAGAGAGGCTCTCATTCCCCGGGGTAGAGAGGAGATGGGCTCATACTCTCACTTGCGACCATCGAGGCGAGAAGGCAGCACTGGCTGAGTGTGTGCGGAATGGCAGCACTGCTTACAGCACTTTGCAGAAAATAAGGCGCGGCTCGTTTTTTTTTCTATTTTCGACAGTTTTGACTAGAACAGAATCCGATCAAAACTCAGCTGTAAATAAATGTTCAGTCCATTGTGTGAATGAAATATAGGGATGCCCCAACACCGGAGTCACGATTATTACAGCCAATGGTGGTACCGAAGGTGCGAACGAAAAATTTCGGTTTTGGGATAGTTTCAGAGAATTCTCGATACAGTGTTCCCCCAGTCCTTGCGACAACCCCTGTCCTTGCGACACCTGTAGAATATTATCATGTAGCTTACTATCCAAAACTGTGTTTATCCGTGTTTTTGGACCCTCGGTCCTTGCGTCACGATCAATTCGTGTCCAGTGATCTCAATTCTGGGCCGTTTCCTTCTGGACCAGGCTAAAATTGTAGCCAATAAGTACAGGATGATGGTAAATCCAAGATTTTGTCCAAAATATACACCCAATTGAGGGATATTTCCGAATTACAATCACGTGTCGCAAGGAGTGGGGGAACACTGTATCTCAGTCCATTCTTCACAGATTCACATAAAAACTAGATAGATCAACTCAGCTAATTCAAGCGCAATTATTAATAGAGAGAGATTTGTGAAAATATTATGTATTAGGTAATTTCTAGTTTCAGGCCGTTTTCACACCAAAAGCTGTCTAGCATGCCGAGAACATGTCCCAGCGGCCTAATATTTTAGTATGGACAACACCTATGGCTAAGAGAACACGTGATAGAGCCAGAAATATATAAGATTCCTAGATAAATGTAATCTTTACAATATCTCTCAATGCCAAAACTGGCAAATGTATTCAAGGGAGATAGAGGAACCTTACGTGACATATCCGCGTTTCTGATTCTATCACATGTTCTCCTAGCTATAGGGTTTGTCCATACCAAAATATTAGGCTGCTGGGACATGTTCTCGGCATGCTAGACAGCTTTTGGTGTGAAGACAGCCTGAAACCAGAAATTACCTAATACATAATATTTTCACAAATCTCTCTCTATCACTAATTGCGCTTGAATTAGCTGAGTTGATCTATCTAGTTTTTAATCCTTCGGTTGGCTCTTCCTGACGCCTGTGTGAGGCTTCAAAAGTCAACTGGAATGGTCCTCAGCTGCGTCATCGAAGTAACGATAGATTGTGTCAATGAAATATTGAGATATCCTAACGTGAGAATCATAATTAATATGCCACGCGTCACCAACCTTCAGTTGGCTCCTCCTGGCGCCCGTGTCAGGTGTCAAAGAGTCAGCTAGAAGAGTCTCAGAGGCTGCAAGGCTGTACTGAGATGTCAAATTCAAGATATTATTACTACAGAGTCGACAGGCAACAATTAAAGACCCAATGCGCATCATTCTGGTCCGCAAAGTCTCGACATTCCTCCTTGACAGTCGCAAACACTGTCATTGAGATTGAGGAGCTCCAAGCTTGCAGGGTGTCCCAGCCAACGCAGATCAGCAGGGAGTGAGCGAATGAGTATGTTCTTCAAGTCCTTATCCACTGCTGTTCCTCCCATCATCCTGACGACATTCCATTTGTTTCGAATATCCCTCAACAAGCTGTCAAGATCATCGTGCGAGCTTCCAGCGAATTTAATCGATTGGAGTTCGCTCTCGGCAAGCGACAGAGCAGCGTCGCTCTTCTTTGCGCATGCAGTGGTAACCGAGTCCCAGCACTCTTTCGCAGTGCCGTCACGCTTGAGTCCAAGCCCGATGGGGTCGATTACATTCATTACACTCAATTCGCGATAGGTCCACTCGTCGCGGGATGGAGTCGTGTAGAACGGGAGTAGGGGTATCGGCTGGTGCAGTCGTCCCAGGAAGTGCGGTAATGATAGGTGACTTTGTGATGGTGCCGTCAAGATATCCGGACAAGCCTTTGCTCGCCGCATGTTCTTCGACAAGCACTTTGAAGGTTGGGTAGTGGGCTTTATTAGCCTGTAGTTTCTCGCTTGCCAGCAACGAGGGTAGGTTGATCATTTGGGACGCCATCGGGACGACTTGGTATGACCGTGAGATTGTGTGAGTGTAAGGTTTGAGTCGAGGGGTTATATATGATTTTTGTCTGAGCTGCTCCATTATCCCTCCTGCTTTTGGCTGAATTAAACCATTCAATAGTGAGGTGCAGGGTTCAAAATGCCATTACAAAGCATGCGATTCAAAATGCCATTTTGAGGCATGTGGTTCAGAATGCAAATTAAACCATTCAATAGTGTTCAAAATGGCATTACGAAGCATGTGATTCAACATGCGAATTAAACCATTCAATAGTGTTCAAAATGGCATTACAAAGCATGTGATTCAAAATGCCATTTCGGGGCATGAGGTTCAAAATGCGAATATCTTGCAGGATCAATTCAAACCTTAAATATGTGGTAAGTACTCCTTGAACTATCGTTTGCTGCACAAAATCCCAACCCAAATTGGCGCAGCTGGCGATGCTTCTGTTTCTATCACCACCGTCTGGCAAATTGATACCGCTAGTGGAACCAAACCAGTCATCGCCTCAAGATGCATTTTTTCACGAGGTGCTCCCAGGACTCCTGGTCTTTGTCCACCTTTCATGTTGTGTCAAGCATCTTGGTACGTGTTCCAACATAAATATGGGCGATCCTCAGTTATTTTATTTCCCGGGGTCGTTCGAGTACGAGTCCGCCACCTGTTCATCAGGGTTCCTTCAGGATGTTCACTTTGGTGACCCCTGAACACGGACAATACAACTGCCCGGATCATCCTCACGCATGGGAGGAACTAAGATTGGTGGACACAACAAAGCCTGAACATCAGTATCTACAGTAAACATTCCACACTGCCATAATTCACAATACTTATTTGTATCCAATGTCTTATGTATTCCCTTGCAAAGTTCTGCTGTTGTGCAAGCTCCCGTTTTGATGCTCCTCGAGGCAATATATTGCCTGCGCACATGGAAGGGCATGACGCTCGGCCATTTGCATGTAAAATGGCGCTCTCTGCATGCTCGCAACACGGTTCAACCCCTTGCCTTGATTCCACTTTTATTTCATCTTTTATTGCCTTGCACTAGGGTTGGACACGGGTACCGGGTCTACCCGCGGGTTTGGGCCGCGGGTACTCGCGGGTACGGGTACGGGTTGCCAGTTCTCAACCCGCGCCCATTCCGCGTACCCAGTGGTCAATTTTTGGGTTCGTCTCCCAGAGTACTCGCTTTATGCCCACGAACATGATTCCCCACCAAAATCGGTACCTATTCCATTTTTGAATGAGCAGGAAGCAAAATACTGCCGCACCTCCTTTGCCTCCAGACCACTGGCTATCTCCAAGCTAAGCACCATGTGGCTCCTTTCCTCAAATAGCCATGGACGGTCTCGGCAGATATCCCGGCAAGGCTTTTGCAAATTGCACCTGACACGGGCTAGGAATTCACTGTTGGCTTTGCATCTGTTTACTGTAAATAGGGACGCAATCGCCTCGAATATTTCCGGAGTGCACCATAAAGAAATCTGAAGCCACGAATTTGAAAAATGATCGAATATAACCATATCCGTAGGTGCAAAAACCCAATTTTATAAAGAGTTTGAAATTTCGCTGGCTACATATCACTCAGAAAAAAGTAGATTTAAAACGGGCTTCAAAGGATTACAGAAAATTAGTGCAAAAATACCAGTGCATAGGCCTCTCCACTGTTCATAGTGGGGCATCGGCTTTCGTCCCGATTTCCGAGATATCGGCGCGTTCTTTAGTGGCCGACTCCCATCCCATACGTATATTGGGTCTTTCTGCGACCCTGTTACAAGTGACCACATACCAGAAAACGGGACACGGCAAGTGCGTCAAGTCGAGATTGAAGTTTCGCTAATCGCAGAAGGCCAACTGAGCAGGAGCCGTCTGCTGCTGTCGGTCTTTTGGCATTCCGGAGAATCGAGACACGGGTCGCCTGCGATCTGAGGCTGAGACGGCAAACGTAGTAGAGGATGGCCAAGCTGCCCTCAGGAGTAAAGTAACGAGGCAGATTCGACGTGGTCTAGGGTTTGGTGAGGGCGACAAGGAGAACAAAGGCGGTCACATCTGTCTTGCCTTGATCACACAGTAACAGTCACGTGTCGCTTGCCATGATTGATTGATTGTGGCAGTGATTGATGACATGGAGATGGCCTCTACGAGGTAGGTTCGGAGCAAGCTAGTCTCGTAGACAGACGCTACAAACAGAATTTAGCTACCTCGTTTTGTTGGTAGTCTGTTGATAGCTCAATCAAGTGATCGCTCGCCAGATTATTACCAATCATCGCGTTATGTCACGGTTGTGACACTCGACGCGTCGCGTGTTTCTCGCTTCCTTGGCTCACCTGACGCGTAGAACTAGCCCAATTATACGCCAGAATCGCAATGTGAACAAGAATCTAGCAATACAAGAGGGCGACCCGCTCATGCACGGAATCACAACCCCAAATACTGTACTTTTTTGTTCAAATCGACAGGGGGTGTGACGCGTGACCCATTTTACCTATTCGACATTTCGGCAGCCGCCGAATTTTTGCGTGACACCCCAAAAATTTCGGCATTCGAACCGAAAATTTTGCCTTTTTTGCCTCTTTTTTTTTTTTTTTAGGCAATTTGGGCAAATTTGGGGCCTGTGTGACCACCTGGAGGTTCGACAGAGGGCCGAGTGACGCGTGACCTCGACCAAAGTTCGTGATCGACAGGGGGGTGCGTGACGCGTGACTACCGACTTGAAGGAAAAAGTACAGTAACACCAGTTTGGTTGATTGACGAGCAGCAACAAAGG
Organism: Mycena olivaceomarginata; assembly: GCA_029378375.1. NCBI lineage: Eukaryota > Fungi > Basidiomycota > Agaricomycetes > Agaricales > Mycenaceae > Mycena > Mycena olivaceomarginata. The sequence goes on along the minus strand of JARKIC010000066.1, from coordinate 239,414 downwards.
GTGTTCAAACAGCTCCCAAAAAGATAAGAATGAACAATTTCTTCATCGAATATGCACGAATATAACCACCGGGAACTAAACTCAATTAGATCGACATACGGGGACTGAAATCGGCCTGAACAGCTTTGGATGATTTAGAGGACCCAGCAGATGAGCCGGAGCCCCGGGGTTTGCGGGATCTGCCCCCGCTCTTCGTGTTGGGCAAGACATCGTCGACAACCATCTGGAATCCATGTCAGTACCAGTAGATGAACAGCGTGCACGGTATACGTCATCACAATCATCAGGAGGTGGTCCCGCCCTGAGACTTAGCGGATTCTTCATTGTCGTCGTCGCCGTCCTGGGATTGGTTGAGAGTCTTCTTGATCGGACCCAGTCGGACTGGCCTCCCCAAAGGTAACTTGGCTTTCGATTGCACGAGGTGGGATAGAGACTGGAAATGCGACATAAGCGCCGAATATAATGAATTGTCTCCCCGAAAGTAACTCGGCTTTCGATAGCACGAGGTGGGATAGATTGGAAATGCGACATGAGCGCCGCATATAATGAATGAACTTTCCCTGAAAGAACCCGGCTTTCGATAGCGTGAGGTGGGATATTTTGTGAATGCTGCATGAGCAGCGAATGTAACCGACTGTTTTCCACCGGCTTTCTATAGCGCGAGTAGTAGTACTTTGCGGTGCGAGAAGAACTGGAATGTGAATGGAGAATTGGGGAGTGCAGGTTAGTATTAGAGGCACTCACCTCGACGCTGCTTCTCTCGTACCCTTTACATCTCGGTACTCTCCGCACTGATGAGTATAATGCTGTTGTCTTGCTTCGTGAATGTCGATGCGCAATCGACGCGGCGGTGTTCGCGGCGGCTTGCTGCGCGTTCTGGAGACAAATACGCTTGGGCGAGATGCTGTCCGACACCCAAAGCAAATACTTCATAGGACGAATCCCAGTGGGCGCGGACCTAGGTCCACCAGCTACCGCAGCGGGCACACAAGTGCTGAAACTCCCATGGACGAAGACCAAAGGAGAACGCGGAGACAAGGCGATCCTGTTGTCGCCAGCACACGAAGTCCGACCCGATTAACGCCATGAAAAATCACGTCACGGTGAATGCCATTCCAGCCGACCTTCCACTATTCGCGTACCGCAACGCAAACGGGGACCACACTTGCCTATCTAGGAGGAAATTCTTGCTGAGGTGCAACGAAATCTGGTCGAGACACGGTATCCCCTCAACTACGGGACATAGCTTCCGCATCGGGGCACGACTCACTTGTTCATAGCCGGTGTCAACCCTGAAGTGGTGAAGGCGATGGGTCGCTGAAAGTCGGACGCATTCTTGGTATACTGGCGTCGGTTGGACATACTTGCCCCCTTACATGCAGAATTCTTAGATTTGTGAAGTGGTTTTTCAATTAAATATACATTCAATTTATTATTAAAGAGCAGTCCTCCTCTCCGAAGGTCCGGGTGTGGGGTCCTTGCGTGCGCTCGGGGCCGAACCTGCGGCTCGTCGGTGGGTTTGGCCCTCCGCACGCTTCGCTTGTCCCGAATGGAACGGCTTTGAGAAAAATCAAAGCCGCCCGTCTGGTCCACCCCCACACACTGGCAGATCCTTCATGGGGAAAGAATCTGACAGACCTCTACAGAAGAGGTCCGGAAAGCACGAAACCTCGGGAGTAGAACGGAACGATTCGCATTGAAATCAGCGCAAAATCTTTTTATCACCCAAGGTCTCGGAGCACATGAAAATGATTGCGGTCTTTGAAATTGTACGGAGGTTCTGTCCATGCGAGGCAATCGCCAATTTTCCATGGGATTTACGGTGCGTTTGAATTATAAAGCAGCTACTTGTATTTGCGAGTCTGAAAGTATCCAGATCCACCGACATTGGTGTGAGAGCATGGAAAGCAAACTCTCTTGGAATTCAAGAGGTTGTTTCGTGGGATAGATATACTGGGCAGCACGTCAACGAGATTTAGAGCCACTCGCTAGAAAATGCTCCGGGAAGAAGTCCCGCAGCAGAGAAAAGAGATGTTGCACATAGTCCTCAGTGACTTGCATTTTGAAAACCGTGATCTGGGGCATTCAGAGTCCATTGTAATGGCTTGCATTTTGGAAAGTGTGATCTTGGGCATTCAGAGTCCATTGGAATGGCCTGCATTTTGACAAGCGTGATCTGGGGCATTCAAAGGCCATTGAAATATCCGTGGCATTGTTTGAGCCATAACTATGCTGTTCATTTCGGAAAAAAAATTCAATTCATACTTGGATGAACCGTTTCTCTGGTGAGAGCTCCGGGAGAACAAACCACAGAGTTATGGGTAGCCTCAGATATTTGGATGGCAGCTGGCACTATATTTAGGTAGGTGCCCTATATTTGCCAATGAGCCAATATTTATGTCAGCCCCCAAATATTTGTGAGGCATCGTCTATTTATCTGATCTCGGCATCAGCGGTAACGTATGTTTTCGCACGGTTCTCGGCTTGTGTATCTTCAAAAGACCTCCAATGGATGACTCAACTTCCTGTTTTTCCTTTGCCTCAGGCTCATTTTACAACGACAGGTTGGAGTGTACAGTTTGGAAGGACCACTTGTTTCAAGTTGTTTGTATCTGGCTTTTGTTTTAGGGTTCCGCACCGTACGTATGGCTTACGGTCATACGTACGTACGGTACGTACGGTAGGCGTGCCGGGAGCCCTCGGCCCTCCCTCAGCGATCACCGTACGTACACGGGATACAGACCGTATCTGCCCGTACCGTATACTCTACCATTTCGTTCAATTCGTAGTTCACGTGTCACAGCGCCCAAAATATCCGAAAATTTTCGTATGTGTCACAGGTCACCGAGGGGATCTTCGAATGCGCCAAAAAAAGAGGCGAAAACAACCAAATTTCGCCCGCAGTGCGCATGCAGCGGGCGGCCACGAGTGGCAATAGATGGCCAACAAAGGTGAGGGTGGTTCAAAACTGCTTCAGCGCAGAACATCCGTTCTTCTGATTGATCCTGCATCCCTTTTGGCGGGTTTCTTGGCAACAGACAATGCCCGATTTCTGAGGGATGGCTCACCCATTTTTTGGTGGGTATAAGAAAGAAATTAGCTGTCACGGCTGGGTCGGCCCATTTAAGAAAACCAAAGTTCGGATTCTCGGGTCACAGTTCACAGCCCAGGAGAATTGAAAGAAATGGTACAGTACGCCGTATACGGCCGTATACGGGTCATTTTTTCAAGATCTTATCTGCTTCTATTGTACTTCTCCATGCTTCCCCATGACGATTGATTCCGAGGAGAGGTCCGCAAGATATTGGTCACACCAGTCCCCGCGGGGCTATCAACACCGCCTGTCTCCCAGCCCCCCGCCGTGCTCACTGCCATGCCATACTGGTACTGAGAGTTTGATTTTAATTCTGAATGCCAACCAACTGCACTGAGTCGTGAAAGGATACTCTATCATACTGGAAGGGTCTCGCAAGCGATTTCCTTTTGAAACTCGCGCGGCTCCACCTGCGCGCCGCATGATATTGCATGGGCACTTATCTTTCTCTGCTTGCTCTCCCCATGTCAGTAAATGAAGCCAAGCGTTACTTCCAAATGACCTCCACCCCACTCCCATTCCAACAAACTGACCTTCTCGGCTGGTGGTATGCCGATCGCGCTGAAGAAGGGGGTATTGGTCGGTAGGTTGACCAGAAGAGGAAGGTCGGCAGTAGGTATGATGCTAGAACCACCAAGTAAAATGTGCGCAAGACTTGTATAAAAAACACTTAGCTGTACTCCAGATATCGAGACTTGAGTGAGTCCGCTTCTGGACCACGGCGCTTTGAGCTCACGTTCGCGGGACTGGAGACTTAGAGACACAGAGGATGAGGGGGGAAAGGAAGAGGAAGTCCCCTTAATTTCATTGAGCAAGCTATATAAGCGATCGGGATGGCTCAAACGCGTTCTCCTGCGTGACCAGAGCCCAGCATAGAGACCAATTACAAACGCTTTCAGTATCTAGAGTGCCCGTGTAATAAATAAAAAAAGACTGCACCTCTGACCAATCAAGACTTCAACGGCTAGCCGACCAGGAGATGCGCAAAGACGTAATAGAGAGAGCACGTCCCCCCGCAAGACGGCGACTACAGGTTGACCAGACCAGAGTCTGCTCGATCTCCAGCGCAACCCGAGCCGGCCGACGTTTCAGAACTCGATCAAGCCAGGGTGAGTTGACGAGAAGAGAGGGAATGGGATGTACGGTGAGGGAAAGAGAATGAAAGGGGACAAAAGTAAAGAGAGAGAGGCATATGGTATATGTAGACACACCGTCCATCCCTGAACCATCCATCCGACGCGCGGTACAGACGCGATGTAAAAGATCGAGGCGCGATCACGTGTGACTTGATACGGTGATGCGAGGACGAGAACAAGCCCGTTTGGCGGACGGTATAGAACCTGGAGGATAAATGGATCGGAAATGGTGGATGGGGGAAAACAGAGAATATTATCAGTATGTCGAAGAAAATAGAATGAGTGTGGCTGTTAACGCCGGATGGGGAGCTCGCACGCAACGTCCTAATGGATCAGAAGCGACGAGCGTGCCGGAAGGCACTTCCACAGCGCGGCGTTTCCGAACCTGTACAGGATGGCAAGGGACATCCATTGTATCCCTACAACACCACCGATTGTAGTTCCGGCGTTGGAGATTTGAATCCGGGACTGGCATAGTCGCAATAGTAAACTTTAGAAACCCCTAGTACACCATAAATTCGAATTTTTGTTCACCAAATGAATGAAGAAATGGAGGCGCCGTTGAGAAGATCTTCGCCCATAATGTCCTCCCACAAGTACTCCCACAAATAATGCAAATTTCGCAGGTCCACAGGGTACTTTGGCACAAATTCTTTTGTCGGCAGCATGGGGGGAACCCTTAGTGGATTCCTACAAATTTGTTGCCCAAGATATGCCCTCGAAGTGGCCAAAATCCTAATGTTGCTCTTCTACGTTATGCTGCTCTTCCCGGTTTGCGACTGTACAGTCACCTCTGTCCTAACCCATACCCCCTGCCTCACCGCAAACATCGTCATGGCGGCGTTATGGTGCGATGCTCATACATGTCCTGGGGTAAGACAACCCAACACGAATGGCCTGTAATGCTGACAACCCATCAGGGACCTAGCAGAAAGCTCAGGCTCAAAGATGTTGTTTGCAGCAACTCCCGCTGTTGAAGTAAAGGCTCGACACTCCATAAAGTCGGCATGGCGGGCGCCAAAACCCGGAACTGTTCTCCGGTCTTGGCGCTCGACGTGTGTAAAACCATCCCCTTTAACTAACTTGTAACATCTTTTCTTTGCATTGTCTACAGCCCTTCCATACAGCTCGTATACAGCTATACAGCTCGGTCTACATATTTAAATGATTACTCACCGGAGACAGTCCTCAGTCGTTCACATCATCGCGCCAGTCTGAGTATTTCATCTTACAGGTTATGGGCCCCGATGCCTAACTTGCTTCTGGAATACAATGATCAGGGCTATCCATTCCTGGTGTGTGCGAATGGACGAACTGTATGGGAAATATCGGAAAATATAATATTCAGAATTTCTGTGCAGGGCCAATTGTGAGATCCCTAAAGTTTACTACTCAGCTCGCATTTGAGTTGGGATACTGCCATAGCCAGCGGTACGAGGTGTAGCGCTGGCTATGCCGGCCTCCACATGTTTCCGTGGTGTTTTCGGCCCACTCTGGTGGTGCACGGGGCAAGTTAGAGAACCGGGCTGTTGAATATCCTCGAGAGTGTGCTCCACCCTTTGTGACTGCCCACGCATCCATTCTTGCCGCAAACTCCGATAGCTCTATGTAGAAGACTGACCGGATGAAATCCATGCCATCGCCAGTTTCACGAATTTCAGCCTCAATCAAGTCTTCGTACTGACCACGGGCACTGATCAGTAAAGTCCGGACTCCGGTGTGAGCTGTTAGTGCTTCAAGCACCTAAGGCATGGATCTGGATGGCGCCTATCTTATGGAGAGCCATTTTAATGCCGCAAAGTGACAGATGATACACCAGCACTATTCTGAGCAGACCTGTCTATTTGAAATTGGCCGAACTGCTCTGCTGGGTAACCCAGAGGTATTATCATTCAGAATTTATTGTTGGGGGTTATGAAGTGTATGATACCTGTAAGATACCAGTGATCACAGTCTAGATTGATTAAGATGAATCAGTTGTTCAATACTTGCTGTTGGGCAGAGTATATACAAAACCCGACACAGCGACACACCTGTCAAGAATCAGTAAGTGTGTACATCAGTTAGATACTCACCCAGATCTCGACCATCTTAAATAGCCCGCTATGTATACATCAGTAACCACGATGAAAATCTGGTCTGAACTTACCAGGGCCCGGCACACAGCAAAGAGGTGGCACACCAAAGATGCACGAGCAAGGAGAGATTCAAATGAACATACTCGTTGGGTTCATGACTCTTGGGTATCAATGTTATGGCCTGAAAAGATACTTGTGCATCTAATATAGCCGTTTACCAATGCAGATATCTTAGCTGATGAATCCCTTGCACATAGTCCCGTAGTAATGAAGAATCAAGGACTATTTGCTCTTCAATACTTGTATTTATATGAGAACATCTGGTTAATGACGCAAATGCTTTCCGAGGCAAAAGTTCCTCGGGGTCATTTTGTTGAGCAGCAGGTGATGTCTAAATTGGGAAGATGGTGGTTCAACATAAACGTAGCACATTACATACAATGAGATACTCATCAATCGAATCTAGTCTTGTATACAACTTGTATAAGCCTTCAAAAAATATGAGGGCAGCACAAGGCGGTAGCGTGACAAAAGTGCCGCCACTGAGAGGCGGCACTTTCTCCATCAAGGGCGGCACGTGACTGCCGCCCCTTGGCGGCAAGGGGCGGCACTGGCGGCACTGGCGGCAATTTCACCGTGCCCCTCACTGCCTGCGCCTAAATTCCCCACTTATACGAGCCTACGCATTTAAAATGTGCAATAAAGTCACGGATTTGAAAATGCAAAGCACTGATTGGACGCAAGAGAGGTCAATAATGCCTCCAAGAAAACTCTTTTTGGCTGAAAATGACGGGGATAACCAGGGCTAGCCATTGGCGTTGCACGTGTTTGAACATGCAAGGCATCGCAATATAGTCACGTGCTTGAAAATGTAAAGCGCTGAGCAGGGCCTGAGGGCGGCCTCAGAAAATGGCTCTGGTGGGCGGTGCACGCACCTGAGAAAATGGCTCTGGGGTCGTGGCATGGAGAGCCCTGAGCTCCTTTTCAAAAGCACCAGGGCCGTCAAAATAAATCTGAAGAGACAGTCTGAACCGGAATTTCGCTGGCTATCCTCCCAGCACGACCCCATCAAAATCCGGCTTGAAATGATTGCACAGTGGCGAAAATTACTGTTTTGATGCAAAACCTCGGCACATTGTTTGGTGATGGACTGCATTTGTTTGGTGACAGCCTGTATTTGTTTTGATTGACATGGAGAGAAGTGGAATGAGTACCAATTTTGTCGCCTGATTGTGTTCATGTGCCTGAAACGAGTCCTCTGTGCAGAGACCACAAAAATTAACCACGGGCAAACCGAGTTGTGCGATATTCCCATATTGGGGAGTATTTTGCTTCCTGTGAATTCAGAAGTGGAATGAGTACAAACTTTGTCGCGTGATTGTATTCGTGTGCCTGAAACGAGTCCTCTGTGCAGAGGCCACAAAAATTAACCACAGGCGAACCGAGTTGTGCAATATTCCCATATTTGGGAGTATTTTGCTTCCTGTACATTCAGAAGTGGAATGAGTACAAAATTTGTTGCGTGATTGTGTTCGTGTGCCTGAAACGAGTCCTCTGTGCAGAGACCACAAAAATCAACCATGGGCAAACCGAGTTGTGCAATATTCCACCGGAGACTATCAAGATTTGCGTATCGGAGCTAGAGGTATGAACATGTTACACTCTTCATCGTTCCGGACCTGATTTCAATGAGCCTTGCCGAGCTGGAGACGACAACGACTCAAGCGAAGAAGAATCCACCCGGAAAAAGAAAAAGAAACAAAAGGTGCGTGTAAAAGCTGAATGTATGCGCCCATATCAATCTTGACTCCTCATTCCTAGACATTCGAGCCTGTACCCGAGGAGGTTGAACAGAATCAGATTATTGTGCAATTACAGGCAGAATGGGAATGCGAAGACAGAAGCTGCCGGAGATTCATATGCTTTCCTGACCGTGTTACCGCCAAGTACGTACAACTGACCCATCTGCATCTTCAAACATGGGTAGCAGCTATTGGAACCCCGAACTCCTACAGAACGCACCACGGATTCCACAGATCTCGGCAGCCACAATCGCATCTTCAGAGTTGCATGGATTGATGCAGACAACAGTGTTCTGTTTCAAAACTCGTCGTGTAGCGACGAAATCAAGTTGCCTGTTCCCATTAAGTGGCCCCTCGATGATCAGGGTGCGTACTCGTTCCCGAGTTTTCGCTTCATCCACTCATTTGAAATTTAGCGGCGTTTGACTTAATCACCTCCCAAAAATTCCGAGATATTTTGCCAGGTCCGAGGTTTACCTTACCTGTTGGGGGTGATGTTCTTCTCGCGTTTAAGCGGATCGCCGCTCAGATGCCCCGGGCGGTAAGTATTCGCGCATGGACTCAAAAAAACCTTTGCCGACATTCATTAGACGACTGCCCACGGCCAGCGTTCAATGGATTGAGTGCCAGAATAGGGTTTCTTTCGAAAGGTTTATCCCGGTCCTCCACCAAATTCATTTCACTCCTTCCGAACTGTTTTCTATTGAGCCGTATGAACGTCAAACCTCTCTGTGGAGCCTTTGGACTATGTGGAAGAACTGGCCAATGATTTGAGGCTCGTTCGGACAACCAGGCCACTGTTTACTATCCTGACGTGAATTGGTCAGGATTTTACCGGTACTTCAATACATTCTGCGGTCCAAGACTGGAAAGTGCCCTGGTTTACTGGTTACCGGTGATACTACAATTTCCGGACCAGGGAAAATTGACCGTGATGGCTAAGGGTTGCGTACATTGATTTTGTTTGCTTTCCTTGTATGCGATGATTTTTCGTTCATTGTATAATACATTTCTCAATGAAATAATCGTCTCGGATCCCGGAGCGAAGCGGAGTCCTGTCTTATTCCACCAGAAGAAAGTGTAGATCTAGTTTTCCTTGCACAACCCATTAGATTCAGCTTCAACACAGCCACTATTTCATTTATGAAGACATTGTAGACTGACTTTCACCGCGCTCTCGAAAATCTGCCCTCCGGATGATTATGAACGAATATATAAGTATCAATCACCTCAGCAAGTCAGATTCAAAAATTCCCTTGAAATCTTTACAGCTGTTTGCGGAACTTACAGCTTTTTGCGGAACTTAGGGCGGGGACGGTTTTCTCCATTTTCGACAATTTTCATGAGGAACGTCGCCACAAGCTCAAATTTGATCGGATTGCCTTGAAATTGGGCACGTTGGAATCGTATTCAAAATCTGCAGTCAACGCAATACCGGCATTTTTGATGCCATCAAAAAATGAAATTTCTACTTGCAAAATCTCTGTCTTCCGCAAGTCACCTGTAGCACTTGGAGTACTGCTCGGATTGACCTAGATTTGGAAATGTTATACCCATAGATGTACTCTAGTCAACGTGACCTTTGGATTGATAATATTTGAAGTAACTGTAATTCATTATGCACCGTGGTTGAAATGGTCATCCCCCTCCTTTAGAAATAGAGCACTCAAAGCGGATTTGGGTATGACCACATGTAGAATCATCATGGTTGACTAGGGTACATATATAGGTATAACATTTCCAAAAACTAGGTTGATCTGAGCAGTAATCTGAATGCTACAGGTGACTTGCGGAAGACAGAGATTTTGCGGTAGAAATTTCATTTTTTGATGGCATCAAAAATACCGGTATTGCGTTGACTGCAGATTTTGAATACGATTCTAACGTGCCTAATTTCAAGGCAATCTGATCAAATTTGAGCTTGTGGCGGCGTTCCTCATGAAAATTGTCGAAAATGGAAAAAAACCGTCCCCGCCCTAAGTTCCGCAAAAAGCTGTAAGGCGCGGAGTTTTTTTTTTGTTTTTGTCACTTTTTCACCTCACCGGCAATTCCGAGCTCATTTCTGGTCCGTTTGCCTTTGAAATAGGCTCATCCTCTCGGCAATGAAAATGCGGAGGGCGCCCCAACCTTCAAGTTTCTTGATGCAATCACAATTGCCTTATTAGGAAAATATCAGTATTTTTGCACAGAATGCTGGGCATGAGTGCTATAGTTGTCTGAATGACCTAGAAATTTGATACCACATCCTTATAGGTATTACTGAGGGCTGGAAATGCCGGGATTTTCTATATCACATGTATTTGTCGTCTACAAGATACTTGAATATCCATTACGGTCAGAATGCAGAACACTGGTGAAATAAAGCACACATTGAAAATCGCGGTATTTACAGCCCTCAGTAATACACATATGGATGTGGTATCAAATTTTTAGGTCATTCGGACAACTATAGCACTCATGCCCAACGTTCTGTGCAAAAAAGCTGATATTTGCCTAATAAGGTAATTGTGATTGCATCAGGAAAATAGAAGGTGGGGGCGCCCTCCGCATTTCCATTGTCGAGAGGATGAGCTTATTCTTAAGGAGATTGGACCAGAACTGAGCTCACAATTGCTGTTGAGGTCAAAACTGATGAAAAACAGAAAAAAAAACTCCGCACTCTAAGTTCCGCAAAGAGCTGTAATTGAACGGAAAGGTGCAATCGATTGAATAGCACGCTCCGAGGCGGACGTGGATTGTTGCTGTTTGGTGGAGAGCGAAACACTTGAAGGGCCGAGCGAAAATCGTAGCAGACAGTTCTGCTGAAAATTTCGCTGGCCGAGTCAATGACAGATTCACCACAGGGTTGAATTCTTCAATTGACCGGGTTCGAGCATTCTCTGTGATTGTACCATGAATTTTGGGCTATGGTATCCCAAGGAATGTCCGTAACCCAACGCACAATATCAAGGGCGCACAACACTAAGGTCTTCAGAATATTCATTCTTTCCACAAAACACTCTCAATGCAATACCGTGCTGGCCAATATATTTAAGTACCTCAGCCACCTTGCCTGCTCAGACAAAAAATCTGAGAGACTGATGCTCAAACCCACAGGACGTTGACGATGAGTTCGAGGAGGAGGAGGAAACACGGCGCGCCCTTAAGTGTGCCCCATCGACACATGCCCCAATATCGTCCGTCGCTGTCACCCCGCCACGTACCCGTGCTCGCTCGCACGCTCCCATGCAAGAGCAAGAAGGTGGCGGGCCGAGCACTTTGGTCCAGCCAGCACCCAAGGGCAAAGGCAAGGGTGTTCTCAAGCACCCTCAACTCGATTCCAGCGCGCACCGCCAGCAACCCCCCCAAGCACGTAGGCTTTGCAGAGGGGACCGACTCCGACAGTACTGAAGAACCCTTCCGCATAGCTGCGAAACGCCCGGGCCCGGACGACAAGCAGCCTCACAAACGGGGGCGTACTGACTTGGCGTCGAAGGCCTCCTCCTCGAAGGCCTCCTCCTCGAAAGCATCCTCCTCGGGCAGCCGAAATGCAAGCAGACCTCCCTCTCCTGGCCCGCCGAGCTTCCCTCCTCATCCTGCAGTCTCGCTCCTCGCTCCTCCCCCGGCGCCTGTGGCTGCAGCACCGGTCGTTGATTTCGGAGGTCTAGCGGGTGCGCTTCAGGGCCTGACGCCTGAGCAGGCACAGACGCTACCAGTGCTCTCATGGCTGATCTGTTCTTTGGATTTCCGACGACCCAGTCCTTTCCAGCGTTCGATCTGCTATCTCGGCTCAAGCAGATGATATTCTATTCATCTTGCTCTCGGCCACGGGGTGCAGCGCAGAGACTGAATGCACTCGGCGCCTGGTGCTCGAAAAACAATCATCATAGTCATCGAAATTAAGACTATTATGATTTCTGGACGTGCATCAAACGACCAGCCTCCAATTCCGACGCAGAGCTAATGTTCTGACCAACAAATCATGAGGGAAACATGTGGGCATAAATTTCAACACAAGCACAAGAAGCATGTTCGAGGATCACTGTAAGGCAAAAGCAAGTACTTTGAGGTATTGCAACTCTGTACAATTCATCAACTCCTTGCGGCAAGCGCTGAATGTTCATTCTCAATCCATGCTTGTAACCCTCTTCACTGAAACCGGAATCATGCCGCTTCGAATCCGCCGCTTTCTGCTGCTTCTTGGCTATCTGGGATATCTCCTGTCCCCACCCCCGCCCCGATCGCTATTCAGCCCCCAACAGTCGTTCAGCCCCCCGTCGCCGCCCCACTCTCATCTGTCGCCCCTCCATACTCCGAGACTCCGTTCCAAGTTCCTAGAGGGGTCACTTCTGCTGCACCTGGAACCGCTCCCGTCCCTGCAGTGGCCCCTGCTCCCGTGGCCACTCCTCTCCCTCCAGTGGCACTTGTTGCTCCGGCTCCCAGCTCAGTGGAAGGACAGATGGAGCGGCTCGAGGCCCTCTTCCGCGAGGCCATCAACGCCAATAAACGAGCGCACTTGCCCAGCCCTACTGACGACACCAGGGCTGTCCGTCCCCGCGTCGACGTCTCGCAGGCCTACAGTGCGAGTGCATCTGCCCTCGCACCACTCGCGACGCCCATCGTACGAGCCCCCGCCCTCACTGCGGCAACTCCCGCTCCACCGCCGGCTGCAGTCCAAGTCGCTGCAGCGCCCGCTCTTGCCGCACCCTCGCCCGTCACAACCGAAGTCGCTTCCGCACCTGCGCCCTTTACCCCCGCACCCGTTTTTTGCACCCACTGTAGCTCAGGCTACGGTGGCGCCCGTCCCCATCGCGCCTGCGCCTGCCCTCGGCCCCGTCCCCGTCTCGGTCGTCACCAACGTCGCCAACCCTCCCCCCGCTCTCCCCCCCATCGACCCTCGCAGGGAGGCGCGACTTGGGCCGGTGAACTGGGGAAAGAACATCAGTGGGGAATCCGCAACAGTCATTAAGACCGTGCTGCCCGCCGCGCGCAGCATCATGCGCAACTACCGCGCGCGTCGCGGCCCAGATGCTCACACGATCATCGCGTGCTTCGAAAGCGCCGAGATCGTGTCGTGGTTCATCCCGGCGTTCAATGCTTCCCGCATAGCACCTTACGATACCGTCTTCGCGTCCCCAAATGTGTAGGGGCGGCTCATGTCTTTTCATCACTTTATACTTTATCTTCCCCATTGTGTGCACTGCTCCCTCCGCATTTAACCTCCACGCTAATTCATTCTAACGTAAATATTCTATCACATATATCCAATACACCCCATCCCTCTGATGTACATGGCCTCCCCCACTCCCACTACACCTGTGTCGCTATCGTTGTCTCATACCACTTTATTTAATAATCCCCCTTTGCCCCCTGTTACCCTCTTCGCCCTCCGAACACCCTCTTCAGTCCGCATTGATACGTATCAAAAGCTAGAATATAGATGGGTCATTTATTCTTGAAATGAGCTGCCATGAATCACAAAAACAACTTACAGAATTCGACTTCAATCTCTTTCAAGAAACCCATCTGCGCCCACAGCAACACGACGGAAATTGAGCATTAGCAAAGCAGGTGGCAATGGGATAAAGGGCGATGCAAGGCGTGGCCTCGAGTCCTTGATCCGCGGTGTGCGATTCAAGGACGGGGGGAGGGGGAAAGAGAACCCACCGTGTCGAAAGAACGTCGAAAAAGCGCGTCGAGAACGCGTGGTGGAGGTGGTAGTTGATGAAAGAAATGCCACTGTGACCACACGGTCACACATCACGCCGCACATCAGCCTCGCGCCGTGCGCTGGAACGCCAAACTAGCTGCAATGCAGTCACCTCGCTATCTAAACGCGCCCAATGCAAAACGGGGGCGTGGTACGGAAATGATACAGGAACGTAGGACGAGTAGGTAGCGAGTGACGTGCGGAGAAATTACGGACAGTGAGCTGTAGCTAGGAAGAGCGGAAAATGGGACAGGTAATGAGATGGGCGTCGGGCATCGTTTACTACGCTCCCGTGGGGCCAGCTTGAGCCGAAATTTAACATCAGACGACATGAATGACAAATGGCAAAAAAAAAAAAAACGCACATCATCACTGGTTACAACCGATTTCGATATTCAAAGACCCCTGATATTCGAGAACGACAAGCCGATCTCTGAAAAAAAGCCTCTCCAGCGGCAAATTTGTGAGAAAGGCGAGGTTCTGAATGTTTGTCAAGTGTTTCGCCAGTGAACGAAACACGGCAGGCACGTGGTCCACGTTCAACGTCCTCACATCAACTCGAGCGTTCACCAGGCCAGGAAGATCATAAACCAACAGTAGTGCCAGACTGCCATCAAAATGCTGCATGCTGGGAAGTCCAATTGGGTTTGCAATCGGGAGGGGCTGTACTTCCGCCTCCAAAATCTCGGGAAATAGAAGCTTGACTCCAGTCAAGTTAGGATGTTTGTTCAGAACATTAGGGATTCTGTTCTGTGTGTTGGGACTATTGCAGATTTCCAGTGTTCTGAGCGCTATTAACTGCCTGAGACCATCAGAGAGCATATCTCCCCAAGTATGACGCAGTGGTAGTGCTTTGTTTGGGATGGTGAAGAGGACGGAGAGATGGACTACTTTATTAGCAGACTCCAAGATGAAGCATAAAGCCTTCCCAAAACTCTCGCTGAAGTTAGGATTAGAATTTGGAGGGGATTACAAACTAAAATTGAATACCCTACTCTGCTGTCCATAATGTCCAAACCTTTGAGCCTGTCAGTTATGTGTAGTCTTCTCACCATGGCAGGATGGTCCGAGCCCATTGTCCTAAAGGTATCGACCAATGCGTCGATTGTTCAGTGATCTACAGTCAGATCGAAATACAGCCATCTTGTAGCAGCCATGCTGATTGCTCGAGATAAGGTGGCGCAAGATGCCATATCTGACGGAGGTAGATCCTCAAAGATCAGACCAAGTAGTTCTGGTGGCAAATTTGAGAGCATGACTGGGGTGCAGCAATATTGACATTCTTATATGTAGGCCTCGGGCTTCATTTCTATGCTTCGTTTTGGTTCAGGGACCAATCAAACTGATCATAGGCGGAGATGAAGGTACGGTCTGAGGTGGACAAAATAGGAAAGATGGCGAAAATATAGCGGAGATTGAACTTTGACAGCGGAATTTTCTCCCTATTTATAAAATTAAGCCTGTCCGTCTGTCCGAAGCTTTTTAAGCTCCGCTGAATCTCCGCTGATGCCGTACATCGTGGCAGCTGCCCGCCGGGTTTCAGAGTGCGCTTTCCCGCCGGCCCACGGCCAATCGATCATTCGGCATTATCGGCACGTGACGTCACCCTTCGAAGAAACTTTGACAGAGTGCTAACGTTGACACCGAAACAAAGGCAGCCAAAATTAGCTGGACATCGCGGCAGCTGCCCGCCGGGTTTCGAAGTGCGCTTTCCCGCCGGCCGATGGCCAACCGACCATCCGGCATCATCGGCACGCGACGCCACCCTCGAAGAAACTTTGACAGACACTGCCCCGGTGCTAACATTGACAGATCCGAAACAAAGGCAGCCACAAAATTAGCTGGACACGATCTAGCTCCATCACGAGTGCACAATATAATCCACTCAAAAGAGCTCCATCCAAATTTCAAACAAAAAATCAAAAAGCAAAGCAGGCAACTGAAAATCGACTTTACAAAAGAGGTGGGGAGGCCGCAAAGCGGCCGACCAATCGCTTGTACTCTATAAAATTACATTTTCGATCTCCGCTGTCAAAGTTCAATCTCCGCTACATTTTCGTCATCTTTCCTATTTTGTCCTCAGACCCGTACCTTCATCTCCGCCTATGATCAGCTTGATCGGTTAAATAGGGTGATAGCCGGCTGGGCTGACGATTAAAGTTTACTATTCTTTTTGGCATTTTGGAATTACTTTTTTCGAGTCATTTGTTGTGAGCTCAATTTTACAGCTTTTGCCTGACTTGAAGCTGGAACAATGAATGTAAATTGTATCTCATGCTATCTATGTCCAGATACTAATATGTCAAAATGCTGTGCAAAAACCGGCCGCTATCTGCCGCTATGCGTTAAACAACTTTAAATTTAGATCGCCGGCTCAGCCCAATTGACAGGCCTGAGAAGAACATACCACCCTGCCTATGGCAACATTACAGCTATTGGCAGTACCGAAGGCGCGGATTGAAAAATTCTGTTTTGGGATGTTTTTAAATAATTGTCAGTAACTCAACCAGCTCCGCTCCGATTTGGATGAAACCTGTGTAGATCTGTCAGGCTAATTCATGCGCAATTAGTGATAGAAAGCGATTTACGAAAATATTATGTATTAGGTAATCTGTGGTTTTGGACCATTTTCGAGCCGAATGCCATCTAGCATACCCAAGACAAGTCCCAGTGACCTAATATTTTGGGAGGGACAACGTATATACGTAGGCAAACATGTGATAGAGCCATAATTATATAATATCCCGATATAAATGCAATCCTTACAATATTTCTGAATGCCAAACCTGCTAAATGTATCCAATGGAGCTACAGGGACTGTAGCTAAATTATCCATAATTCCAGCTCTATCACGTGTCTAGTCAGGTATATATGTTGTCCCTTCTAAAATATTAAGTCACTGGGACATGTCCTGGGTATGCTAGATGGCATTCGGCTCGAAAATGGTCCAAAACCACAGATTATCTAATACAGAATATTTTCATAAATCGCTTTCTATCACTACAGTATAGTAGGTAACGATGGGTCACCCCACATCAATGGGTCATTAATTTCTGGAAGCATCCACGCGTCGATCTTCCGCCGAAGTTTCGTCTCACGCTCAATTCGCCGGCGCCCCTGGTCCACCGTCTCGTGCGCGCCAACGCTCTTCACATGCCTTCCTAGCGCCCGCCTGTTTCCCCCAGTCAGTGAAAAGACCGTAATCGAAGAGGAGGAGGGACTCGTACTGGAGTTGCTGGAGGTGGTGTGCAGCACAGATATCACCCACACAGCGATATATTTGGCGCTTTGGATGCCTCAGGTGTCATCAGGATCATATCTGGACCATCAAGTTGATTTTTTCAGCCCAGTTGAGAAATAGATGCCTGCGACAAACAAGACCACAGTGCTTGCCATATATGGATTTGTTCTGCTTCGACAGGTGGAATCAAGGTGTGGTGGCATTCCACAGTTTCTTGGTGCTTTGAATGGGGCCAAAACCTTTTCCAACCTCCTTCCTGCTCAGAAAGTTGGGGGTCAATATTTTTTGTTCCGGCCTGACGGCAGGACTACGCATCCTCGACGGGTCCAAACCTCAACTCGCAATTGCCACTCGAGCACCCTGACTTTGAACCAGAAGAACGTGGTGTGCGGAAGTAGTGATGGCCAAGTTCGGTTCAAAAATCGGTTCGAACCTGAACCGAACCTGAACAGGACACCGGGTTCAGGTTCAGGTTCACTCGATGCTTGAACCGAACACGGCGTTCAGGTTCGGCGTTCGGGCGGGGGCGCACACGTTCGACGCCGAACCGGAAATTTACCAAGATGAGTGAAATTTGCGAAATTTATCCCAGGTTTTGACCCCAACGCACCTCAGATTGAACTCGTGGACAGTCCATACACTACCGCAAAACCTCGGCCTTCTTTTGAAGACATTTTCAGCCCAACTTCGTAAGCATTGGATGGCAATTCACATTGAGGTCATCTGTCAAGCAATGTTGTGAGCACGATTCATGTCCTGGAAGGAGCTAGGAACTCATTAGAGCATCTTGAACACGCTCTGGAACACATGTACCATGCCTGAATCACAAAAAACAATATTTTTAATCAGATTTTCACTGTCCGAGGAGGCCGAGAAGGTTCAGGTTCGAATCGCGTTCGAACGCCGAACCGAACCTGAACCTGTATTCAGGTTCAGGTTCAGTGGATGGCCGAACCAAACCTGAACATCACTATGAGGAAGCTGCTTTTGCTTTCGCCCAAGAGTGGGGTGCCGAAGGAGAGCGGGAGGAAGAGCCGTCGTGTTGCTGAAGGAACCGGGCGAGGACGGCAGGGCCGTCGGGTAGAAGCAGACATGAAAATGAAAACAATGAAGTCGAAGTTTGCTGCATAAATCGGTCTTCCTTCCATCTCCTCCACATCGATTTGTTTCCGAATACAGTTGGATTTGTCAAAATGCATAAGGTTGTTATGACTAATGGATCATATTGCATATGTAGGACGAGATATGCCTCCGCTCCGCTCCGGCAGAAGTACCAATGTGTGGATTGAACTCGAGAAGGAAAACTCCTTGGCGGAGTAAAACAAATTCTCGCTCAGTTTTAGTTACGGTGTATCAAGTGAAACAGACGTCCAGACGCGAACAATCAATACTTTTCTAAAATGCCCGCCCGAAGATCATAGCCCATATGTTGGATGAATAAAGAACCGAGAGCCAGGCAATCATTACTAAAAACTTTATTCAGCCCACGCTGCCCTTTCCCCCCGCCTCCCCACGTACGGAATTTTAATCCTGATTTCCCCTTGCACCGGATGCCCGATCTCGCGTCTTTTCTTTCGGGGAGGCGGAAAAAAAAGTGGGGCACTCAAGTTTGGACCATAGCTTTCTCAAAAAATAATGACAGAAACTGTCCCTCACTGCTACAGCCATGTTTCAAATTTCATCTCCAGTTTCTCAAAAGTACTTGGGCAAACCGGGGTCTCTGTAAGTATCCACTCCCGGAATCTGCTTTGCGTGGGGGCATCTCCCTGACAAACGCCCAGGTGGAACATTTTTGCGGGGTTTTTGGAATCCACCATGTCTGTGGTGAACTCGAAATTTATGGTGCGCAGGTGAACCGGGTTGTCTGTATCTGCTGTGTCTGTGGGGAAACCGGAATTTTGCTGTGCCTTTGGGTGAATAATCTTCCTATTCACTGACCCAGTCATTCAAGTTGAAGCTCACCTAATAATAAAGCAGATTGGTTCAATTCTGACTGTACTACAATGGTTCATGTATTTTAATATATTGAAAAACTCTTGACTATGTCTTTACATGCCGAAGGCACGGGTCCTAATCTTGTAGTACAGTAAAGTACGCTAGACTCACGACCAGTTCGTTTCTCACGCACTGGTCACGGGGGCAAGAAGATCAGTGCTGGAAAAATCGGTCATTCCGACATTTGGCAGTATTTTACTTCCTGTGCATCCACAAGTGGAATAAATGCAGATTTTTGGGGGAAATTGGGTTCGTGTGCTCGAGAGGTGTCTTCTGTGTGCAGCACCCAAAATTTAACCACGGGAGAACTGAGTTGTGCAATATTTCCAGATTCAGGAACAAGTATTTTGCTTCCTGTGCTGTTGGCAGTGGCTCCCCGGAATGATCCGGTTCGTCCGGAGAATGCTTGCACTTTAATCAATCGGCGAACGACGCTGTGGTTTCTGATTGGAAGAATTGGTTGGCAACGGCGGGGACGTTGGCTGAGGAGCAGCAGTCGCCGCTGTTGAAACCCTTCGAGTATTGCGGCAACAGCAATCTGGAACGACGTACCTGTGGTCAAAAATATCGGCCCAACCTCCCTCAGCTTTGGTTGGGCATCGGGGCGTCGTGGATGGTTGTGGGGGAGGAACAGAGGATGTGCAACACGATGACGCAGGGCTCAATCATTCTCCAGCAGGCCGTGTCGGTTTTGCGGAAAGGTGTGCCATGTTTCCTGAATGCATACGTAAATGTGTCGGTTCCTGTGAGAAACCACAAAATGTGTCGGTTTTTGTCTGATGTGCTTCATAGCAACCCAAGCCAAGCTTCATACAGTGGCGATGACAAGTTCTGCACGCGGCAGAATCTCGCTTGTTTGATGTAATCAGGGCCCCAAATCGTTTAGCTTTTGGTGAACTAGATGTAGCGTAGGGTATGTAGAGTGCACACAAAAAAACTCGAGTCAAGCGGACGTGGCCTGGGCGAGATATGAATTGATTTAATCACATGGCTCAAAATGCTGAGACCAGACAGTGACAAAGTGTCCTCAAAACTCGACGAAAAGCACAGAAATATTGCTTCAAAAAATACATGGGAGCTAATAGCGAGGGTATCCACCTCCAGCATCATGAAGAGCTCGCACGCTATCAGGCATGGAGTCGTACAAGTGGTTAATATACCCCATAAGTTTGCCCACTCTTCCTGAAGAACTGCCCATAACTCCTCCAAATTGGTTGGCAGAGACTCGCGACGGCGTACCTGACAATCCAACTGCTCCCGTGCATGCTCGATGATATTCATATCTGGAGAAGACGGTGCCCATCAAAGGATTTTGATGTCGTTGTCGTGAAACCAGTTGCGTGCACGGGCTGAAGTGTGCTTTGGATCGCCGTCCTGCTGGAAAGCAATGCTGGTACGGTCGATAGAATGGTCTGCACATGTCCCGAGGAGAGATTCCTCAAGTATCTCGCAGTATTGAACTGCATTCATGCGGCCCTCGACGCGATACAGCCGGCCCGGGCCAAATTCCGTGAGGCACCCCCCACACCATGAGACTGCCCTCATCGTGCTTCACGGTCTTCTTGATATTTCTGGGTTCCAGCTCTTCCCCAACCTTCCTGCGACAGTACTGCTTTCCATCCGACCCAAAGAGGTTGAATTTGGACTCGTCGGAAAAAATAACGTCCCGCCAATCATCTGCTGTCAAATCCAGCATGTCTTCTGCCCACGCTCGCCGCTTTTCCACTTGAATGCGGCTTAGGAATGGCATCGGCCGGCGTACACGACCATGGAGACCGATCTGACGAAGCGCCTGTCGAACTTTAGAGGCCGGTGCGGTTGGGAACAGAGCTTGACGGACGTCGGCGCCGTCACGAGCCTCGCCCGTGTCGATCAATCTGGTCGCGTGTCGCATGTCACGTTCTGTAAATCGTCGCGGACGGCCACATAATGGTAGGGATCTCCAGTCTTTTTGACTTGGGCGTAGTTACGAGACGCGCAGGATCGACTGAATCCCAATTCGTCCCCAATCTCTTGAAAATCCATCTTTTCTTTCTCGCGCATGCGCATAATGCGGGCGCGCTTAGTAGGTGTGCAAACGACCATGAGATGTGTCTAGGAACCACTATTGAGTCAAATCATAACAAAGGAATAGGCAAAAACGGCACCACGGGCGCGTCTAGGTGGTGGTTCGCGAAGGAATGTGCTGTGATGTCACCGTGACTGCTCAGATCATTGCCATTTCTGAGGCTGTCTGCCACGAGCTTAGCCTGCCATATGATCCTCGCATAGTCCTCAAAATGCAGTCTGCCAATGGTTCAGTTTTCCCCGTCTCTCGGGAGATGTCGGGACCTTTGTTGCCACTAACATCGCATGTCCAGTCCGATGCAATTAATGAATATTGACCCTCGCCGGCCCAAGAATATTATAAAAACTACCTAGATCGCTTCGGAAGACATGAAAATCGGCCGCCTCTCGGGCTATTTGAGCAGAAACTTGTCCTTGTTCAACATTTTCAATTTCACCCATGTGGACCTCCACCATGTTTAGGTATGAAACCAGACATGGTCGGAAGAATAAAATACGGGTTCAACAATGCACCTGCTGCAATATAGGAACGAGCGACAGGTGGGAAAGCGGATCTGTAGGTGGCAAATGCCCGGATGCGGGGAGAGGAAGTTGACGGAGGAATCCTGCCACCGTCAGACGTATTGCCCGTGAAGACAAAAGCCTGGGTACGCATTTCTCGTTCGAATTGGGTTCCTTGGCATGGAATGAGTGCTCAGGAAGAGCCATGGAAAATTTAATCGCGGGCGGCTCAAGTGGTGTAATATTTCTGTATTTGGGCATACAGTTCTGACTCCACAAGCCCATTTTTCTTTTTCCTCGTTCAAAAGCGGAATGGGTATGGATTTCTCGTTTGAATTAGGTTTCTTACGATGGAATGAGTGCTCAGGGAGAGCCATGGAAAATTTAACCGCCGCCGGCGGCTCAAGTGGTGCAATATTTTCTGTATTTGTGTATGCAGTTCTGACTCAACAAGCCTATTTTGCTTTTTCCTCATTCAAAAGTGGAATGGGTACGGTTTTCTCGTTCGAATTAGGTTGGAGATCCAAGGAAAATTTAACCCCCTGCGGCTCAAGTGGTGTAATATTTTCTGTATTTGGGCATGCAGGTCTGACTCCACAAGAGTATTTTGCTTTGTCCTCATTCAAAAGTGGAATGGGTGTGTATTTCTCGTTGCAATCAAGTTAGTGGGCATGGAATGAGTACTCTGAGAGACCCCCAAACTTACCTGCCAAAAGCGGACAATCAAGAATCGCTGGAACCCGTCTTGGAGTCAGAAAGCGTAGTAATGCCCTCTGGGAAGTTGAAACGAAAACGAGAGGAGATGAAGTCAGAGTGGCCGATTCTCCGTCGATTCTGGCTCGATTCGGACTTCGATTCTGGTCCGATTCTGAGTCCAAAATTGACTGAAAATCGCTTCGAGGTTTGACCGCCCCATTGTGTTCTGCAGAGCCACTTTGAACCACGTGCCTCACAATGGAACCCACCATCCAGTGCATTGTAATGTATTTCAGTTGTGGTCAGTGTCAGAGCAGTAAATACTACAGCAGTCTAGTCTCTCTTGACAGAGGCTTTATCGTTGTAGCTCGTACCTCACTTGATAAAGTCTGTTGGTTACCGCATAAATTGGCCGGTGGTCTGCGTTATTATACAAGGTTCCTTTCTCGGAATTTACGTGAACAAGCCTTTGACGCGACTTGGACGCGTCGTGGACCCTCTTGCAAGCTGGAAAGAAATTTGACGCCAGATTACTCCGCCGTACATCATTAATAGGCTATTTGCTAGCTTGAGAGCCATTTTGAACAAGGAAAGTCCTCGTATGAATATCTTGGCCTAATTCAGATTGAACCAGAGGTACAATCTACAAGATAAGTAAAGCAAACATCCCTGGGGAAAGCAACGGGAAGTATCAGCAAGTATGAATGAATAAATGGCAAGCAGGTTGTCGAATGGTCCAAGAGACAAGAGTGAAGCGGTGGCGGATAGTGATGGTACAGCGACAGATGCGTCGCACGCGATGCGATGAGTGTTTGAAGCGACGTAGTAGTCGCGCGCAAGAAAACGGAATGCGTCGGAGGTGAGTGCACTGTGGGGAGGATTATTATTATTATTATTACTCGTATTACTCGTATCTTAAGCAGATTATTATTATTATTACTCGTATCTTAAGCAGATGCTTCGAATCACATTGTACATGTTTATTACTTCCTAATTTGCACCTTTGTTCCCACTGACCATCCGTTCCCGCCCGCGTTCCATTGTCTCGGTCGCCTCGAGGCATTTATTTTCACAGTTTAGCTTTGGGCGCCTTTGGCGGGCTGTGCGATATGACGTGGAGTCTGACATCATGGCCTAAAAATTGCGCAAATGGACCCGGATTTCGTGAACTACATCAATCACGCGGTCAACTTTCGCGCGCTCAAGCCCCACTCAAAAGGGAGGGTCCGTCTACATAATCACCTTGCTCTCCTTCCCCCATCACCATGCCACTATTCCCCCGCCATTTTCCCGCCTTCTGCTCCAAGGCCGATTCCCGCTCAAACAAGCCCCTCCGCAAGACCTCGCAAGTGTCACAACCCGGGACTCCTCTGGGTGAGTCGTCAAAACTCAGATCAGGATGAAGGCTTGGATCAAAACCCGCAAGACTTCTCAAAATTTGAACGCCTGGATCCCTCCTCATACTTCAGTACCTCGGGATGGCTCAATCATTCCTCAAAACGCCCCGACTGCACGATGAAGGCCTTGGCCAAGACAAGAGAGGCGTAAGATAGACTTCTCAAGATCATATGGCGCAAGCTCTTGAATTATGTCTAATACTGAGAGCTGTTCCCTTTTCCCGTTCATTGATTCTATCCCGTTCATCATGTTCCCCATCATCGCCACAGCTTTCAATTTCCCTATTTTTGACACCAGTAGATCACATTCTGCGACCTCAATTGAATCTCGCTGACGATGTTGGGAACAGGTTCCCGCACAGTATGTGTGTCCTGTGCTTCTCGATTGGGCGACTCGACAACTACTTACACCAGAGCGATTCGGAGCATGGCCTGCGCACATAGCGCCATTCCAACAATCGTTCTGTTCATTCTCTAGGTGTTAATCTCTCGCATAGTTTACCCTCCGGTGAGATTAGTCTCAGATCCCCGAAATGTAATATATACCTGACAAGTTTTAGTTTTTCTGTTGCCGCTCAAACAATGATGTTCATCCTTTACGTCGCTCAAGCATTCTCCCGTGGGCGGCGCGTTGTTGTATCGTAAGCAAATCCGGTTGAATTGTCTGCGTTCCCACGAGCAAGCCAACGCGTTTCCGGTGTGCCGTCCCGTGTTGTTACTCATTTTCACCACTTCTAATCCACTACGCATATTTCTTTGAGCCCGCCCTCACGAATCTTCGAATTAATTTTCTCGTACTCTCACGGCGTTGCTCCTTTCGTCCGTGGCACCGCTGAGTACACTTTGACTTTTAGCTTACCTTCCTGACCCTTTGTTTTTATGTCCTGTGGCCCGGGCGCTACATGGTACTGAGTTCCCCATCAACGTTGTGCTTTCTTCAAACCCCCAACGCAGCCCTCCAGTGCCGGGCGCGTCTGAAGGAAGCAATTGTTTTGATCACCTTGATCATGTTTTCAGAATCGGAACCGATGCATCGATGGTGTGTTCCTGGTAAGCTTTTTCATCCACACATTTGAGTTCGATATTTGACACATATTTCTATGAGTGTCCGCGGCGCCGCCGACTCTTCCACACCGGTATCCACCGTCCTCCCGCCGTTCCACGCGTCCCCGACGCCCTCGAGAACATACAACACTTTTATTTCCTTGGCCGCTCTCCGTCTATAGGTACGCCTTCTCTTCCTTTTATTCTCCATTTACACACCATTCCTCAGCACCTCCGATTGCAGGTGATGCGCAGACGGTGGTCCCCATGGACTCGGACCTGATTAATAGCACGGATCGTTTGTAGAGACCCCAAATAATTAAACTGTGAATCCGAGAAAAAATTCTTCGAAGCTTTGAATAATCCCAAGACACTGAAGACTTGATCGCGCGTCCCGGCAACTGGCGCGGGAGCGTTAATAGCGAAGCTTCAAAAGGCTTCTAACGACGGTAAAGATACGCTATTGTACCTGTACTACCTGGCCATTGATCTATACTCCAATCATGCGTCCTTTTGTATGGTTGAAATACTATGGTCGCCTTTCAATATGCGCCAGTCTTTTACTCATGCCGGAGCGAAGCGAAGGCACATCTTGTATTGCATTAGCCTGAGTGTATGGATTCACTCAGGCTGAGTGCATAATTGCGTCGGCCTGTGTGTATGACCTACTCAGACTGAGTGTACGAACTCACTCGGGATGAGTGGATGCTGGCCCTTTTTGTATGAGACCTCGAGTGTATCATACACTCAGCTTGAGTGGATCCATACACTCAGGCTGAATGGCGCGGTTCGCTCAGCTAGAGTGTCAATTCACTCAGATTGAGGGGTCAAATAAATAATATTTCTGGTCCGTATATACACGCATCGGCGGGCGCCCTAGACTATCCTTTTGACCCCCACATCGACTCGAAACCTATTAGACGCCGTTAGAATAGGAATTGTCCAATGGCTTGAAAGAAACAACCTTCTCCCGAAATCGTTTGCAACATCTTCAACGGAAATTGGAACATGCTTGAAGCATACTTGAAGCATACTTGAAAGGGGGTGCGTTTCCTCGGACTTGGTCAGAATCTCACCATAAATGCACTAATCGACGCTTACCCCATTTAAAAAGCCGCGTCACGAAGACTGATTGCACAGATGCGCACTTGAAGAAGTGCTAGCTCGAAGGCGAAAGTCGCGGATGAAAGACTGATATCGGAGCGGGTCACCAGACAGCGAAGATGAACTTGAACGAAGACGGGCGTGTTAAGGATTTGAATTCAGCAAACGTCACGCAAGTATAGCGGCACTCGCCTTCCATTTTGAAGACGAACGAAAGCTGTACATGAACGGTGAAGGAAATTTAATCTTTTTGGCGGATTAAGGAAGGCATGAGCGACGGAACATCGAGCTAGCAAAAAAAAACATACTGTAGCATATTGCAGGGCATCAACCAGCAAGGTGCAAAGGCCGGAGATTTCTTCTCCAATGCGGATAGGCTCGTTCCGAACTACATACCCTGCTTTCCATGGCCAAAGGGGTTCTCCACATTGGATTTGAGTCACTGGACAATACTTGTTGGGCCGTGGCGGCGTTGCGACTTAGAGTGGAAAGAGAGGTCTATCGAACCGAAGGACGATAGTTGCCGTCCTACGTACAATATAGTGGGGTTCCTTAGACACCCACTTTGATGTTTCAGCAATGCAAAGAAATAAAATCTGAATTTAAGTCTGCAGATACTAGAACCGTACAAACACATCAATTTCACAGGCCCCACATTAGTCTCCCCCAGTCAGACTCCACGAGATTTACGATAGTCGAGCAATTGCTCTAGGTTTTTCCATCGACTCCTCCACCGCCCCCACATACACCTCAGCACTAAACTCCTACATCACATTCTGTCGAGCACACTCCTTCCCTTTGGAACCCACGCCCGAGATGCTGAGCTTTTATACTGTCTACATGAGCCACTACATTAAACCCGTTTCCGTAGACCCGTACCTCTCCGGAATATGCAACCAACTTGAAGATCACTTCCCCGAAGTTCGAAAGAGCAGAAACGCGCCTCGTTTCGAAAGCCTTGGCCGGTTGCAAGCGTATGTGCGGATCTGCCACGAGCGCAAGCAACCTCTTACCACCCGGGACCTAATCGTCGTCGTCTCCTGGCTGCGCGACCGCGTCGCTCGCGGGGTCGCAACACACGACGATTTTCTTTTTGTGAGCCAACTCTTGACGGGATTCTACGCGTTGCTGCGCCTAGGCGAGTTCGCGTACCCCGATAAAGTTTCGCTCCGAAACCCTGCGCAAAGTTTCTCAGCGAATTTCGGTCACCCGGCGCCAGTGGTTACTTCCCCTTGATGATCGAGAAGTTGCCTGGCCTCGCCGACCCATACCAGCCTTTCTGCGACTACATCGCTTCACGCGACAGGCTTTTCCCGTACCATCCACAGCTCTGGCTTCGCGCGAACGGCACCGTCCTAACTCGCTCGTGGTTCATTTCACGCCTGCGCAAGTTTTTCCCGGCCTCTAATTTTAATCTGATTTTATAGGATTACAGGCAGGTATCCAGATAGCAAATCATGTCTTTACTCTGAATGAATTTGACAGGAAATGGGCGAGCAATTTGTGTTTCAACACATGCCATGTTTTTGGCAATTTGTAACAAGCCTCTCTCCGAGAATCACCGGCACCGGCTCGCCGGTGCGGAGACAGGCTTGCTCCGAACCTACCGCGTGACCATATTCAATGCCTTACATTTTCAAACGCGTGACCGCAATCCAAACACATGGGGTGTGGCGCGTGACCCATGTTACCTATTCAACATTTCGGTAGAGGGCCTGCCGGAGCGTGACATGGGCGAAATTTTCTGTAATTGCTCCAAATTGGGTGGCGAAGGCCAGGAATTGATTTAGACATGATCCTGTAATATTATCGAGGTGAAATTGTGATGGAAAAGGGACACTTCTCAAAAAAGCAATGTGATAGATTGCACGTACCGCTCGCGGGGTGCTCAAAACAATAATCAATCAACTCCTTCCTTATTCCTGCCGCACCCAGTAAATCCCTGAACTGAAAAGTGCACCAGTTACCCAGAAACTTTGTTAACTGTGTGAACTTGGTGAACTGCCCGTGAACTCTCGTGTCCTACCGTATCCGGACGATTATTTGGTCAAGCGCTCTCTCGGCCTGGCTGCCGAGAAGTGACAAGTCGGTGACACAACGTGTTAAGTCGACCTCCTCGCCGCCCACGACGCGATACCCGGCCCTCAAAAGCTTGAGGCAGACGGTATGTTTCCGGACTATGCCCCAAATTTTTCATACAATGTAGCTACTACTTGACACACTACTCTACGCAATATTACGTACACAAATTGAGACGAAAAAAACGAAAAAAATAAATGAATCTACCGCCGCTTCTCTGTGCAAACCCGCTCCCATCTCAAAGATGTATTCCTCCAAGTTGACCACAGGCCGTCAGAAGTGCGTGGGAGTTGAGCAGCTTGCGAAGAGTATTTCCGCGCGCGCTGCTGCCGGTACCAGGTGCCATGGGGGAACGTCCAAAGACGGATACAAAGCGCTCCGACATCGAGGAGAGCGGGTACTCATATGAGAACATTGGGGTCGGGTCGGGCGGGATAGTGCAGAAGGATCACCAGGGTCTATGGTGCTTGAAGACGGAAGTGGGCGATGACCTACCAGCAGGGTATCCACTCTCCACAGGGATGTTCTTCGTCCTTTCCAGGGCACTGGATATATTGGTGAATTGGCGGGGCCGGCATGGAGGCACACATTGTTGGCTAGTTTGTGGCAGATTTAGTACTAGTGAGGGTTCTAGAAGTAATGCTCTCAGTATACACAAGGTTTTGAGCTAGGCGGGCACTCACAGTGGGGAAAAGCGAACGTACCGATGTGGGGGAAGAGAGAAAGAGGTTGATGCCCTTAACGGAAAGCCGGCCCAAACACAAGCCAAACATGCTATACCGCCAGTTCACGGGTTAGTTCACGCAGTTCACGTAGTTCACGCAGTTCACGGCGAACTCCGTGAACTTTCTTATATACGTATGTTCTCGCCGCACCACCGTATAATTAATTTGCGGGCCTCGCCGTTCAAAGAGGTTACCGTGGTCCGGATCACTTTGTATTTACTGCTCACGAGGTGCTTGAAATAATGATTTGAACACTCTCAATGTGATAGATTGCACGTCCCGCTCGCGGGATGCTCAAAACAAAAATTTGAGCACTCTCAGTGTGATACATTGCCATCAATGCCCCTCCCCTATACGCACTCACTGCATGTTGGAAGTAGCCAAAACATCCATCCATAGGTTCAGAGGTACCAATAGGCATTTGTTTCACTTTATATGGCCTCATGCGGAGCGAAGAACCTGCTGGTGGCCGCTGGGGTGCACCAACTTTTGTGAATTTTGGTCCAAAATTTCGCGCTTTTTCAACCCTACGCTCTGACATGAAAATTTTGCCTTCAGAACAACCCCATGTTTGTAATTGAAGTTCCGTCCGCTATTATACCTGCAATAAATACATTTATTTATCGACGTAATGCCAGAAATACGCGCTGTATTCCAAAGCCAAACATAAAAGATAAGGTGATGCATTCCAAAACCAAACACATTCTCGTATTACTGCTAATCGCAGTAGCGAAGGCGCGAACTCGTTTTGGCCAGATTTTAAGCCCCGCGACCGATTTGCCCATATCTCGGTGAGTTGTGCACGGATCGAGATGAAATATAGGTAGATTATTCGCACTAATTCATGCGCAATAAGTGATGGAAAAAGTTCAAAACAATATCATATTTATACATCCTCCAGCATTTGAGGCTTTTTGGGGAGTAAATTCGACCTAGTGCATTCAGATCTTGTCCAAAGGAGCTAAACTTTTGGGACTGTGTACTTCAATATATATAAGGCAAACTCATAGAGGCAGATGTCTTCCTGTCAATTAAAGCACATGTGTAACTATAAACTTGAATTGAATTACAAACTCACAAACAACTTGGATTATGACCACATGCAAAGGTAGAGTAAGGGACCGGCGGCTTGCCGCCGCTACCGATTTGATAATGTATGCGCGACGCAAGGCAGCCTGCTCACAGACGTCCTCCCAGTTCTTCGGCGTGTGTTGTGCGGCCTTCGTCGACTTTCGTTCTGACCATTCCATGGTCATCCACAGGAAGGCGCGGCTGTAGGAGTCGGAAACTTTGAAGTACGAGCCATCTGAATATCACATTTCGAAGACCTCCGGAGCCATCGTCTGAATGGTTGCGATGATGACGGCTCATACGGCAATGAGATTCAACGGCGCGCCGACGTGCGCTGCCATTTGAAAGGCATGACCTCGATCTAAATACACTGGGCTGCCATTTGAAAAGCATGACCTCGATCTAAACAATACAACACACCGGGCTGCCATTTGAAAGGCATGACCTTGATTTATGTAAACAATACAATACACTGGGCTGCCATTTGAAAAGCATGACCTCAAATGAAACAGTTTGGCCTGTACCACAGTCCGGTAACCAAATTATTTCTCAGACGACACAAATTTTGATCCCGATGTAGAGGCGGATCTTTGGGGTGTCCGTGAGTATGGAATCTTCCGTCCGCTGTTTATACTGTGCTGAACCTTCTATTCAGGAAACAAAATTTTAACGGACCAGGATCGAGATGACATTCGTGGCTTCCATTTACGTAAAGCCAATCTCCAAAATGCCACGAACCGCATATAATCAAACAAGATGAGCCGTCGCTTCGCTCCGGCACCAGTGCGTATTGCAAATAACTTATTTCGACATAAGGTCAAGTACTAAGATAAAGTACAGCACTGACAGAAAAAAAAAGTATGTCTAAGTTCTGCACGCACAGAAACGCTACAGTAAGGTCCGTCATACAGACAGCTCGGCTTCAATGCCAGGTTCTGTACCTGTTAAGCTTTCGTGAGTCAATGAACAGTGATCAAGGACAAATCGCATTGCTTCGCAGACGAAGAGGGAACCACCTCAAGGTTGATGAAACTGCAAGGATAAACTCACAGCCACTTGGAGAGTCAACACCGTACTTGAAGAAAGAAACGCGTTAGTCGACATGAAACTCGGCATGGGACAGATATAGAAGGCGTACTAAGTTCTATTCGACGTGGCTCTCAGTCGCGGAATCAGTGCAAGCTGTTGGTCGAATGAGCCACCTTGGAGCCGGTGGCGACAGGTCCTAGAGGGTTATAGCACTATTGGTTAAACCCACAGTATGACTGTGAGCACCCTTCATCTGTCGAACGCGAAGGGTGAGAAAAAACGTCGACGAGTAATCCGAAGGTAATCGGGATAGCCTAGTTCGAGGGTGAATAAGCAATCGCATCGAATCAAGAAAAGTGTGTTCCACTCATCAGTTCTCAGTGGACCAAGTACTGGTCGAAAGCAATGTCAACGTACTCCGAGAAGTATTGGGATTGATCCTATAAAAGTCGACGGCGAACCCAGTGAGTGAAAAGAAAGCAAAGACCTGAAGAGAGTAACTCAGCTGGAGTTGAAATCAGAGCAAGAAGGGGGAAATTGGCGCAGTCGCATTCTTATTGGAAAATCGGGTGTCAGTTTCAAACCTGCGGGATGAAATTGAGGACATACCGAGCGTCAACCTGTTCATAGCATTGGCCAATGCAACACACCAGCATTTGAAGCAAAAGCACGCCAACCTGCCCTTAAATATACGCATCTCTGGTGGAAAAGGTCGTCAGTGAAATTTGGTTCAAGTACCTTCTAATCCGAGCGATACTTCTCAAGGCTGGGACGGTGAAATGATCCCGAGTTTTGTAGTCCGAGCTCTGGGAGGGATGGAATTAGTAGGAGGCCGCAGACGTTGAACAAACACCATTGCCAGGACGAGAGCATGTACCGCGAGTGAGAGGTTGGTTGCCATCAGTGTTCGCGCTGTTACGGTGGCAAAAGCCGAAGAGTCGTGTCCGTAGAGCCAAGATTTCGATACCGTTTGAAGCAGAACGGGTCTGAACATTCGCCGTGAACGTTCTTGATCCCTTCGGTGTCTTCAAGTGCTTGGTCTTGAATAATGCAAGGAGGCTTCAGCACCACGATGATTAATCATGGGGGCGCAGAATACTCGACATCGTTGAGGAAAGCGGCCACCAGGAGTGAGTAGAGTCGTGAGTCTTCATAATCGAGCATCCTGGGCAGTTGAATTTGAGACACAGACCGAGGAGTGATGTCTTGATCCTCATCAGGTGGGAGTTGCAGTAGTCGATGCCGCCCAGCATGTAGGCTTGAATATCCGGGCGCTGATCGAAACGGAAGCGAGCTTGAACGGCTTTTGATGGAGCGAGGCATTGTCCGAGAATGCTCAGCATTGATCCATGGTTGAAGCTGAACAGGCGACGCCATAATGGAGAACCGCGTGCAGAGGCAGAGGTAGGAAAGCGGGATGATGGGGGAAGAAAGAAACGACTGCCAGGCAGGGTCGCTCACCATTTTGAACGGATATTGTGCGCTCCATCCGAGGGCATGCGGTTCACCCAAAAAGGCAGCTTGAAGGCAACGATGTCATAACGAGGACTCCCTCAAAGCTAAACTGCGATGCAGAAAAATAGATTTGAGCGCTAGTTGGGCGCTCCATCGAACACAAACAGATACATCCTCGGCAATTGGCGTCGGTGTGGGAAATAGGTGCAGTGCATATACTTAAGATAAGAGGAATAAAATCAGTGCATATGCTTAAGATAAGAGGAATTAAGATAAGAGGAATAAGAGGAATACTTAAGAGGAATGCTTAAGATAAGAGGAATTTAGATGGACGTCTTGGACCCTGAGCGGGCGAAAGTTGACGGCATGGATGAACAGCAGCGGCAACCACCGCGGTACGCCTCGAGGCAACCAGAACAGTGGAACGGTAAGCCAATAGTGAGCTAAATAAGCGCCTGTGGGCACTCCAGACCCTGAGCGGGCGGAAGTTGACGGCATGGATGAGTGCAGCGGCAATCACCGAAATTTGGCGTGTACTCGTCATGGAAAAAAGTGATGGACGCTGGGTTTTGGGGCCACATCTCCATGATGGAGCATTGTTTTGACGCAAAACCAAATATATAGCGGATGTACGGACTGGTGGAACATTTCTATCATATTGATGGGATCAATTCCTATTGATTTCCCATTAATAACCGCTCAAATCGTAAAATGGTATTTTCCAACTGACTCCAGGAATTTTTCATGGAAAATGTGAAAAGGCCAGATTGTAGTGCTTGTTGATTGAAATGAATCCACAAGTTGAACCATCCTGAAATCTGCATCTGTTCAAGAGCTATGAGGCGTGGCCGTTTTTCACTTTGGGCCTGTTTTGATGTAAAATCAATGCTTTTTGATAGCATCAATATGCTACAAATCTTCCACCAGCCTAGTAGATCTCTCTCATATACAGTTCCAACCACTAAAATATCCTTCCATCACAAATACACGTCCTCAAAATCCAGCGTCCATCACTTTTTTCCATAACGAGTACGCCTCGAGGCAACCAGAACAGTGGAACGGTAAGCCAAGTGCTAAATAAGCGCCTGTGGGCGCTCCGTCGAAGACAAACAGGACCGTGGTCGGGAAGTCACACGTGGTGAACACGTAACGTGGCGAGGACCTTGCGCAGGTTCGATCCCGTGTCCTAGCATTGCATTTGCATGCTTTGAAATATTCGCACAGCCGATTTCGGCTATCAACCTTCACGTGACTAAGGCCCCCAATTACCACGCCGACGGCGAACGTTTGTCTGGGAAATAAATGCGGAAGTCTGAAGGGTCAAGAAAGATTAGCTGAATGATTGTAATTAGTGATACAGATGATGTAACACTAGACTCCGACATAGGCCCACGATGGCCTGCATTGAGGATAATGGAATAATCATCATCATCATCATCATCATTAAACAGGTGTAACCTCGGGAATTGGCGGTCTGTGGGAGAAAAAGAAGAACGTAAACAGTGTCCAAATAAAATCAGGACATCTGCTTAAGATATGAGTAATGCTTAAGATATGAGTAATGGTGTGTGCATTCTGCCACAAGGTAGACCTAAGCTTCGAATGGGTCATGTTTCACCGAATGGCTATTCTTTCTCGTGTCGAACCGATATGGATCGACTGGTGTGTAGTAGACTCCTGCGCTGCCTACACCGGTCCTTACGTTGATCTCACGGAATGCCCATACTGCGATAGCCCACGCTTCTCTCCCGGCGGAAAGCCGCGGCGCATGTTTTGCTACCTTCCCCAGCATGACAATTCTGACGCGGCCTTGGCCGCGGTTATATTTCACATTCGGCACTGTGCACATGACTTTGTTTGGATTGTGACGGGTCGCGATCAACGGTCACAATACTCCTTGTCTCTTAACCACTGCCACCCCGCAGTCGACGAGCACATTTATCCAGGAACTTCATGAAATTATAGCTCTGTAACATGTTTACTAAGGTATACATGTTGTCCCTCCCAAAATATTAGGTCACTGGGACATGTTGTGGGCATGCTAGACGGCATTCTGCCTGAGTTAGCCCAACATCTCTGGCTTCATCTCATCCAGATCGGTGAAGAACTGGTTGAGATATTTACAATTCTCCGAAAACATCCCAAAACAAGATATTTTCATCCGCACATTCATTGGCTTGTGCTTGAACTTGTCTTGAGGTGGGCAACAAGTTGTAGAACGCGTTTTTTCCACTGAAGCACAGCCACCGGACCACTCGGCAGCCCTCCGGCCACGGTCGGCCCGCCATCAAAAGCGCGAAATCCAGCAGCCAGTCCGTCAGAAAACCTTTCACGTGTAATTCGTTTCGGACTGTGTCCAGTGTCCACTGGTGGATAGGGCGAACAGCTCTTTTTTTTCGTTTTAGACAAGTAAATTCTTGCGGCGTCAGCTGCCGAACGCGTGGTTTCTTTGGTGCCTCGGGCGCAGTCATTCTTCCCGAATTTTTAGTGCTGCTACTAGTAGTAGTAGTTGTTGCTTTTGAGCCCGTAGCTAACATTGTATAGAAGTATATAGAGAGAAGCTAGGACCACTATGTGCCCAATGCCCCAGCCTCGAAAATTTTCGAGACACCGATCAGGTGCACGTGGTGGTTTGCTGCCAAGAGAGTCCCTCGTTTCGAACGGTTGAACGGTAATGTTGAGCCGCATACTAGGACCCGTGGGACGGAGCAGATTTGGCGCGGCCTTCCGCGAGGGATTTAGCCTTAATAAAGTGACCGTAAATATCGTCTTTCCCTATGTGAATAAACTGGAGCAGCACTAAACGTGATCTGATTACTTCAACGATGGATCATAAGACGTCGCCGTTCACGCATCGTGGAGGTAATGTATGAGGATTTGATTTTGTTTTGGTTATATTGGGATGACGGTATTGTTTTGTTATCGAGCCACATCTTGTCGGACTCGTCCATGTAATATGTATAGTCATGGTTAAGCAGGGCTGCAGAACATGATTCGGAGATGGTTTGTGTTGAGTGAAGGTATGTCGTGGTGTCCATCCATCTATTGCTGGGATACAGCTCCACGTAATTCTCGACGAGCCGAACTGAGCCAGGTATCGGGATCTGTACTGTATGGGTGGCCAATGCCACCTGCTCCATCCTATGCGGTTCCCCGGCAGCGGCAGCGAGTGCGAGGGCTGGGTGCGCATCGACGACGACGTGCGGCCTGTGGACGTGTTTGGCGCGCCGGAGGGCGACTCGTGGTGTGCGTATCTGCTGTTTTATAGACGGGTGCGGTAGCGGGGGCGGCGAGAAAGAGTGTGTTTTCTTTGTGTTCCTTTTTGTGCAATGATAGAATGCAATTTATTCTTGTGCCATATTTTCTGAGCTGTGCAACGAGTGGTTGACTTTCCATAAGTCTAGAAAATTCCCGGGGCATATTTTCAATCGCTTGGCCGAGATGCCGTGGCAGCCAAGACCCCATCGGGCTTAGATCTCACTTAGAATATTTTCGACCCTCGTTCAGAGTTTAATCAATTGTTATTCTGAAGGGGGGGTCGCTACCCGAATAAACAGATTCGTGTGTTCTTGTCCGTTCGCGTTGCCGCTTTGGGCTGTGTGTCACTGACATCACACCTGTCACAGGCAAAATAGATCCATCTGGGAGCCCCCGAGACATCAGGGAGGGTATACCCGCGAATGGCCGAACTGGAATTTTGACTCAATGTAACGAAATGGCGGAGATATTGTTCCTCAAGAGATATTCCTGGAGTCCGAACAAGGGCTAAATTGACTGTCAAATCCGCCGCCGTAACAACACGGACACGAGGACTACTCACTATTTCCGAACATCTCACTATTACCAAACATCTGTCCTAATTTGTACTAAGCTTCAGCACCGATAATGAAATGGTTATCTCTTTGGTTCTCCAGGGGGTTGGCCAGTAACGAGTGGTCAAGAAAGTTGCCCTACTTGCTACTGCGGCAGCACTTCTGGCGGCAGTACGATACTAAGACACCTTGTATGTGGAAATGACCAGCATACTCGACTGGCTCGGCGCGACACTCACGGGGAGCACCGTGGATTCCTTCTTCACGCGTTTCGGGAAGGGCCCGCGCTGCAACGACCTCACGGTGAAGAAGGCAATAGGGTTATCGAGACGCAAGTACTGCGACCGCAGAGCGAGCGCCGGCACATCGACGACGAGGTCAGCGGCGGCGCGGGGACCGGGACAGGCGTGTCTATCTCTCAAATTTATCTTCTGGCGTTAAGCGAGATTCATGCCTTATTCAACGCCATTTTGAAGCATGTTGTTGAGGAATATAACTGTCGGGGAACTGCCATGAGGTACGCACTTACATCTGCAACTGATGGGACGTGAATTCAAAATGCTCAACTCAAAGTCATTGAATTGTGAATTATTTATTCATAGATTGAGTGTGCGCTCTTTTGGGCTGTTAAATGAACAAGGTCTGAGTTAGGAGAATGAATCTATGCATGAAATGCCATCATTTGGCCTTCTAGAATTCTGTCCCATGTCTGTGGTTGTTGAAAGGTTGCATCAACTGTTGTTGACAGGTATTTATTCATACATTGAGTTGACGCTCTTTTGGGCTGTTAAATGAACACAATCCAAGTCAGTAGAATGAATTTATGCAGGAAATTCCATACTTTGGCTTCCTAGGATTGCATCCCATGTTTGATTTTCCTGAGAGGTTGCATCGACCTTTGTTGACAGATATTTATCCATATATTGAGTTAGCACAAGAATAAGAAGAGGTGTTCAGTGGATCGAGATATGGCTGCAGTTGATGGCTTAAGCTTATCTCCTAGTAGGTGCTGCAGGATGTATTAGCTTCATTCAATGACAGATCACTACACTACTTGTGAGAGTGTGAGAATTTTGGAGACACAAGAGTAGGGAACTGGCACTCACCATTGCTACCAATTACATAGTGGTTATCTCC
Source organism: Mycena olivaceomarginata (assembly GCA_029378375.1). NCBI lineage: Eukaryota > Fungi > Basidiomycota > Agaricomycetes > Agaricales > Mycenaceae > Mycena > Mycena olivaceomarginata. The sequence goes on along the minus strand of JARKIC010000066.1, from coordinate 202,262 downwards.
CTGGGCATAAGGCTGTATTTTTTGTATGAGGCTTTCCATTGATTAGGATCATAATCTGACGCAAAATCAGAGTCCCTGGAGTGGCCATTTCAAAAGAGGAGTAGTAGTGTTCTAATTACCCAATATGGTAAGTCACCAAGAAAGAAGGCAAGGAATACCGGTCAGGGTAGGCTGAAATTCACTGCATTTTTGTGTGAGGCTTCCCATTAATCAGGAGCATGATCCGATCCCAAATCAGAGTCCCCAGAGCGGCTGTTCCAACAAAGGAGTAGTAGCTTTCTATCTACCGAATATGATAAGTCACCAAGAAAGACGGCAGGGACCATCGGTCAGGGTAGGACAAAATTTGCTAAATTTTTGTATGGGGTTTCTGTGGGTCAAAAGCATTATATAGCCCTGAAATCAGAGTCCCCCCAACAGCTGTTCCCAAATAGAAGTTGTACCATCCTATCTACCCAATTTGCCAAGTCACCAGGGATGGTTGCAGAAATCACCAGTGATAGTATGGTGAAGGGCTTTTTTGCAGTGTTCCAGGATAGGAGACTTGCTGCTCTATTCCCAGAACTCAGTAATGGTGCACAATCAAATATGTGTAAAGAATTATTATCATAATACATAAAGCAAGCCATTTGTTTATAATCAGTCACCCAGGAATTGCCACTCGACCAGAATAAGAGATCGTAGCTCATCATTGCGAAGGACAATGGGGACAAGAACCACTCAGAGGTAGAGGTGGTGGCCAAATTAGATCATGGCAAGAATGCACTCAAATATGGTACATGCTGCAGAGCAAGGCAACTCAATGAAATTATGGTCAATGATGCAGAAGAGCAAATGCTTGGGGACTTCAGTCAGTGAATACCTCAATTAGCTTGACACCATTTGTCTGCCAATCACCAGAGGAAGCTGGATTCTAATAAACATCTACCATTTGTCAATTGTAAGCTACTGGACCCTATGCTACACACATTGTTCAATATTTCAGGGAAAACATTATCAACTTGATTGACACGAGTCAACTTAAGTGGCTTCATACATGATTATGAGATGCAAAGAGTAGGGGACCGGTGCTCGCGCCGCTACAGATACCGGTATTAGAGACCTTGCGGTGAGCCACCGGTAGCCACCCGGTGGCTCCCGAGGCATGCGGTGGTGGGTGGCTCCACCGCCACTACGCAGGGTGACGTCATCCGGTGGCTGACCCCGGTGACGTCTGGTGGCTCGTTTTGGGTGGGATGCGCCTCATTTGAGGCGCCACCGGCACCGCATGCCTCGGAAGCCACCGGGTGGCTACCGGTGGCTCACTGCAGGCCCCCGGTCACTTGGGGTGTTCCAGACCATGATATTGTGGTTGCTTGTGTGAAGAAAGTGCGATTTTTACATACATCAGACCGAAATCACCGAGGCAGAAGATCTCAAATAGCTATGAAAGATATGAAAACAATATGAAATGTCATATGCAGATATATGAAAGCTGGAAATGAATGCGAACCAGCAAGTCAAAAATATACACAAAGAAGTAGCGGAGATAATACATGGCCAACCGAAAACTTGAACCTTATACATGTTAAATCACGGTACATTCTTTACAGTCTTCTCTCATCACATCAACCACCCCTGATGCCATCCACTGTTCAGTGCCTGCATCCACGGTCCCGACATCATTTGTCTGCCACTGCTGGATTCGGCCTGCTTGCAGCTTGAACATGGACTCTGAGGAGAAGGAGTCTGCATTGTGTGCGATGTCCACAAAAAAATAAACCACAAGTGATCAATGAGCCCCTTCGGTTCTTGCTAATACATAGAGGTCCGGGTCGCAGTCATGAGAGCGCTGCAGGTGCTTGGTCGACACGGGGTTGTTGTGCAGTCCCTAGTTGTGCTAGAAAGTGCAGGTCAGACGAAGTGAATATTGTCAATGTGATTCTCACCACTTGTGTCGTGATTTGTACTATTTAGATAGCTAGAGATGAATTATTTTTGTTTGTTTTCTTGAGGATGGGGCATGCTTATAAAATTTGTGTGAATTTCAGGCAAAGCATATCACATTGAGACAAGACTCCTTGATTTTTTTTGTTCAGCAGGAATGTCGGACTTCATAATTGGAATGTTCGAACGCGACTTGATCAGATCAGATCATGTGACCGTGTTACCCCCTGGGTGGTAACTTTTCGGATGTTTCGGACTTGTCGGACTTCAGATGAATATTTTCTTGGCATGCAAAAAAGCTGTTTCGTCCAACATTAATGGTGGCTTAGCGGAATTTTGGGATGAAAAGGACATATCCAAGACTCTGGGCGCGGAACCTTGAAATGCGGTGAACGACCTTTTGAGGTGGTGGGCCACTCAACGTCAAGTACCATGATGCCGCGGCTATGCGCGGCAGTCGCAGCACTCTCACCCACAGTTATGGTGGCCCAGGTGATCTAGCCGTGCAGCATTAGCTCCTCATTGGAACAGACACGTGTGTTGTATAAGTTCTTTCTTTCTCATGTGACGTTGGGTTGACTTTCTACTGGATCTTGGGCATCTCGGGGATGGCCCTTCCTTGACGGCTGAGTACGCTGGGCAAATACAGAGTTGAAACCCGGATCCGAAAAAGACCTGGATGCGAAAAATATCGGTTTATGGACCAGGTTTTGACGTATTTGAAGTGAATTATTCTTTGTATTACTTCTATGTGAAGTATTAACAATCCTATATGATCAAAAGGTCCCATTCAATTTGTCTGCGAGCACAAAAAATTGAACACATGCAAAAATCGTAAATTTGTGGCTGTGCCACAACTCGTGAGGGAGAGAATCTTTGTTATGGGTGTCTGCGAGATTGTCCAGAGCTAAAATCGTGCATGGGTAGGCTTAAGTAGTCCCTGTATCACCTCGCAGTCACACCTTGCCACGAAGTGCAATCAGCACGTGTGTGCGACTTGATTTTTCGGATCGGGGTCCTCCACCAAAATGGGTCACAAAAACCGTGGCCTCATGCTCCACAACCACAGACCCTAAAAATCTGGAAATATTTGGGCATACACTAAGAGGTAATAGCAGTGCATTCACCAATTTTGAATTACGATTATTTCCGTTGCCATTAACAAATGCGCCAGAACTTTATGTTTTTCGGATCCGGGTTTCAACTCTGTAGCTGCAAAGCAGGTATCAAGCAGGTATCCAGCCTGACACAATCTGGGAATGTTGAACCTCATTTTGAAACGGGTTCAAATGATTCCGGGTGGTTGGTTTATGAAAGGCTATGTTGGCTCTGGTGCAAAGGATTCGCGCCACGGCGCGGAGGTCCCGGTGATGCACGTCACTCTTACACCAGTGCTATAGAGTCGTGTTTTAGATGAGTGATTCAACACAGTTCGACCATTATTTTTTTGCAACGGGTTTTTATTGCGGAAACCTCTAGAAATTCGGTTCTAGGTCAGTTAGTGATGCAGGCACACGCGGCACGCAAGCACCTACTGTTCATACCGTGGCGATACATGATTGCATATGATTGCATGAGGGATGTCAAGGTCAGTTATTTTGCATTGATAATAGGTTTTCGCTGTCTTGGTGAGAGGATGTTCCACCTGCCCACCCCGGCCCGACCATTGCTTTTGGGATTTGTACTTTCACGGTTCTCGATTGGTATGACTTCAAACTGTCCTCTGCATCATCGACAGACTTAAGCATTCTTCTGATCATGTCCTTCATACCAACAACGATGCTGTTGGAGAAACACAGCGGTGAGTTATGAGTGCGAGAAGTAACACAGAATTTTGAACCCGGCAGAGTCCAATGTGCAGCCGTCACAGCAAGGACAATGCTTCCTGGCAGTTTATTGTAGGGAAAATTACATGGGAAAATGCGGTACATTCTCGTACCGTGCTGTTCAGTGTATTACTTCCCCGGATTTCAGTCAAGGCTACCTTGCCACAGACCTGGGTATAGATTGAGCAGATATTGCGCTCAGGGTGAGCCGATGGACCCGGTATCAAGGCATCTTAGCCACGCTGGACAGCCGAAGAATCAAACCTCGGTGCTTTTGTGAACTGGTGTAGTCCCAATGGGATATACCTCTCTGGCGATCTGAGGAATGCGGCCAAGGAAGAGATCGGTGAGAGGGTAATTAGAAGCAGTTCCTATGCTTTGATTGCTATCATGGGTGAACTTGAAGCAAGACGTGCCCGGTTGAACCAGGCTGTTTCCGATGAGTAGAATTCCTGTACCTGCGGAGTCAATGGAGTGAATCGCAACTTGTGCAATGAATCTCGTACGTTTCTTCAGTCCTTCGAGGACTAGATTCATAGTTGAATTGCTCAAATTGATGTGTGAAATATAGAGGTCTGTGATCGGCGGGCAGACTTTTTTTTTGGTTTCCCACGTTGATTGGCAAGATGGTGAGCCGAAAAATCTGCCTGGAGCCGCCCACTTTGGCCTTCGCCAACTGTCGAGCTTTGGGCTCCCGTGCTATGGATCGGAGCACCACAAACACATATATAGGCCGCGTTGTTGTAATCGCTTTCGTCATGCTGTGAGCAAGTAGTCATTGTGCAGGCGTTAGCTCCCAAAGTGAACGGATAACATTGAGCAAAGAACATACATTGATCGAGGGAGATATTTTGCGTCCACTCCGGAGCGAGCGCCGTTGCTGCCAGTGTGGGTAGATTACGAGAGCAATGGATGTCAGGACCGATGGGGCCGGTATCCAGGCCGGCATAACGTGAGACGCGAATGTATCGGGATGCAATCTGATGCAATGGTAATAAACAAAGAACTCCTCAGTCACCGTTAGGGTAGAAAGACTCATATATCAAACCTAATAAACAAAGAACTACGGTAGGATAGTAAGTAAAGTAAGACAAGGAATAAATGGCAATGTACCTCCTCAGTCACCGTTAGGGTAGAAAGACTGAGGAGGCATGTGCAACAAGTCTTGGTATAAGTGGCCTACGCCGCTCGCTAGGACGGCCGTCTCGTTGGGCCCAGCCGGCGAGAGGATGAGCTTTCACTCCAGCCAAGTCATCCCTTTCCTTTAATTTCCGTTTTTTTGGGGGTTGGCGAGTTTTACGAATCAGAGGGGCGTAGCTAACCCAAAGGAAGATTTTGATGAATTCACCTCCTCCCTTTCCCTCCCAATCTTATTTTGACCAAATAACCGATTTCTTCATTTCTTCCATCCAAGGAAATTCTCGGCCGTCCCCACGCCGGTCGCTAGGATGGCCGTCTCGTCGAGCCCAGTCGGCGAGAGGATGAGCTTTCACTCCAGGCAAGTCATCCCTTTCCTTTAATTTCTGTTTTTTTGGGAGTTGGCGATTTCCACGGATCAGAGGGGCGTAGTGGAAAATTTCGATGAATTTCCCTCCTTCCCGTTTCCTCCCAATCTTATTTGACCAAATAACTTCGGAAATCGTTAGCTGACTAAGCAGATCAAAGCCGAAAATCGTCCACTTTCTTCAATCATGGCCATAGCATTGTTTCTGTGTCTAAGGAGCTCTTTCAATACTCCATACTGAATATCAGACCACAAGAGCCGAGGATATGGAGGGGAGAATACCTGGTTATGGTCATTTCGGTGATGACCCGCCAGAGTAGTATATTTTCTTAGAGTCCTACATGGAAAATTTGAGATGGGGAAATATCCTTGGGGGTCCCTGTATATGTCTGAAATGTGCCAGCCCATCCGCCGCGCACCGCACGCCAGTGCTGGAGGGTCGGACACTGGGTTGTTTGGCCGTGCATACGCGATTGATGGGATTTCTGGCGGTTTCGGGAATGCCATTGCCGGGCTCCTTTGGTCCGAATTATGGCCGGGAATAAGTGTTGGGGCAAATATGGATGTTTTTGTCAGAAAACATCTTCGGATATGGACAGGGAATAGCGTGATCGAAATAGAATTTACAGGACGCCGCCGCAAATTGCAAGATTTTTTCTGACAAAAACATTTGAAATGGAAGATAAAGTGATATGGTCAAAAGTCCGATGGTGGTTGCTGGTATCGTCGTTCTTCCCGAAAATTGTGGACGGTTTTTGACGGCTTCCGAAACAGGCGCTAACGGCGTGATCATTTGATCGTCTGCCAAAAGCGTGGGACTTGCCCATGCCCAGTATAAGTGTAGCTAGCGTGTCCAATAGAAGCAAGATCAACAAATAGAAGGGAAGATGAAAAGATAGATGAAAGATGTAAAGATTGAAACCATACGAGCTCTATGATGGAGGCGTAACTCCATCAAATGGGGCTAGAAAAAATGCTTGGAAAAACGAGAAATCCGGGAGTTCGTGATCGAGCTAACGAAACAGTTCCAGCACGTGAGCAAGGGTAATCGCTGATGATTCCGACCTTGGGACCAGTCAAAATCTCGGAGACCCCCATCACAAGCTCAAATTCATCCGCACTGTTTGGTACCCGGATGCACTCCTCCTCTGTGCATGCCGACCGCGGCTCATGAGAAATTGGTTCTTCAACGCGACAGTGGTAGTTTGTGTTGTCGTTGTCGGCCTCGTCAAAGTAATATGTGTAGTCGTGGTCGATCAAGGCCGCAGAACATGCTTCGGAGATAGTTCTCGTGGACTGAAGGTATGACTCCGACATGAAGGCTCGCAGCGAGGATAATGGAATCATCAAATGAAATGAAATCAAATGATGCTTCTTAATCCGACATTTGCGGAATACCTTTTGAAGTCCTGATCACCCCACACCGAGTGTGCGGTCCTTCGGTTTTCCCACACCAAGAACTCGATCAATTGAATTCGGGTCGGCTTCCGGCCCCCGCTTTTCATATAAGTACTGCATCGTTAGAGCCCAATGCAAACTTCTCCCCCATCTCCATCATAAGCCCAACACCTAATCTCCGGTCTTCGTCACATCGAGGACGCGCTCAGGTTCTTTGCTTAACCTTGAAGCGTTGGAGAGACAGGCAGGGCTTGTGGTTAATGATGAGAAAGGGATGCCCTACACCACGCACAATTGCTATGTCCAAGCCTATCGAACAGAATCCTGACCGCAGGACTTGTGAAAGAGGGACTATCAGTCCCTGTTTGTCCCCCTCGTCGGAGCGCGCCGAATATCCATATGCCAATGCGAGGTTGATGCCAAGGGCTCCATAGCACCAGGAGGCACCAGCGTAGGCGGATAATATGCGTCCGACCAGCGGTAAAGTCCATGCTGGAATGGGTTGGTTTTTTTCTGGTTGGTTTCCTACAGGTATGTATCCGATACCTCATGTATTAAGCAGATCCCTCGAATCAGTATGTACATGTTTATCTTCCCACCCCACTCGCGCCGCTCTCAGTTTAACTTTTTGCAGCCTCCGAATGACGTGTGCCATGACGCAGAAATGACGCTGGTATGACGCATCAATCCCACTAAATAGCAGCAACCCCAGGGCCGAGCGCGCTCCCGCTTCATTTCTTCCCCGTCAACCAAAACTTCAAGCCTGGATATCGCCGTCGTTCTCTGTCTCCTCCAAGCCTCCCTCGCAAGCTATTGCATATGTTTGAGGACCAATGTCAACCTCAAGTATTGGCTTTAAATCAAGCCCGCAAATTCAATTCCTCTCAATGTTGCTGGATGTTGTTCGATTCTGCGTAACCGACCACCTGTCTCAGTGTTCACACAATATCACAATAAAGCCCTCTAGCAAGACTGCAAGTTCGAAAGTGATGTCACATCAACCATGAACTCTCCGATGAGCCACCGGCAAAGGTCTGTTGCGCTCTCTATCATCGTGTTAGGATACTAATCGACGTTTCGTCGCCGCATTGTGGTTCAATATGGCTCTCAGACTTGAACATGCCTAAAGATATGATGGCGCGTCGACGGTTTTTGGGTCGCGTACGTTTTATTCTTTTTCTTTCCCTCTTCCTCTGTCGACAATGCTCATTATTGCTTGGCTATTGTCGGATACACGCTGGACGCCTACATCGACAAGTACACGAGCACGGTGCCGTTCCTCGCGAACGGGGTGCAGGGCCCGGACTGGGAGCGGCCCCGGCAGCCCTCGGACGCGCCGCCAGAGGAGCAGATCTCGAAGGCGATTTCGGTGCAGGTGTGTGGATAGTCATTGTTACTCTCATTTAATTCAACGAGCTTATTTACATGGTGCCGCTGAAATGTAGACGGACGTGAAGCTCGACGCGGTGCCGTTCAGGAATCAGTTCGGGCAGGCGGTGGAGAATGTGCGCGGCGAGAGCGAGCCGTATCGGGCGGGGGAGATGGTCTGGGCAAGGTTTGTCGGTGCGAATCCGACTCGGAGGGTCCTCTTTCAACCTTCATTATGTGGATTTGCCATTGATTTTCCATCGTGGCCGCCCGCGTACCGATTCGGTGTTCCGGGTAGGTTTTAAACGTTCGTGTTGATATTGTCCGCCGTTACACCCCGATGATCTATGTATTTGTTGATGAACACCTTGGTTGAAAATCGCGTTCTATTAGACATCGAAATTTGCGTAACTGTCTGAGAGCAATTTCTTTATGCGAAAACTTCAAAGAGACACCAATTGCTTGCAAATGCCGGAGCGAAGCGAAGGCACGTCTTGTTTATCTGATTATGCCCTGCTCACCAACTTTTGCGTCATTCAATCAGGCCTGCCACGACTTCAGCCACTGTACATCAACTTCACATTGACTTTTTCATTTTGCTGAATGTAGCCTTAGTAGGTGCAATCATGCTTCAGGCTTGGTAATCCACAACTTCAGCCACTATTACTGTAGTATTTCGTTCAATTCTAACGCGCTGTGACCTGTGACAGAAAAATTAGAACTTTGAAGTTCTAAAATCGGCCGAGAAACCGTGTGACACCTTTTTTTTTTTCTTATATCAAGAGAAAAGTTGTAGAGCCTCTCAAAACATTTATAATGTGGTTATTCTACACCCCAGGAGACACTTGTATCGGCGGAGGGCGCTGCGCCAAGAGAAATCGAGCCAAAAGAGGGTAGATCAATCAGCTGACATAAGCACAATTTTTTATTCTTCTCCTCGCCACCCTTGCTGCAATGAGCGGCCTTCCCGACATCCTCAAGATCCCAGATGGGCCGGAAAAGCTTTCGCTGCCTTCCGCCAACCTACCCGTGTCCGATCTCATCAAGTTTCCGCTGCCACCGCAGCGCAAATCCATCGTTTTCGCCGACCCCACCGATTACCTCTGCGACATCCGTCCAAGCATTACTGCTTTCGACGTGCTGGAGATTCCGGTTCCGCCTTTGTTCGTTGTCAAAGCCCTCGGCTGCGCGATCCTTCAAGACCCCCGAAATCGCGTCCATTGTCCTTGTCCATTCGCCCGCGCACCGTGACAAAGGCGATCGGTACCAAGCGGCATTTCGTGTGAACCCCTTGGCGCCATCGACCACCACAATTCGCCACGCCGCGGAGAAAAAATGGGCTTTTTGAGCATTTTTCAGGCATTTTGTGACCTCTTTGGCACATTCTAATATGCCCTTGGTGACCCGTGACACGTAAGAAAATTTTCTTATATTTTGGGTCCTGTGACGCGTGACATAAGAATTGAACGAAATGGTACAGTATTTTGCCTAGTCGTACCAGGTGCTGGTAGGTTTATTGTCATATCGTTTTTCCGTACCGTCCTAATCATTTCATTGTATTTTTACCTTTTTCCTATCATAGTAAGCCTACCATGTAAGCTCGAGTTCTTTCGATCTGATCTCCCCCACTGGGGTTTTACTCACAGGGGTTTTACTATAAGTCCTTGTTGTCTCTCTGGGTCTGTGCACTAGAGACATATGTATCCCACCTACTTCACCTGTAAGTCTCGAGGGCGTCTTTCAGCGCTACTGATACATGTCCTGCAGGCTATATGTATGGGCTCAGTACTTTTATGTAACTTGTCGAGTTTCCGTCTTGTCGGACATGTGTAAGTATGTTTTTTTCCTTGTCCTTCTGTAACTGACAAATACATCAAGGCTGGATACTAGAACCCATCTTCTCCGTAACATCTTGTTCACGGCAACCAGACGGGTATCAACTACCGCAAACGCCATGCAACGTACGTCCAGCGGTTGCGCGACGGCCTCCGGAATGACAAGTCCTGGGCCACGGATCTACTCAACAGCGACGACTCGCTCGACTACTCTGGTACCCAGGAAGACGACGGCGAGATGGACCTGGTCGACGACGCATTCAATGGCGCGCCAACCGGTGTAAGTTGACCCTGCAGTATTCAACTAATTCCAGCTGACAACGCGTACAGAACTCATCTCATATATTACTCATATCACCGTTGATACGTATACCATAACTGGGACGTTTGATGCTCCTTTAGATAATTCCTTGGGCATCCCTGGGTGCTACATACAGTAAGCACCAACCATCACACTAGTACTCGTGGCCTATTGTTGTTGCAAAGTAGCCAATTTCATGTTCTGCCTTTCGGCAGAATTACGTCGGTCGGTTTGGGGAATATACAACCCGTCTCGAAGGTCGATAGACGACCGAGGTTAAGAGGTTGTTAGCACTTTAACTAATTAAACTATGGTGTCGTGAGCGATTAGCCAAAATTCTGGTCGTGAGTGCCATTTCTCACATACTGCATTTCGTCAAAATCACGCCGGCGTTAACTTGGCAGGTCGCTCTGGTAAAAATCTGTGGTCCGGAGCATTTGACCCCCACCTGCTATGGGCTGTCGCGCCCACTCCCGAGCAGGATTCAAATTTGAAGCTTTTTTCCCGCTGATTCAGCGAGCTTGATGCTATGTAGGAGCGAACACTGATCAAATCACGTTTTTACTCATTAGGCGATTTTTCGGCATTTCCCGGGCCAAAAAGTAGCAATTTTACAGTGTGCGCACAAGGAGGCGCGATCGCATTTGAGCTTCTTTTCGTGACACCGGACACACGCCTAGGCGCCGCCGTTCGGCGTTCATTAAGGAATGACTTCAGATAGTGAATTAAAAGTGGCGCACAGGTCTTTTAATCTCCAGCGTTTTGGGCATGATTAGCGGGTACATGATAGACTTCGAAGTATGCTGTATGTACATGTATGGGGTCGAAATCGGTATATTGGACGGCCTGGTCGTGTATGGAGCATGCCCACTACGGATCTTGAATACGATGGGCTCGGAATAATTCGCGTGCACTTCGATATCCGAGCCCAAGGTTGATTCGTATGCGATGCCAAGATCTGCAGTAGCACGCAGGTAGCGGTAAACGCGCTTCACAAAAGTGAAGTGTGTGGTCCGGGGTTGGTATTGAATTGGGATAGCATTTGTACCGCGTATGCGATGTCAGGGCGTGTGGTCATGGCAGCATACATAAAGCCGCCGACCATAGACTGGTAATCATGCTTGATGTTAGTCTCCCTAGTCAGACCATTAAACTAGAGGTTTTTTTTTTTTTTTTTTTTTTTTTCTTTTGTGGGAGGGAGATGGAAAAAAAAACTGGTATAATGGTCTGATTTCAATCGCACATCAAAAGCCGTACAGCTCTTTGCAGAACTTAGGGCGCGGGCTCGAGCACAAGGACCCCTACGCGGTACAGGTCACGTGTGCACGTGGTCCAAAGGACCAACGGTTCCATGTTTGGACCATTTTTCTAGACTCGCGACCAGTCTGTTTTAGGTAACCGAACTTTTGATCACGAGACAAGCAAGTGATCAAAATGGTTCCTAAAACGACTGGGATCATTGGTTGACGTTTTGGCGGGACCCGCCAATCATGATTTCGGACTTAGGATTTTCAGCCCATCCACACCTCTCCTCTCCCCTTCCGTACTTTCAGAACGAGGCTGCTCAAGGCACAAGTTATATAGAGAAAGTTTCTTCATTTTTCATTCTGCGTCGATGGAGCACCATTATTTTCTGCCAAAATCCGAAACAAGTTGGTGCCATTCGACTTAGAATCGAAAACAGACCATCTTTCCCTATACAAGTTTTTACACTTTTTTTCAAGGTGCGGAAGGTTGAAAATACGAAGTCCAAAATCATGTTTCGCGGGATCTGCCAAAATGGCAACCAATGATCCCAGCCGCTTCGCCAACCGTGATAAGCGCAGCCACGTGCTTGGCGAACGCGGTTGGTCACGAGCCTACCATTTTTCCACCCTTTGTTGGCCTTTTGGCTCAGTTGTATGTCCCTTGATTCACGTGCATTATTCATCATGCGGAGGTTCCGTGTTCGATCCCGGCTCGTTGCGTGAAATGCTTTTTTTGATTAGAGTTTCAGAGTGGTGTTAAATTTATTTTCGCCTACTGTAACATGAATCTCGAGTTTATTATTATTATTATTCAGCCACGAAGTGATTCGCATATGTGTATCTGTGAGCCTTATGGCCATTCAGCTTGTGTGTGAGTTGAATTAACTTTTTGTGTTTGTTGTCACGCTCAAGTGGATCATGGACTAGGTTTTTTTCTCTCTGAAGCCCAGCAGATTAATATAAAGCACTGCTTTGATTCGGTGATGACTGGGGTTCATCCGAAGATGGCCAAGATTCTTGAGACTGTTTTCGACAAAGTAGAAAAGGTTGGAGGTGATGTAGGGCTCACAAAAAGCGGAGGACAAGCCAACGCACCTGGAAGGACAGTAATGGGAATACTCTGTATCTGTACAAGAGGGCGGGGGACCGCTTTGCGGTCCCCCACTTCGGTTGAGGAGGTTGCCAATTTCCCTCAGCTTCATCGCCCTCTTTATAAAGTTCCACGTGACTTTTAATTTTTCCAACAAATCTCCAAAATCTCCAAAATTATTGTGACCGTTTCATTGCGACGGAAACTGTCGCAATAATTTCCAGACATCCTGGTGCGTGGCATTCAAATTGAGCGAAATACTGTAGAATTTCATTCAATTCGGCAGTCACGCGTCACGCCCACTTTTTTTTATTCACACCGCCGGTTCCTCAATTAAAAAGGCATTTTAGTTAGGTACCCTTCCTTAAGTATACTAATACACATAAATTGGCTGCAAACTCAATTTTACATATCTGATTTGGGACTTGACCCAATGTAATCTTTAATTTAATCTATCAAAATCCAAATAAACATCTGCAAAACTTTAAGTATTGGCCCGCCTTTCGCCAGCAATGAAATGCAATGTGAAAGATAAGGAATAAATTGTCTTTAAGTGAGTCCCAATACTATAGTTATAAAGCCGGTCAATACACTTGTTGATACTTGAGATTTTGAATTGAGTTTAGAGGAAGATTAAATGAGAAGTATAAATTCTTGTTTAAAAGTTTCTTAAACCGGATATAAAACTTCAGGTTTCAGGAGCCATTAAATCTATTTGCACAGTCTGTAAATGAGGTTAATGGTGTCAGAAACTTCAAGTTTTTTATCCGGTTTAAGGAACCTTTAAACAAGAATTTATACTTGTCATTTATTCTTCCTCTAAACTCAATTCAAAATCTCAAGTATCGACAAGTGAATCAACTGGCTTTATAACTATAGTATTGGGACTCACTTAAAGACAATTTATTCCTTATCTTTCATATTCCATTTCATCACCAGCAAAAGGTAGGCCAATACTTAAAGTTTTGCAGACATTTGTTTGAATTTTGATAGATTAGATTAAAGATTACATTGGGTCAAGTCCCAAATCAGATATGTAAAATTGAGTTTGCAGCCAATTTATGTGTATTAGTATACTTAAGGAAGGGTACCTAACTAAAATGCCTTTTTAATTGAGGAACTGGCGGTGTGATTGCGGCAATAATTTTTTCTCAATTTATGAGATTTCTTTTGGATTTTAATTGTACTAAAAACCAGAAATAGGTGCCGAATTGAACGAAATTCTACAGTAGTACAGTACCTAATTTTTGGAACCCATTTTTTCTTGATTTTTGGGTGAGATTTTGGGGATTGGTTCAAGTTGATTTACTCTAAACAGTCACGTGTACTATGATGTCATGGGGGTGGAGATTTCGCTGCGGCCCAAGAGGTGAGTGATCGGAAGATCTTGGCATTTGATCTGGCCACGCGAGGTGGCACGGATCATCGTCATCAAATGTTGGCAGCATCAACGGCTCGTTCGGCATACTTGCTCAAGAGGTGAGCGAAAGTCTTGTAAAATAGCAAGAGGAAAAGTCGGCAACCGACCGGGCACGGCTGTTCAAGGGGAAGGCGCAATGCCTGTCTTCCGACGAGTTCTTCCAGGCCGTGGGGGAGATTGAGACGAATCGGAGCGCGAGAGAGGCTGGGAAGGAGGCGAAGAAGGTGGAAAGACAGCGAATGAAGGAAGCAAGGGACGAGATCGAGAAAGAGTGGGCGGAAATGAAGAAGAAGCACGCGGTGCTTGTCGAGGAGTGGGAGAAGGAGTGCACTGGGTTGATCCAATTGGGCACCAGTAAGAAGGACTTGTCTTCGAAGCTAAAGTTGGGCAGAAAGCCGCAGCTCCCAGCCATAGATGACAAGGAAGACGACATCGAGGAGGATGAGATTGATGTGTGACGTCACGCTATCCAAGGAACCCGACATGTGACTGATCAGCTGTCGAGGGCATTTATTTTTTATCTGGCTACATTTCATGCACGTAATTGGTGAAATTATCCAACATAGCTCCCCATGGCTTCTGGTATCTACAAACTTAAATCCAGATTTTATTTCTTTGCGTTGCAGACTCGGCAGTGGAAACATCAAAGTGCGTATCCAAGGAACCCTACTATACTGTAGCCATTTGAGCTCCGAAACCAAACACTACCATCTATATCGATAGATGCCGCTCTATTATTGGATATCGGATCGTCTGCAGATTTGGTGTGAGATGAAGAATGACAATGGATTGAATTGTCCCACCACTCTTGGGAAGGTTTGAATTGCTGGGTTCAGCCAGCCTGAGGGGACGATGCGGCTTAGTAATAAAACTCGATGCACTCTGATGCCGGTTTCCCCATGCGTATCGCGATGGCGCTAAAGTCCTTCTTAGCACCAGTGAACACTTTCCAAAAGCTCCCGATTTCCAACCCACTCCACTGCAGACGACTGGCATAATAGGCCGGTGCGTCTTCAATAAGTTCGGTATCCCCGCCCGCCAATGATGAATCAAGGTTAACTCCTTGATTAGGCAATGTGGGGCACGGAAGTGTCAGGCATTCCATATTCGGAATAACAGCCATATTATCTTGGACCTCCCTGGGGATTCTTGTTTTCCTGGTGGATTGTCCAAGTTCCTTGTCCAACGAAGAACAATGCGTAGACCAAAGACAATGAAGTGCCCGGTATTTGTCTTCAAGGGACTTGAGACGGCTGCTTCGAGGGATCATCTACATGGTCATGTAGTTTGGGAAGATTCAAGACGGCCCAGAAAATGACGGCTTACAGCACAATCAGGGGACCGGGGCACGGCAGCCGGCCTGAGGCTGACACCCAGAGCTTTGGAATCTCTGAATCTCCGGCAACTTCGCGGAGTGGACGCCTTCGGGCGCTCGGGGGCCCGCATCCGCGAGCTGAAGGGTGAGGTGGTGGTGTGTACGCTTGTTTGTAGACTCGCGACCAGTTCGTTTCACACGCACTGATCACGAGGGCAAGATAGATAAGTGCTGTGAAACGACTGGAACATCATGTCATGATTTTGGCAGATGCCATCAAATGTGATTTCGGACTTGGGATTTTCACCTCACCTTCAGCCAACATTCAGCTTCTCGTATCTTCAGAACCAAGCCCGCAAAGACCTAAGTTGTTGAGAGAAAGTTGGTTTATTTTCAATTTTGAATCCATTGGGCACAACTTGTTTTTGGCCAAAAGGAAAAACAAGTTAGTCTCATTCTACTTAGAATTAAAAACTGTTCATCTTTGCCTATATGACTTTTTACACCTTTTCTGAAGGTATGGGAGGTCAAAAATTCCAAGTCCAAAACCTCATTGCGGCATCTGCCAAAATGGCAACATGATATCCCAGCCGCTTCGCAACGTAATAAGCGCAGCCACGTGAGAAGCGGTTGGTCACGAGCCTAGTTTTCAAGTATGTATAGGATTCCTTACAGTGATGTCATGTGATCCGTCACGGGCTTTGATGCGCAGAATCCACCGCGCAACTGAAAAATCAGTCATTCGAAGGGCTTCAATTTACTCGGAAATGGCCCAAACTGCCCAGGGTTTCGTCCCAAAGATGGTCGGATTTATTCGGTCCCTCGACCGATTTGGGAAACCCTTGGAATGGCGAGGTTGCCTTCGAAGTCCATGAATATCATCGTCTTCGGCCACACTATCGTTCTCTGATTCGAGGGGAGATTAGAAGCTCGAAGCTACTTACGACGTATCCCACGGATGACTGCGCCTCCTCGTGACCGCCTCGTATCAGTCACGCCTCCTCTTAGGGCTTCCACCCGTTGCCGCGACGGCAACGGCCGTCGATTTGACGGGTGGTCGACGGGCACGGCCCCGTTGTTTAGACGGCCGTTTTTTGGGTTTCTAAATCTCTGACGGGACGGCACGGTCAACGGTACGGCCGTCGACGGTAATAGATTTGGATTAATCTATTTAAAAACCCCCCTTGTTGAGAGAAACCCCGGGTTGCCGGATCAATTTTCTATTTAACAAACCCCCAGAACTTTTGTGCTATTTAACAGCCTGGTTTTAAATCCGCCGAAATCCCGCGCCGTGTCAACTGCAATTTGTGCAAATTCCATCGCATGAGCTCATTTGAAGCCCGGTTTAAATCTGATTCGATCACGAAAGCGGAATGTTTGACTGGATTCAGAACGATGTTCCAACGCCTAGTACCTCGATCGACTCGGTGGGGACTCCGATTTCAGAACAGGCCACATCCCGAATGGAGGAGAGGCTCGTCGTTGAACTAGCAGAGTCCGGCCGGCGAGCAAAGCAAGGAGAGATGGATGGACCTGAAGTGGAAGGGGGTGGGCCGTACTATGGTGAGCGACACCATACTCCGCAACTTCTCCTGTAACTTGCTTGAAAGCTGTTTGAACATTGCCATAGTGATTATTCGGTACAGTAGACCGGTGAGAGTGAGCTGAATGAATGGCGAGCCAGGCCGAGGGTCCGAGTGATCTAAAATCAGATCCAAACACCCACATCGTGATCGCTGACAGATGTCACCCAATTGCAACAGATGGAACCCATAAGAAAGATGTCAACCAGGGCGACAAGTTGTCATCAAAGATGCTGAATTGCAGATGTAAGCTGTCAGTAAAAACGTTGCAAAATCTGGGTAATTTTTATACAGTATATACCGCCAAAGTGCTGTCATGTTGAGAGCAGCTGGACCAGTCACCTCGCACCACATGAAGCAACATGTGTGTACATCTGGTATGTATGTGGCCATCAGCTGTTCAGTGCAGCTGGTTTTTCAGCTGACCACCACCTATCTCACTATGTGTAGAGCACGTATTCACGCCAGCTGTCTTGAACTTTCCAATAATATTATCAAGGGAAACATGAATCCTATATAGCCAAGGGCCACTTGGAGGGGGAAATTCTGTAGCCATATGAGCCTCTGTAGTGGCCGCCGATAGGCAGAATATTGAGAAGCCCATTACCATGGCAAAGACGACATTGCTTACGATAGTTCACAGTGCTACCTTGTACTCTCCAGGAAATGTGTTCCAATTGCGGTGTTTTCCAGTGAATGAGATCTTGTCGAAAGATGTGAATCGAGTTTGAGTGCATTCAGCATTTTGAACTTTGAAGTGTATTTCTTTGGCAGTTAATACCCCATAATCACAGTCTATCTCTCGGTTTAAATCTTACCTTAATGCTTGAACTTGAACCTTGACTTGTCCGTCAGGGCCATTGTGTCTTACCGTGATTGCCATGGATGCAGCGCGGCGGGCGGACGGGCATATGAGACGCAGAGAGTTAGAGGGTCAAATGCCAGCCCCCGACCGATCGTGATCGAGTCGCCGGGACGTCGCGTATCAGGCTAATAGTGATAGGCTTGCTTGTCCGTCGCAAGTGACAAATCCGAGCAAGTCCCGGGTCCGTCCGTCGAGGATAATGATCACTTGGCACGTGAGCGCGAGGATGGTTCGTTTTGATGGGTAGCAACAACACCAAACACTTCTCTTCCCTCTTCCCTCATCTCCTCCACTCGCATCATGAGCTCAGCCTCAGAGCTGCCTGTCGTCCCCGGCCATTTCCGTCAAGGTTACATCGTATACACGGCCTTTGTGGTGCCCAGCTGTGAGGAATCAAAAGATTTGAAGAGGGATTATGCGAAGCACGAGCAACTTACCGTAAGTCCCTTATACCATCTATTCAACGGACGATTTCCGGACAGGGCTCTGGCATGTGTCCTTCTCTCCTCGACCGCGATAAAGTCACCAGCAAGACATCAATTAGCAACCCGGCAAGTGCTCATAGAAACCTCCTTTCTCTGCCTCGGTCGACTCTTCCTCGGTCGATTCTTCTTCCTTGGCGACTGCGTCCACAGGACCATGCCCTCAAACCTCTTCGCGTGCGGCGTATCGTTCAATGTTCCCACCGAGGCAATCTATCTTCGTCGTCAACTTGAAGACTCGCCTCTGAAGCAGAGACGTGGCTCAGCGCTCAAGACACTTCAAATGCATCTCAAATCCTCAAGCCCCAAAACTTCAAGATCTCAAGATTCAGTCCACAGCAAAATTCAAGGGTCGAGGCCTTAAGACTCGCGAATCAAGTCAAGCCTGAACTCAAGACTCAGTCCGCAGCAAAATTCAAGGTCTGAGGCCTCAAAACTCCCGAATCAAGCCACACGGCTCAAGGCTGTCAAACCCCCAAGACCTCACTGGGACAGTGTCGCCTCCAGATATCAAGACTCGACAAGCCGCACGCGCCACTCTCTTGGACAGGACCGCGCAAGCGGACACCGAGGGTGTGGCGACACGTTCCAGAAGGTCGGCGACATCATCAACATGATGGATACCCCCCGCTCAGTGCTCGGGATCAGTCTGATGACGAGTAGATGGCTGGGAAGGAGTGCGATGAGCTGAAATAAATGTTTACCTTGTAGATATCTTGCCCAGAATTCAACGCAATTGCTAATTCACGCGCAATGAAGCCTGAAAAATAATTTATGAAGATGTGTGCTAACACATGAATACAATGTGCACTTGGCAGCTGGCCACCATGCAGGAGTGCCTGCATGATGCCGCCATTGGAACCTGAACCTAGCGGTCAGCTCATCCGCACATGGCCGCCACTCGTCGGCGACATGTGGCGCACATGCTGGCTGCACCTGGCTGCTATGTGTCTGGCAAATGGCGGTGTATCTATTGGCGATATATTGTGCAAAAAATCAAGGTATTTTGCACACTCCGGAACGTGGAAACACAGTGGTAGGCGACCCAAATTTCATGTGAAATAAATTCCTCTTGTGAAAGTGTAGCTACCATCGAAAGGGGAGCATTTCTATGTAATCCTTACACGGAGGGAGAGCACTGCCTGTTTACCGCCACATTGCTATCTAAAGTGGGTGGCCAAGGCTGTGTGCGAGGTTGAGTTCATTGATGAATTTTATTGAGTGCAGGGTGATGGTTGCCGGACGGGAAGTGCATCCAGTGGCGTTGATGTTTCAGGAGACTAGAAAACAGCAACACACACGGACAACTTTATTTTCTGACTGGAGCATACATGCATCAGGACCAGGAGTATATAGCCGAGGGCGACTTCCAGCCTGGCGGATCCCCCGACAACGAATTTCGCATCCAGCTCGACCCCCACGACGACGACCCCGCCTTCCACAACGTCTTGGGCAGTCCCCCCTTCCCCCACACGCCCTCCTACAACGGCTCCTACCACAACTCCCCCTACTCAAACCACTCCGAGCTCAGCTTCTCCGCCGATCCCACGCAGGACTCATTCGCGCTGTTTGATGACGAGCCCGGTCAGCAGCAGGCGCGTGACGGGTACGACCCCGCCGAGTACGACGCCCCCCAGGCCGGCGGTGGGCTGCTGATGTTCAACGATGGCGACTACATGTCTGGGCCCGGCCCGTACGTTTCTTCCGTCCCCGTGGGCCCCGCGCCCGACCGCCACCGGGGCTCGTACGACTACAGCTCGCCCAACTCGAGCGACGCGCACCAGCAGCGGCACCAGAGCCAAAGCAGGGCGTCCTCGATCGCCTCCAACCACCACCAGCAACCCCAGTCGTCGCCGAGGATGAACGTCGCGCAGGCCTTCGACAACGTGACCTTCCGCTCGCCCAACTGGGGCACCGAGCCGCTACACCTTCCGCGCTCGCCGCGCGCCGCCTCCCCGCACATGCAGCAGCAGCAGAAACCGCAATCACCCCCGCGCTTACTCATGCCCGACGACAACTCGGGGCCAAGCAACTTCGACCCCCCCACGATCAACGCGCCTGAAGGCGATGGCCTCGGCGCCGGGCCAAGGCTGCACATCGTCCCTGCTACGCCCGTCAGTGGAGGCGCAGGCGTGCCGGGGTTCCAGGAGACTTTGCATCAGGGTGAGTTTTTATTTTATTTTATTTTTGGGGGGAAAGCCTTTGCGGTTTGCGTTCTGCGTTTTGCGTCTGGTTTTTTTCCTCATCACCACATGGCGGATGCGCCCCGATAAGCTCGGATCGTATGCTAACACCCGTTTTTTTTTGTTTAGTCACCGAGCAGCAAGACGAGTACCGTGCTGAGCAGCAACAATCAAACACATACGACCCCGCGCCAGCGCAACCGGGCGGCCACGGACGCACTGGTTCCAACGCCTCCGTGAACTCCAACTCCAACTCCCCCTTCCTCTTCCCCTCGAACATGCTCCCCGGGCCCGGTCCGCGCAGCGCGTCGGACCACGCGTTGGAGCCCCCGAATAATTTTATTAGGCAGATGGGCAACATCGGGAGCGCGCTGGACGACAGCATGGGGGACGTCCTGCATGAACTTCGGACTATCGCAGGTTTACTCCAGTTTGCAACCCGGGTGTTGCCCACTGGCAAAGCATTTATTCGTCGTATCTATGATGCAACCATCAAACTCTCGCCATTCCGCCGACGCTGCATTCCCACCGAGGCCCGTCGAGACCTTCTCTGGTGGTTCCGCTGTCTCCCATCATGGAACAGGATCTACTCCATTCGGTCCCACCTCCCTGGTGTCATCATCTTCACTGATGCCAGTGGTGATTTTGACAAGGGCATCGGCGGTCATCTTGGTCCCCGAGAGAACCCGGACGATTTCTTCGCCACCTGTGTACCTCGTCGACACCACAAGAAGACAATTTTATTCAAAGAACTATGGGCCCCCCTAAAAATCGGTTTTCTCGGTATTTGACTGTAATGTGGCTACAAGGATTGTTATCCTCGTAACCGCGGCTGGGTAGGAGACTGCCAAATGTGTTAAAATAAACTTTCTGCACATTATATCAGATGACACCGGACACCGCGGAATCGGAACCAATGTTGGATTGCCAAGACGTTGGAGCTCGCCACGTTTAAGGCTGTAGATCTTGGGTCTGTGAGAAGCAGCCGAAGAGCACGCTGACCTTCCTGTATGACACCGGAAACCTCAACCCCCCAGGCGGCCACCTCCGCCAGTTTTTCTAATGGTTTCCGAGCTGTGCGAAGCTTCGACGGCGCCGTCTTGCTAACTGAGGAGCGCGGCTGGTGTGTAGTCTCCGAGTCAGTAAATTGAACTGAACCATTCTCAGTGAAGAATGAAATGGATTTGGAATTAGGGATCAGTCGCTGACTCGAATCGACTGCGGACCATTTAAGTTCTTCACCATGAAGAGGTAGATATCACCCCACTGCCGGTTCCCGGACCCGTAGGTGTCGCTGCTTCAGCCCGTGTGAGTTTCGCACGCAAGTTGGCCAGCTCCGTGATGGACAGGGGAACGGCAGGTTCATCGTCAGCCATGGAAACTAGTGAGTTGGAGGTGATAAAGTCACATCCAAAGTCTTATTCCCTTCATTAGCCATCTGGCCAGCGACGAGGCAAGTAAATCTTGGCAGCGCTGTTACAGGAGGTCTACCGGCATCCAGTATGGATCAAAAGGTACCTGCAGGTACCTTGCTTCAAGGTCTTTTGAGGAAGAATGAAGTATTTCGACGTACCTGAATGTAAAGTCATTTTCGATCATTTAGGCCGTGGCTGGGTGGACGGATTCTGGGGATGCCGTGCGTGGGAGCATTACGGAAGGCCAGGTGCGTTAGAGAGTTGCCTGTAGGCCCCTTATTCGTGGGATTGGGACATGTGAAGGACGACTTTGGCTCACTTGAATGCAATAGACATATCTGACCGTAATTGGCCATCTATGCAGCGAAAGTTGCGGCATTGCACATCCTTGTGATCGTGGCCGGAGCCAAGGCGAAGGCGTCGAGAGAACGAGCCATCGCGTGTATCAGTGATGCATGCAGTGCCGATGCGGCCGTCACTCCCAGATCCATCACTGCACAGGCAGAGGTCGTGCTCGTATACGCGCGACTGCGCACGCGCCAAGGCCTCGACTTTGTCGGGGGCAATGCCGTAGGTGAGTGACAGACCCTTGTGTATCCCGCGAGTAAGAAATTGCACGACCAGGGGAAAAGGTTTTCAAAAAATAAAATAAAATAAAATCCAGCAGGCCCTATTTTCCAAGCCTGTAATCGATTTCATCATCCTCGGGTTCTCCTTCTGCATCAGCATCGGTTTCCCCATCGTCCGTTCCCCCGCCTGCACAAGCCAGTGCGTTGTTCATCAATTGCGGGTAGAGCACAGCCGGGCTCCGGACAGCGGGTTCCCCTGGCGTAGACTTCGGTCTAAAGGAATTCTTGAGCGCTGCCATGCAGAGCTCCAGGTGGTGGGTCGAGTGAGGAGGTTGGATGGGGAGCAGGCGTTCAGTCTTGAGCACTTCGTGTGCGTTGCGAATTTGCTCTCTCGTCTGCAAAGCCCTTAGCCCAAGAGCACTTAGTACGGAGGCGCTGCTAACCTTATATCTGAAGTGGAGTGATGTACCGTTCACGTTGCCTAAATATAAGCGACGACCTACAAGCAACAGCAATATTTTTGGGGATCATGAGAAAAGAAAGAGAACAGAACAAAAAACTCACCGACCTCCCCCTCCAACCACTGAATGTCGGTTGTGGGTCCGTGGCCGGGGCTGGGAAGCAAGGCAGGAGAAGACGCGGTGACTTCTTGAAACGCTCCGGGAACCCCGTTCAATGCAGCTTCCGACGAGATCTTGTTCTTGCGGGAGGGCACCGTTGCCTGCAATGCTCGTAGATCTCTCTGTGCCCGACGCTTCAGTCTCGCAGAGGATGCTCGGGTAATCCGATTGTTGGTCGTCATTGGAACGGGAATTGACAGAAAAAGGGATGAGGGCGGATTTGGATGGTCTCAAAAACACTGCGGGAGATTGGGGAGAGCACTCTCCACGAATTTTAAGTCACCCGGCGCAACCAAGAAAAGATAATAATAGGCATCATTTGATGCCTATTTCGACAGCAATACGGACCCCACATGCCGCTTCCGTCCCCTCGTGGAGACAAAAATACGAGCAGCTTGGCTGCGACGAACATTCACGATGAAAATTTCGAGAGACCTCCATTCGAGAGGGCAGTAAAGCAAATGATCTAACAAGATGTTCAGGTGGACTTTCTCTTACAAAACGAAAATGCTGTTGAAGGGATATTTGTGACGCTTGCAACTCCCCCATCATGACATTGGGCCATCCATATTGGGATGTGCCGGAACAATGATGTCTTCTTCCAGAATATGCTCCGCCAAGAATGCAGTGTTGTTATCTGCAGGGGTTATCCAGTGGACCCTTTTTACAGTCTGTCACCAAAAAAAATGTGCACCCCCCTATTTTGTCATAGTTTGGCAACCACTTGAGATTTTGAGCCAAACTAAGATGTCACATTGTCGAGAGAGCCGGCGCCGACGTTTTGCATATGTTGATCGCATCATAGTATCCTGATGTGCCATCAGAAGAGGCCAAATATGGAAACCTGTATTTTTTAGCTTGATAAATGATTTTTTGGGAGAAAATCTAAATCATCCAAATTGTAGCCTGAGATCCACTGTTATTAAAGCGCCCAGCCTCCCTTTCTATGCCCTCACGAGCATACTTGCCAAGTTCCCGGACGTCTGTGACCGTCCCGTGTTCGGGGAGAGCCGTCACATCCTCTACGACGTCACGTTCGGGGCAATCCAGATCCTGCTTGCACGCAAGCCCGAGGAAGCGGTTCCCGCGCTCATCGAGGACCTCATGAGCACAGCTTTGTCCTGCCACGGTCCGTTTCCTTCTCCCAATTGTCTTCGGTGCTCATTTGCTCTGCGCGCAGTCTTCACGGAAGAGGAGTATGTAATCGCAATTGGTTCATTGAGTGCGAGTTGAATGGACTTTATTAGACTCGGAACCAGTCTCTATGTTGAGCAACAAGACGATCTTGCTTTTGTGTACGCCGCCATTGTTTCCTCTCCTTCGCCGTCCACACAGGAGGCATCGGGGCGGCGGGTGCGCTGGACAAGGCTGCAGGGACCCGTCTGACGGAGTTACGTAAAGTACTGATCTGGATCAAGACTGCAAGCGCACAATTTAGCTGCAATAAACTACGCCGTAGTCCCGACAAGCTGCAACGAATTTTTTAAAGACACTGGGATAAAAATATTTGGTCGTCCCCCGCTCCAGCCAAACGCTCTCGATGGTTCGTAAAAATGTGGATAAAGTCCTGAACCCCACTGTAGGCTAGGTGATTGAAGTCCGGTAGGCCAACTCCGCCCGTCGTGCTCGCCTTATGCTGCCGGTCCGTCCAGGCATCCTCCAATTGATCAAGAGCTGAGAGCCAGTCCTTGAGAACAGGCGCCATGGCTCGGAGCATCGGAGGGAACTGTTTTTGAAAATCTTTGACTTGGACGATCCTCTTGATAGTCCCCTCACGCTCATCGGCCGAGCGCGACCTTAAATGCAGCCGCCACGTCATCTCTTGGCTCGACATAGGAAGCACCTCCGTACTTGGACGGCGGGCATGGAAAAGGGTGGCCCAAACTGCGGTGTAGAAGAACGCCCAAAGGTCGTCCAGGGGGGATTGTAAATAGGGTTCTGAGGCACTGAACGCTTCCCGTAAGCGAACAGACATGAACTCGACCGTTCCCTATGCCAGATTGAGTATATCCAAGTGGAGTTGAATAAAAATAAGGACTTACCGATAATGACCTCGCATCACTGTGGTCTGCAGCAAAGTAGTCTTGCAGATAAGCCGACAGATCGAAATCAGTCAAGATAGCTTTACAGACGCGAGGTCTGCCAGAAGCAACCAAAGCATTTTCGAGCTCCGAGGCGCGTTTCGGGTCCCAGGTGCCAACGGTCACCGAGACGGGCGACTCCAAGTGAATTGATTGTAACTGCTTTGTGAGATCCTCCGATTCCTCCTTCAACTTGGTATCGGCGCCCCAAGACTGAACTCGATCCTGACAAAGTCTTAGAATGTTCCCGATGCTAGGGTCGCGTTGAAGCCAGCCTCGCTCATAAGCAGCCAGCCACCCTAAATATAGATTAAAAAAGGTCGATGCTCTGGGTACTATCGCACCTAGAAGCGCGTGGAGTATCGATTCACACAGATCTCCAGCACTAGCGCATCGTTCCAAAGACATCCCCTCCTCCTCCATAACGCAGACAATCATTGGTCGACGGTCAGGGTTGGGGCTAACTTTGTTATCCTTGGAGAACGCCCAATGAAGAGTGTCCTTTTCGTTTTCTGTGGGCTCGAAAAGAGCAGAGGAGACAGGTCGCCCGCTTTTGAAGCAACCTTGGAACCAGGTCTGTGTGATGGGAAGTCCGAAAAGGCCGGAACAAGCGGAGGCCATCGCCGTTTCGTTCAGCGGCCCTGGGCCAGAGGTTGTCGGAGAAGAAATTCGGACAACACAGGTCGCAGACGACGACAAACCATCGGCAGCCGTATGGAAGCGCGAGGCTGGGGTTTGAACGGTCTCCAGATCACCCTCGGGAGCGAAGGCTGCGCCAAGTGTGCGAAACTCCGTGGGAACGCATGCTGCGACCGCCTCCTCGTGGTACTTCACAGATCGGATCTCTATAGCAACTCGTGAGGATAGGCGAGATAGAGCGAGGCAAACAGCCTGTGCGTACGTGGGATGTCGGCAGGAATTGGTGGTGCCGGCGACTGTTGGCTCCCAGGGGCTTGAACACAGGTCAGACTGGGAACTCGAGCGCAGCCAGCACTTACAGGAGGGCTGCGGGGATAACGGCTTGCGAGTTTTCACCAGCTCGGAAGATGCCGGTTTTTTGCCGCCAGAGCCTCAAGTTCAAGTCATTTTAAAGCAACAGGGAAGACAGGAAAGCCAAGCGTACCCGTTTGCTTCTGACCCAGGGTGGTGGTCTTCTTGGCGTCGCGCTGATCTACTACGCATCCACACCAATCAACACATTGCCAAATACTAGTGAGAACTTACCTTTGCGGTCTCTCGATGCCTGGGTTTTGGATTGCGTCGAGGCTCGCGTGCGGCGCGGGCCACCATCCAGACAGGTCTGAGGTTGCAGACCAATGAATGAAGCCACTTGGATACGAGTGTCGGTCAGCAGGCCAAGTTGAGCCTTGATTACGAGTGTGCCACGGCCTCTGCAGCTCAGAGAATGCGATAGGAGGGACACACGACGAGCGTTGTAGTCCATATTTTCGCTCCTGCACAGCGCAAGCTGATCACCGTCGGTGAAAGAGGGGAATCCCGCATCTTCGGCGTCCTGCCAGAGGAAGACGGGCCAGAGCATGCGCACTACGTCTTTGCGACCGGAGGTGGATCGAAGATCGCACGGCAGGCTTGCAGCGAGGCCGCCGTTGTGGAAGATAAGGACCCGAAAGTCGCAAGTGACCTGGTTATAGCCAAAGACGAGCCTCAATGCGCGCTCGGGGGTGGCGCTACGGAGAGCACGGGCGTAGGTTCCCGCCTGCCATATGAGCTCCGGCCACGCCTTCTTCACCTCCACGGGAATCCGAACTTGTGGATTTTTCGCAGCCGAGAAGCCCCAGCAGCAAGGAAGGGCCTTGGGATTGAAGTCCTTTTCGTGGAGCCCCACGATATCCGGTTTCAGCGGAGCCGCGGAATCGATGCCGTCCGCGGTAGCCTCATCGTTGGGGTGAAAATGGAGCTGCGGATACCATCGTTTCTCTCTGGGCATCAGCACGAACTCACCGACACTGGGGTGTGCCTGGGCGAGACGGTCGTAAGCGCTGTTGATTGCCTGCCCGCAGTCATTGAGGAAGACGCAAAGAGTTTGATAGCTCTGCGACTCCCGATCGACAGGTTTCGTTCTCGAGGAAGGGATTTCAATCCCGTCGAGGGCACTCGCCACCACCGCGTCATCTACGAGGCAAATGTGATCGTCCAGACGAGGATGGAGCGGCCCCTTCTGCCCGCTGGTGATCAGGGCTTTGGTATATGCTGACTTGAGGTGCTTCGGGGAAAGCATCTGCGAGATTCTCTTGGGCGAAAATTGCCAGATGTGGCCACCAAACTCGTCGGCGATATCCTTCTTCAGCTCTGACTGAAGCGAGGCGACAGGCGCTGTGTTCAGCGTTGTGGCGTGAGCGGTCGTTCGACTATGTGGAGTGCTGTGGGTGGTATCGGACGAGGGGGTTTTTACAGGCGTAACGGGCACGGAGGCCATCGTTGAGAGTAAATGACGTGTTACCAACAATCACATCACGTGTTAGCCGGTAAATTCCGAAACATCTGATGTGGCCCGTCCCGCCGCGGCGACCGAAATTGGTGATAATTGACTCATTCTGCTTGCTACCCGGAGGTATTCTAGCGCCGCTGTCCGAACGACGATTCGGTCGGGAGAGTCCATTTGTACGCCGTAAACAATTACAGTCGTAAACTAGGAAGCGAAACGCTCAAGCGGCGCGGCGCTTTGGGCGCTCTGTGCCGCAGGAGCTTGCGTTGCAAGATGGTGCACGAGATTGACTTTATGTATAGGCGAAATCAAATGCCATTCGCAATTTTGCCCCAACATAGGACGACCAGTGTTACAAATGCGGCATAGATACAGTGGTGTTTAAATGTTCTGCACGCAGCTGTTTGGGCTTGTCTGTGCACCGAATTGCTCCAAATAAAATCCTACCATGGACCTTGAGCAAATTGAAGATTTTTGGAATGGTTTACCATATACCATACCTTGACTGATGTCTCACAATATATTCTTGCATTTTCTGAAAACCCGAGTCTCTGGGTTCAAATGAAGTCACAAAATGATGATAGTAGCATGAAAGTACTTGTAAAAGCAACCTAATTCATCTTTTGGTTGACCCAAATAGGGCCCACAATGCCTTGTGCAAGTCAGCCATTTTGCTCAAAAAGTACTATGTAGAAAATAGCCAAAAATGCCCCAAATGGCCATCTTGTACAGGCCATTGCAAGCTCAGATCTCCACGGATTCAAGTGAACCAAGGGGCAAAGAGACTCCGTTTTCCAAGCCCTTTAAGACTAGCATGACCATTTTCCGATATCGCTCAGATCCACAAACCCGGTTTTTCAGAAAACAACAATTTAATTTATTGTGGGATAACAATCGAGGTATGGTATACGGTAAACCATTCCAAAAATCTTCAATTTGCTCAAGATTTATGGTAGAATTTTATTGGAGCAATTCGGTGTGCAGATAAGCCCAAACAGCCGCGTGCCGAACATTTGAGTGCCACTGTAGGCATCGTTCCCATCCTTCTTGATGCGCGTCCAGGCTGTATTCACAACGAGGCGACGTTAGCGGCCGGTAAAAACGACGCTGATCTGATGACGTACTTTCCGCTTCCATCACGATTTGGTGTCGCGAAGTGTCGGCAGAGATAGCCGGAATCGCGGATTGCACTCAGGCTGAACCGAGGA
Source organism: Mycena olivaceomarginata (assembly GCA_029378375.1). Lineage (NCBI taxonomy): Eukaryota > Fungi > Basidiomycota > Agaricomycetes > Agaricales > Mycenaceae > Mycena > Mycena olivaceomarginata. Next base: position 173,580 of record JARKIC010000066.1, on the reverse strand, counting down.
CTTGGACGGGACTTAAAGCCTTCAGATTTGAAGTGCCGCCTTAGTCCAGATACAATCCCGGCATTGAGATGCCATTGAGACCGAGAAATCACGCTTTCAAAATGCAAGTCACACTTTTCACAATAGAGAGCGCCGCTTTTAGGTTGCGCAAAAATCGGCATGCCACTTTTTAAAAACTTTTGTGTGCACCTCAAATTCACACACCCTGATGCTATTGCACCTTGTTAATGCCCTTTAGAGGAAAAAAAGAAAAAAGCGGCATGCCACTTGGGCTCAAGCTCTCTAATGAAAGCAGCCGCTTTTTACACTCTTTATAAAATTAAGCCTGTCTGAAGCCTTTAAACTCCACTTTTGGTTCATCAGACCCAGACCTTTGGATTGCACAGTTAATTAGCACTTTGGACCGCTATTGGCTGTGAGGAGCCTCACAGCTACCCAGCGAAAGAGGATGCGAGGCCGCGAAGCGGGCGGGCAGCCGCTTGTTAAATAAAAGGATAAGCCTATCAAAGAGCCTTTGTCAACAGCATCACCAGGTGCGGACCAAGTGCATTTAACACACCTGGCTTCTGAGTGCGTCATTCTTTGCCCCGGTGCAAGTTTTGGGTAAACCAGAGCACAGCAAAAGCACGGCAGTCAGTCGAGTCCCGTGACCGCTACCACCATTTTTGCGAGGCACACGATAGCAACTTCATTCTGTTCATCACAGTGAAGCCACGCGAACAGGGATGAAGGCAAAAGAGCATGAATAGGGGCTAAAACACAGCTAATTCCCAAATGCGGTAATACCATCTTTTCCATCACCGATTTTTGGGAGCGTTGCCGACCACCATGAACAAGGAAAGCAGCAGGTGTTGATACGATCTTGCCATCCCTCCGAGCTTCCATGGTAGATAACGTGCGTCTCACGTGATGAAGGATTTCGTTCGACCTAAAGATGTTTGCGACATGGTGTACCGCACTGATAGTGGTTACCCTGCTCATTATCATGACAAACTGTACATGGCTGTGGTATCAGAACCGGCGGCTCACCAAACATCTGCGGACAGTCCGCGGGAAATGGAACATTGATGATGCCTCATTGCTGAGACGGAGCTTCTCTTATTGCATTCCGAAATATCCCATCCGACTCTGTGCCGGATATCAAAAAAGCTCCGTCTCGGGCCATCCCTGGAATGGCTTCTCTTTTACGTGTTCCACCCGCCCGCTCTCTCGTACCTCCTGATTGGAGTGTGTGGCATGACTATCACACAGCTGCAGATCTAGGGGCTTGAATGACTGCACTCTGACTACGCCGGAAAGATTTCCATCGCAGTGACCACACTTTCAGATGTGATATACTCCGTCCTCAACGAGAGTATCACCAACCAATCTGCCGGCTATGCGACGACGCTGAATTCACGAATGGACGAAATCCAAACCACCATCAATAATAGTGGCGTCTTTGAATGGGTTAATTGTATATAATCCTTGGAAATTCTGGAACAACCGGCGCTCCAATAGACCAAATTATTTAACCAGACGTTGGTCCACAGTCTGGGGAGTACAGTCGACAGTCGATTGTGTTTTGGGGAACTGATTGATACCGCGGGGCAGGGTGCGATTTCTTCCCTTCTTCCCACTATTACCGTCGACTTTGCCTTCAAGTCCGCCTCAACTGTGCTGCTCTTGCTAAGTCCAACCCCTCCCAAGCCTGAGGCCTCATTCTCAAGTCATCAAGTCTTGCATCAAGAGTTTCCCAAGTACATTTTGTCTTATGCTACTGTACAAGCTCTTTCTCGGTCAAAGATTTCTCTCAGGCTGCTCCTGTGCCACTTAACGCCGTGATCTTCTGTCCGCTGGCGATGTTCGATAACTTTTAAGAATCAATCACATTCACAATCACAATATTCACTGATGCCCCACGACACTTGGTTCCGATGCTTGTGGACTGGGAACTATGTCTTGCTGTTTTTACTATGTATTCTGTAGCCCTAGAACTAAATATTATTTGGTTTCCCATTTTTTTTTTGACGCAACTCGAAACAAGGCCGATGAAAGTCCGATGAATCCGAAAACTGATCGCGGCCGTTGCAAACCATCAAAGATGCCGAGCCATTCGGAACTTGAAGGGAGGAGAAGTGAAGAGAAAGCAGAAGAGAAAGCAGAATAGAACAACGCAAATGCGACGATTACGCAGTGAGCTTGGGGATGACATTGACCATCTGGTCGACGTTGATAAACTGCACCCAGCTCTCGAGGCCCTTCGCGCTCTTGTGCCACACGAACGTGCTGTCTTTGGCGCCGCGAAAGAACGCGCACACGCACTGGTAGTGATCTTCGACCAGCACGTCCTTGCGCGCCACCCCGAGACTCGCACGGAAGATGCGGAACTCCCAGCCTTGGAGCGGGTGCCCGTCAGCGCGGGCCGCCTCGAGGGGGATGTCGAACTCAAGGCGCGCCCAGTCGAAGCCAGCGGGCTGGCCGATCGCTTTGATGTATGCAGCCTTAAGCGCGAGGAGAATGCAGAGGCGGCGCAGGACGACTTCGCCGCCGAGCTCGAGCGCAATAGACTGCATCTCGGGCGGAGTAAGCTTATGTGCCATCGACTCGATGTAGGTCTTGACGGATACGCCATGCGGTTCGACGGCGACCTGCTTGATGCCGAGGCCGATGTTGATGACCTTGCGCTGGATACCCTGGGTCATTGCCATACCGCACAGGGAGGTCTCAAACGCGAGGTGGTACCCGATCATTGAGTGGAGGAACTTTTCGGGAGGCATGTCGTCGGGTGTTTATATGTACATGCGAGTCGGTGACGCGCAAATAACGCCCAAAGTCGAAGCTTACAGACCTGCTCAATCCAGTGCTTTCCATTTGACGTGATGCAGTCGCGCCATTTGGCGCAGGGTATGCGGCGGTGGCGCATCATGAGCAGCGGGAGCATGTGGGTCATGACCTGGCCTGTGGAAGGTCAGCGTAGTACCAAACATGCTCCACGATGCACGCACGGAAAGTGTCCGCATTGGGGGGGTCGTATGGTATCTTGATGTGCTGTACACAGTCATCGACGACCTTGTGGCACGCATCGTACTCCTTTATCGATGCTCATGAGCGCCGATAGAGGGAACGCGCAGCGACACGCACCTCTTTCGTGTACTCACGATTGAGCGACAACATCCGGACAAGTATGGGGCAATCCGTAGACATCGCTGGAGAGCGGGGTGAGCCACGATCGCGGAGGAGGCCAGAAGGAGATTTGTGTGAGTCAGAAAAATAACCGAGGTGAGAAGAGGGCACCTTTATAAACTTGCCGGTCCTTTGTCCCCGAAACTGTGGATACTCCCACAGCAGGCGCCAATTCTTACCTTCTCTTTCCCCGAAGCTGTGGGCCCTCACACGCTACCGGAACTGAACGGCACTCAAGCGCTCATATTTACTTGGCCGCGAGTCGGCATCACGGACATGCTCGCGTGCCACCGGAGATTTACGGCACCAAAATTCTGGATGCTGGTTCGAGCGGATGTAGGCGAGCCGGGACTCTAGGTCACGGCTGAACATATCAACAATGTACTCGTTCGTCAATCGACCGAAAATTTGGAATCGGGGCTCGCGAGCCATAGCTGTAAGATTTAGACTAATTTAGATGGACCTAGCCAAAGAAACCTACTATCTCAAGCTATGGACCTAGCCAACCAGTTGGCTAGGGCCATCCAAGAGGCTGTAGTGAGTCATCAAGCAATAATGGAAAAAGAAACAGCTGCAGGCAGGGTTGAACCATAGCCCTTCTAATGATGGCAGATGAAGAATCAAGCCTTGTTACCCACTACACTAAATTGCTGATATAAAATCTTTTTGTTTCCCAGCTAGGGTAAGGCTAGCCTTACCCTAGCTGGGACAGCTCATACCCAGACCTAGGGCAGGCAAGCTGCCCTAGGTCTTCGATGTTGTTTGACACTGCTTATTTTGTGTTTTGGTGTGTTTTAAACCCAAACCAACCTAACCCAAACCTAGCAAACCCTAACCAACCTAACCACCCTAACCTCCTAACCAAAAATAACAATGTTCCCAGGGCCCCTAACCACCTAACCACTAACCTTAACTCTAATCCCTAACCACTAACCCTAACTGGCCTAACCAGGCCCTATGAGGGCCAGCACAGGTGAGGGAACAGCTTATTGTGTGTTGGCAAGACTACAGTTGGTTATAGTGCATCAGTTAGCTTTTATTATATAAGCCAGCTGGCTTGCTCTGGGTTCAATCCCCACTATTACCTTTTGCTATTTAAATTAAACCATTAGCCTATTTTCTTGGCTCTAGCCATGCATGGCTAGTGTCGTGGCTTGAGATAGTAGGTTTCCTTGGCTAGCTCCATCCCCAGAGCCTAAATCCTCCAGCCACGGGTGGGCTCGCGTAGCAGACGTGCACGATAATGCCAAATTTGAGTGGTTGGCGCGTCAGAATTGGTTCCACCATCGGCCCTCCTCTCCCTGACACCCCAGCCCAACGTTCCGTGAGGAAACAATAGAGGGTACGCGAGCGGCTCCCAAAAACGGCTGAGGGTGGACACAGATTGATTTTCGCCGTCCGTAGTAACAACAATCATTCGGCGAGCTTTGATTTCGCCTGGAGTGGGGTTTCCGTCCGACATTATTGCCGCAATCTCTGCTGTTCCAGTATCTTCAAGTTGGAGTTCTAGGTTCCTGTACCCCTGAGACGCAAGTAGACCGAGATGTTTCAGGGCACCAGCCAGTCGATTAACACGCAAGAGCGCTGCTTTGAATGTGTCAATCCATTCCGTAGGAATTGTACTTGCCCACGCCGTATGAGGGGGTAAGGTGTCCAAAAATCCATCATAGAGTAACCAGCGAACTGCGGAGTTTTCATGCGAAGGTCGAACACGATGATATACACGTCCCTGTATGGCTAGGAAGGACGGCGGGCCGGAAACGTCAGGAAAGGGGTGCGTGGTTTCGAGTGAGGCAAAAGAAAGGACCAAGTTCAGTATTCGTGAAAAATGTGAGATCCTTGGGTCGTTTATGAACGAACTGTACTCGGGAGGTAATTCAGGTAACGGTTTAACATCGTTGAATCGTGCCCCATTGGGCCCACAGCGAAAGCCCGATGACTCTCCAGTAAGGAGTATAATACCACACGTCCGACAGGAATGTGTGTGGTTACCGCGTTTGACCCCCCATGTTAGACGAGTGTCTAGAACAGGTCGAATTTCCCAAGTAATGTTCATGGTCTGTTCGAAGATGAGGGTATGAATTTATACGCGAGATGTAACTGACATTCGTTTAGAAACTTGGATGGCAGTGAGTACAGCGGAAAAGGCGAGTGGTTATGTTCATTTTTTTGGTCGGGCTATAAGTGCTGGCGGGGATTAAGCTTAAAATGGTATGCAGTGGTGCTGAAGCACCGCTGTTGACAATCAGGCTTGCTGTTCCAGGCTCGTCAATATCTTGGCTGCGTATCGTGACTAGCGGCGCAGTTTTTGGGCTGTGTAATGCTACCAGCAGTGTTCGACAGTCGGTCAGGGTGAGAAAACATCTCAACAGCCAACAAAGGGAGTGGGGGTTCTTGTGATATTCGCACGAGATATAAGTACAGGACATATTCACTCGAAAAAGTATAAGGGGTCGGACACAAATCGCGTCTACTCAAGAGGCGGCATCTACTCAAGAGGTGGTCAGAATCCGATAGAAAACAATGGTCTGATGTCCATACGTCCTCATCTGTGTCAGAGTCATCGGTTTCACTGTCGAATTTCGAGTTGCGGTCAAGGAGGTGGGGCAGCCATATATGATCTTCCTTGAAGAAAGAAGCGTCAAGTGGGCAGAGAGGTAGAATATATGGCGACTTACGTTGCCTACATAACCCTTGCCATTGTATGGGTCATCGAACGTCGTGGTGAGCGGGTAAAAGCGGCCCCTTTGCGTCGTTGGGGTGGTTCCAAATCGGCGGGGCATAATGAGAGCGAGTAGACGCCGGAAAACTGCAAGGAATACAACAATTTCAGCAGAGTAGTAATGCGAGGGTAAGCCACAATTTACCGGTGGTAAAGTTGAACATTGTATTGGCGAGAACAGAGTGGGAGTCAGAGACTATGATGAGGGACGAATGAAGGAGTGGGGATTCTCGCAGACATTAAATAAGAGAGTACCAGCCCTTACAGCGCGACGAGAAGCCTGCGTTGGGAAATAAGCAAAAGATGGGGATCAGAAGAAGTGAACCTTACTCCACGCCTCTCATGAGCTGCGCAATTACTTCCGGTCGTGTCAAATGAGTCACATTGTTCGGCCAAGTGCAGATCGGGTAATCGAAGCTGCGGCGGAAAGCGTTCCGAGACCTTCTTGCCCTCAGGCGCGCCTGCATATATGCGTTGCGCAGGCCATTGTCAAAAAAGCAAAACACCGAAAGATCCTGAGGGGCCGAGCTTGTACGAGAGAGAAACCAAGTTGAAGCGGCTGTAGTTTCCACTGCGAATATACCTGTCCATGAAATGGAGCAAAATGTAGGACAGGTCCAGAGACTGAAAAGGGCCGGAGGCCGAAGAAAAGTACGGCATATACCGCATTTGGTACTGAAAATTGAAGAAGCAAACTTGCGGCCTTCATCCAAATGAAAAGAACCGGGGCTCGCTTCGCATGCCGTATTGTTTCCAGGCATCGATCTGTACGGTACCGGTGGGAATTCGGCTAATTTGCATTGAGGGATTTAATCGCGGACGGTATGGTAGAGGAAAACGGACCGTAATGACATTGGGAAGCAAACCAAAAGTTATGAATAGGCCGTCGTCCCAAACGGCATTGACAATGTTCAAGATTTGAGCTCGTGTGTTATCGGTGGAGTAAGACACAGTTTCTTCTTCGGACGATGGAACCTGATCTAAACGCGAATAAGTAAATGAAAAACCATTGAGAGTGACAGAAGACACGGGCCTTGTCGCACGATACCTTGGAGGACCAAGCAGTGAGTTGTCGGTGACGCCATGAGTGGTAGAGTTGCAAGAACAGGCAAATTTATATGCATGCTGGGTTGTGTCAAAATTGCAAAAATGGGGTCGTGTCGGGGAGACATGCACAGCATATCCTGCGGGCAAAGTCAGTGCACAGTTGCAAGATAAAATAGCGTAGTCCGCGGTGGCTCGGGGAAATGACCGCCGCTGGGAGCAAGGCTTCTGAAAAGGGGAACCGCCCAGCCTTAGTGTCTGACGTGATCGCAGATTTCCAAGAACCAACAGAAGCATTGCAAGGTCCACGATGCATCCAATACTGAAACACGGGGAAATAAAGTTGGCGAGTGTAAGACGCAAGGAAAAGATCTTGATATGGAATGACAGCATTGCTCGTTTAAGTTAGGATCATTTTTTGGAAGTGACCACAAAGATCCCGGAGCCAGAGAACAGAAGATACCGGCGTCGTTGAGTTCAGATGGAGAGGACAATAAAAAGAACAACCAAGCGATGTATAGAGAGCTCTGAGGGATGTGTTTTGCGTGAGGGAGCATCCTCGATAAGACTGATCTGGAAGTGCAGACGTCGAGGATGGCGCGGAGCATGAGATAAATTTCGTTATCAGATCGAAAGACACGCGTCCTGTCAACGGCTTGATCTGGCAGCTCGGATGTTTTCAGTGGTGTCAGTTTCCCAAACGGTTGGCTGATTTCAAAGATAGTGTCAGCCCCCCACAAAATTAGAAGGCTGACCGGTGGGATCCGTCGCAGTTCATCCCGCGAATGTTGCTGCGTGCAAGTTCCGGGCTGCGAGACCTGCGCGGATGCACTGCGGTCAGAACGGCGAAAATTTCAACCAGCCAATTTGGGAAACTTCCATATTCTGCCACGGGGTTTTTTCCCATCGTCTCCATCAAGGAAGCCCGAGATGACATCTTATCAAGGTGAAAGTCGGGGTCAGCTGCCCTGAGAAATCCATATTCGAGCCAGTAAAGATCCCGACGAGCATTGACAGATGGTGTGAATAACAGTGCACTGTAATAGCGGCGGCAAAGATAGTTAATAAGTCGACTTTATATCCCAGTGAAACTTGACTCAAGCAAATTTGAGAGTGGGGGTGTGTTTATTATTTCAGATATTACAGTAGTTTACTAACAGAGAGCAAGTTGTGAGGCAATCAATTCCTCCTCGAACGAAAATTCGGGCCTTGGCCAGTTGGTGCCGCAGTCCCGGACACCGATGAGCCCGAAGGTGTGGAAGTTGCGGCCGTGGTTGCTACCGTGGGTGCCGGTGTGGTCGAATGTGTTGCTGGAGTGGATGGCATTGTCTCCGAGGAAGAGGAAGAGGAAGTTTGTTCGACAGGTCGAGTAGATGGTGCAGCTGTCGTACTAAAACATATGAGTCACTTTATTTGAACACGGCAAGATAGACATACGTTGGAGTTGTTCTTTCCGTAGGGCTGAAAAAACTTTTATTTGAATCTCGCTGTAAGGGAAATGCGGTAAACTCACATTTGAGTCATAGGATAGTTATACAGGTTTGCAGCGGAGCAATTGAAGGCAGAATCCTCCTGCGCAAGAGAGGTAGGTATCGAGCTCTCAGAAGCGGCGACGTTACGTGGATTTGAGATAAAACTTGGTGGCGCATTTCGAGCATCAGCGGAGCTCGGAACAAATTCACCTTTGGAATTGAAAGGGGCGTATGGAGGAAATGGTAGCTGGTATGGGGAGTAGGCGGCCGTGGGGTAGGAATTCAAATTCTGCTGAGGAACAAAAGGAGGCATAAAAGCAGAGGTTGCCTCAGGCAAGTATTGGGAAAATTGGGGAAAGAATTGAGCATAGTGCATAGCGGGAGCCGTCGTAAACGGATCAATGGGCGTAGAATCATTAATCAAGCTCGGAGGGGAAGCGGAAGTGGAGGTGGAAGCGGATAACAGAGGCCCGGGGTTCGAGGGAGGCGAAGGAGGATCGAATTTCCTCCGTTTCGATGGAGAAGTCAGAGCAGACGCGGCATTGGTTGACGTCTGGGTGTTGTCGGAAGCAGTAGACGCGTTGTGAGATCAGTAAGCTAGTCGGGATGACTGATGCACCCCCCGAGGATGAATAAACATGTTGAATAAGGTACTTAATTGTATCAAAAATTCCGAATCGAACGCAAATTGATCGAAATACGAGTAGTACAGTAGGTGTCAGTCCCACAGGATCGAACTCATGGCCTCGATATTGTATTGTGAATACCAGAGCAACATAGTTATAAACTGAGCAAGACCACCGTGCCAGTGAATGAAATCTGGGAAGACGTCAGGCAGACTTGTGAGTACTCACACAGGTACTTGAACCAGAAAATTTTGAACTCAGATCCGTGGTGACTCGTGGCCATGGGTACTCAAACCCGTGAGTACGCAAACTCATCGGTTTTCCCACGGATCAACTTGTACCGACCCGTGAGTAACCCAGACTCATGACATGCCTTATGCGAGAACTTAATCGACTCCTCGGAATTGAAATGAACCCATGAAGGAGATGAAAGATGACAACATGGGTAAGTAGCGCTCCGTGGCGAAGCACGGGTAACTGCTAGCCATCTGGGAGCCGAGCTCTCTTCATCACCGCCCGGCGGAGCATCATAAAGCCTCCATCAACATCCAGACATTGGCCGGTCAAATACTGAGGGGCTGGCCAAGAAGATCACGACCGCTGATCTCCGCGTCAATCAAAGTATATGGACAGGCAAGCACACAATTTTGAAACGGACAATATCGTCATGAGTGCCAGAGCGGCCCAGCGGAATGCGATGCTGATTAGATGGACATTGCGGAGGGATTGGTCGGAAGGTTCGAGTCGCTGGGGGAGAAAGAAAGAAAGAGGTGTAAGAAAACAATGTAAACAAAGAACATGCAAGAATACGTTGGGAAAGATCCGTGTGTGATGGTATTTATGCGAATACCCCAAGGATGCAACTTAGCTGCTAAGATCATACTGATTTCATTGAGACCAGCTTTTGCCGCAGAATATGCTGAATATACAGTGTCAAAAACCCGGATGCAAAATGCCCGGATGCGAAAAAGTTCCATTTTGTTTCAGAGCCCAGGGCTCTTTGAGCTTGGATTTCTTTTGTGGAGCCCCTAAAAGGTGTGTAAAAGGACACCAGCCATCGCAAAAATCAGGGAAGCCCGATAGCTCAATAGCGAATATTTCCTGTATGATCAAGGAATTGATCTTTGAGTTGCAAGTATATCGGCTTGGCAGTGGAATGAGCTTACTGATAGCAAATAGTCCACCTTTTTTGGCTTTAAATATTCATGATAACAATTCTTGAGAGGTGTCCTAGTGTCTGAGATGCCTGAGTTTCCGAACTGCATTCTATCGCAAAGATGCTGTGGTCAAAGGTTTCTAGGGATGGAAGTGAGCAGTGTTGTTCCTAAGGGCTAAGGCCTTAACAACTCTAAGGCTTAGAGGGGCCTTAGAGTAAGCCTTAGAGTTTTGGGGGCAATTTTGGGTACCCTTAGAGACCTTAGAGCAGTGCGGGCCGGAAAATCCGTGTGCTTCGGGTTGGAGGGATGCAATGAATAAGTGGATTGCAGATGCACAGCCTGCGGCTGACGACGAAACGGCGAACCCCGACAAAGAAACAAGCTCTCCTCTGAAGTGGAAGAAGAAGACACTTGCTGTCTTGTTTGGGAGTTGCCGAAAAGAAGACGGGACCTCCTCGCTTGTCGCAGGAAGAAATCGAGGCGATGGGGGATTTGATGACGGCACTAGCTGAAGCTGAAGCTCTTGTGGAGGCTGAAGAAGATGCTCGGCTGGATGATGGAGCAGTGGAGATCACATCAGATGATGAATACGTTGCAATTTAATATGTTTACTAAGTACCAATTTTGAAGGCGGTAATTGAGCTGTATCACTGCGCGCAGAAGCGTGGGAAATTTAGCCCTAAGGCCTTAAACGGAGGCCTTAGCACTAAGGCTTAGGCCTTACTAACCCTTAGGACTTTTCAGACCTGTGCTTAAGGCCTTATGGAACATCACTGGAAGTGAGGAAGGAGGAAGAAAAGAAGGAAGGACGAAGTGAAGGGAGAGGAAGGGAAGCGGCGGGGGAGGGGATGAGCGTGGAAGGTTAGGTAGAGGGAGAGACTGGCACGACGATTTCCTTTTTCGAAAACGCGCAATTTTTTTTTGATGTTTGCCATTATTTTCAGGAACTGCGGTAAAATCAGTATCGAACCAATGCAAGCAGTATAAGGATACTGGCGGGATTATCCAATGTTTCATCAATGTTTGCCTATGTTCGCCTTATCATCGTCGTCTTGGCTGTGTCATCCTGGAAAAGGGCATTGGTACCTTTGCGGGGAGCCGTGCTTCTTCCCTCGTTATTTGTTCCTCTCCGAGATAATCTTTGGGGCCTCATGCAAAATTCTCTTGGGCAGCTGCCAACATAAGTGCCTAGCGACCTTTAAATCAGGGGTTATACAAGTGCAACCGAACCGAACCTCTTCAGAATTGGTCAATCTTGAGCCTAGCATGTCCGAAATGTTTGAAAAATACAAAATAATGGGCTCAAAGAGTTAAGATTTGGAAAAATGAGGGGGACCCGGTGGCCTGCACAAGGTACATAACTCAACTGGCGACCTTCTACCGTGAAAAATTCAAGTAACTTTAAGTTTCAACTCGTAAATACGTGAACATCAATCATTTAGTAGTCCATAATCTTGGGAGATGTTTTTGAAATTGATTCACATAACATTGCCGCAACCTACGGAGAACATTGATTGTATGTTAAAAAAATGTTGCTCCATAACCTCCCAGTCACATCTGTCACGAATGGCGGTGTACCTTCGATTCAACCTACACTTACCCTTCCTAGCTAGGTATATAAGATAATCACTTACAGTCAATAGTTAGTTAGTAGCTTGATATTAGTACCCTTGAGGTTGCTTTGAGGAAGTGTTCGGTGTACTTTTCTGCCTTATCATTCGATGAAAATGCTGTGAACTGCCGCCCACTGAGGGCTCAAACTCCCTAGTTTGATGTTGAAAATCACCGAGAACATAGTGAATAAAGGTAGTGAAAGAGCCATTTCAAGGGGGGATATCCAGGTACTTGCAACACAGTGAAAATCACGATGCCTCCCTGAAAACTCACACAAAAGGCCGTGGATTCAATTTCAAATCACCGTGAAAGACTTGCCTGAAAGTCAGGGGGGAGTGCGACCACAGTGAAGGTCAGCATCGCGCTGCTGAAACTAGGGTGACGGTAACCACTGCATCATCCTTCCCCCGGTGCACTTCGACATTTCCTGCAAGGACATGGTGATGGTATACAATCACTGCAGCAAGAGTCAGAGGAAAAACCGTCACCCATCGAAAGAGTTCGTGCCTTCCGTAGTTAATGGTAATCTCCTCGTTGGGATAAATATCCTTTTTGGAGATGACGAGGGCTCTAGATTTTCCTTCTGGCGTCTGCCAGAGCTCAACCACAGCATTTGGATCACAGCTATGATTGATGTACCGCGCGAGGTTAATTCGAGTTGGCTTGCTGGCCTCAACGAATTCCTGGGGAAACAAAGTTAAACACTTGTTGAATAGGGTAATTTTGTGCACCTTAGGTCAAGAGTGTGTTCTCTGCGGGCTAGGTTACGAACGCGGCTCAGACCACACGGTCGAATGCTCACCATGTTTGACGAGTTACGAGTACGCAGAAACCGCCGCCTCTCGGACATCGGAATCGCTATCATGAATAACACGTACTGTCACTTGTATGACAAGACGCGTCATACGTGACATCCATTTCTGCTCTCGCCTCCCATGACAAATTTAAGCTTTTTTCTCGTCAAATACACTCCTGGCCTCCCCGCGAGCAAGGTTTCTGGCGCCCGGAATTCAAATTCCAGCCCAGAGCTCCCCGCAAGCACAAGGATGGAATTGAAGCAGACTGATCCGAAGCACGGCTCGCGAACAAACCATGCAATGAACTTGGACCTGGATCACCACAAGTTCTGGATCCCAACTGGTAGAGAACCACTAAATATCTTTCATTGAGGTTCCTTTCAGCTCTCCAAATTCCTCATGGAATTTCATCGTGGCCGTTGGATGATATGTCGATTTTAACTTGGCTGTGATTGCCTTTTACGGTCCGATCCTAATGCCTGCCTAGAAACATGAGTTCTGGATCCCAACCGGTAGAGTATTACTAAATATCATTCATGGATGATCCTTTCGATTCTTGAATTTCCTTATAAAATTTTATCGCGGCCGTTGGATGATAAGCTTGATTCTGATCCGGTTCCATCAGCGCTTGCGGTCAACCGGTCGTGATCCCTTTGCAAAGGTCAAATCTAAAGCCGCAAGAGTACAAAACAATAAGAATTTGTCTTCCAGGAAACACAAGCCAATGTATATACAATTTTGCGTTCATTTAAACGGTCCCATCTCACACTGTTTACCTGATTGCTTGGCAACGGCTAACCAATTGCCATGATCCTATAGGCATTTCGACTCAGAATTGCTGTGGCTATCCAATGCACCAGGAACCGTAATTTTCTGTTCAGGCAAGGGCAAGCTATGCATTTAAAAAGCTCAATTTTGCGTTGAAATAGCCTCTATATCTGGGTTTGATCCGACCCAAGCCATCAAACTTTGCATTCAATTGATGGCACAATCCCAATTCAGACATTTTGTTCATTTAAATGGTCAAACAAGAGTCCGCCAAATATGCCAAGATCCCCGAAGACGATAAAAAAAAGCGAGATGCCTTTGCCAGTAAGTACGGTACACGATATTTTGAATTCTCCCGCCTCCCATACTTTGATCCTGTCCGCCAAATCATCGCTGACCCAATGCACTGCATCTTCCTCGGTACGTATACATATTGATGTTCTTGAACTCGGGCTAAATATCGGCCAGAAATTGTCAAAACCCAATGGCTCGATGCCTGGATCAAGGATCTCCAGTACTACGCCAACGCACCGCAATAAACCCCCGAGAGATTGACCAAATACATGAGTATCTGAAATTGGTGAGAGTTCCCGTTCGTCGTTGGATAAATTTGATGTCAGAAACTGTAGATTGAAATGCCATCGTGGGTTGCTCGCCTTCCGAGCCAAGTTGGCTATGCATCCGGTGGTAACTTGACGTCGGACGAATGGAAGGGAATGCTGCTGATCTTCTGCCCTTTGATTGTGAGTCTGATCTCGCTCCGTGTGGGATTTTACACACAGATTCACACCGAAATAGCTACCTCATATCTGGGCTGAATGGTATCCCATCGCTGTTGCTGATCATGAAAGGTCAACAATCACGAGAGATAAAAAAGAGAGAGCACGAAAAAAACGAATACAAAAAGGTACCGCCTCAGCTACTGACCTCAAAGGACCGATCACCGATGTGAAACCCGTACGGATGCTTGAAAATGACCCGGACTTCTTCTTGAAATTTGCGGCATGTTGCAAAATTTTACTTGCTGGTACCATTGACCTCCATGCCTTGCCGCGGGCTCAGCAACTGCTGGAGGAATATCTTGAAGGGTTTTTGAAGGTTTGTCTCAGTTCACTTTGCAAACAGCTTAGTATTGATCTCCGATACCGTAGAACCATCCCAATCTTGTGAAACCGAATTTCCACTTCATCACGCATATATTCCAAATCATCCGTGACTTTGGACCTGTTTACGGGTTCTGGACTTTTCTATTTGAACGGTTAAATAAGCTTCTCAAGAGTTATGACACCAACAATCATGGTAACGGAGAACTCGAAGTTACGTTCTTTCGTGAATTCCAACGTGACGCTAGAGTTCCAGGTGCTCTGGCTTAACAATCAGAGTAGTACGGGTGATTTCAAACAGACCGAACTGCTCAGAACAGTGCTGGGCATCATCTGCCAATTCACAGCATTCAATTTGCTCTCCATACCAAGTCACGCGTTTCTGGGCGTGAGAAAATGGCTATATTTGGCAGGGAAAAGCAGGCGCTTGACCGATTCAAGCTTTTCGCTTCAAACCTTAACTGCGAGCCAGAATATCCCAGCCAGGGTTCAAATTGGTGCGGTGGAGTGTGTGAGAGCGAGAATATCACAGTTTTGATCTCTCGCTTGGGTCACCAACAACGATTTCGCACCTGTCATCGGGAAGGAACCTCAAATCACTTGGTATTACCGTATGTTGGCCGTTATTCCGATATTAACTCCTGGTCTTGTCTTCATGGTCCCTCAGATTGGGAAAATGGACCCATCTCTCAGATGTCTTGTAAGAATGAATATGTTCCGATGTTCTGGGGAAGCAAGGTTTGCCGTCGCTTGCTACAGTATCCGGATTTAACTCTTCGGAACCTGATAGAAATGGGATGACTGAAATCAGCGCAAAAGTGAGATGGAAACTACGCTACCCGAACATCTTCTCGGGTTCAACGAGCCGGACGTCTCGACACAGGCGAATATGACTCCCTCAGAGGCTGTAGACCTTTGGATACAGGAAATAGAGCCCTGGGCCGCGAACGGAACCAAGCTTGGAAGCCCGGCGATTGCATGGGATTTAAACTGGACCCAGAGCTTCTTTACTGAGCTCGAGAGCCGCGGTGGTCATGTGGACTTCATTTGCGTCCATTGGTTATTTATGATCTCTTTGGCCGCTTTCATGGACTAATTCAGTTTCCAGGTACGGCTCTTACAACGACACCTCTGGGTTCCAAAATTTTGTCACCAGCGCGTTTACCCAATTTGACTACACTATCTGGGTCACCGAGGTCGGAGTTACCACAGAGTCTCAAGCTACGGAGCCGCAAATCAATGATTTTATGGTGAATTCGTTTGAATGGATGGCCTCCACTGGCTACGTGGGCGGGGCAGCTTGGTTCGGTAAATGGTTTTCAACATCTCAATGTGGTCAGATATTTAGACAGACCCACCTAGTGCTCGTGTGTGGAAAAGCAGAAAATACGAAACCCACGGACGCGTAGGTACGTATAGGCGCCGGGTGCGGATTTAGAGCTAAAAGGAATTCGCCAGCAATTTACAGATTTGAGGACATATACAGTATATTAAAACACGTCATATTTATACAGTTATAAAATGGGGTTCCATAGTCTGAGGCCACCGAGGTAAACTTGAGCGCGGGAGAGCACTCAAACTCGAGGAGTAGATATTGAGCATGTATCGCATATAATTTTGGTTCGCCGTCCCGGCGAAAGTGAAGATGAAAATCTGTGAGAGCGGGGACAAGGGCGATGCATCGGGGGGCTGAAAGTTAGCGCGAGACTGCTCATCAAGCGTCTTGCATAGCTCCGCTGCCCGGTGATGCAGGTGTTCCGCGATCCGCTTACGCGTCGGGCAGACAAAGCTGTCCGAGCGGTGGGTGCCGTCGCAATTAATGCATACGGGCTTCTCCACGCAGATCTCGTCGTGTGCCTCCTTCCCGCATCCTGCGCAACGCACTGCTGGTGCACTACAACGCACACGGGTGTGCCCGAACTTAAAGCACTTCCAGCATTGCGCGACGCGCAGGTTAGAGAAGCCCCTACCCACTGCCAATGCGCATCCCGTGAGGATTACCCTCCCCTTTGCAATCGCGCGATCGATCAACGAGCTCGCGGGACTGCAGGCGGAGGAAAACCGACCCACGAATGGGCGGCTTATGACCCGACACGGTCAACACCGCAATCTTCGCTGGAGAGGGAGTCGTCTACTAAGTTGTCTACCAGGCCGTTGGTGCAACACGACTGCATTATTTACACACGTAAATCTATTGAAATACAGATGCAGTATCCCTGAGCCGAGACGGTATGCTGCTATGTGCGCTCTTACTGGGTGGGACTATGGTGCTGGAATCTCTGGAATAGGTCCAACGATGCCCATGCTCTGGCTATACATGGGGGAGGACATGAACTCACTCGCATCCTTCGGCACTTCAGAAACCCTGCTCTTCGCCATAATCTTTCGCAGTGGCGCAATTCCCTTCGCCAGGATTGCGCACGAACTCTGCTCGCCGACTTGAGAAGCGGCAACCAAAGTTGGTGAACAACATTCCGGATACCTTTCAGAATCTCAAAATCGTGGATTTGTATCTGAATCCCCTCACCTCGTCCTCTCCCAGGTTCACAGGGCGCGCGCCCCGAATACACCCGCTGGAAACCTTGAGAGCCAGACATCTTCCAGATCTCTCAGTTGTGCTCGACTCGTTTCGGATGGGTTGGTGAGCATCTATTGAAGAAGTTGGCTGCAAACTTGTGGCCCGCGGCGACGTTTAAATTGATATCGTCGGTGAGTCCCACGCCTCTGGTATTGATTCACGCTGAAAAACCATTCTGCGCTACATTCTTTATGATACACCCCACAAGTTATTTATGTCGCCAACCTCCGAGGCCAAACTACTCAAAATCAAAACCGCCACTCTTCATAACCGAGCCTTTTCTGATTCCTCCGAGCTGGATTTGCGTCGATTTGCATTTTATTTCATCTAATTTGATAGGGTTTGGGGCTTGGTAGGTGGCTCACAAGTTGGCTAGTTCCAGGATTTTTGACCAGAGATAGGCCTAAAATACGAAAAATGGCCAACTTGCTCTGGGCATTGCGAGGCCCAAACCCATGTAATTTAGGTCCTACCGCTTATGTTAAGTCAAAAATCTCGGAAAACGGTTGAGCTTTGCACGAGAAATGTTTGTTTGTCCGAGTTCTAGGTTTGTCCGGGACGGTGGGGGGGGATAGTATCCCCATTTTGCATCCTCTCGCCCACAACTCACAAACGGCGAAGCAGTGCCTGCAGAATGCGAGAAGTTCGCCATGCACAGTATTCTGCAGACTGCGATAAGCTGTTCAAGCTTGTTCAAGTCATTGCCGGCCGCGCGTCGACGTGCCGACATCTCTATATTAATCCTTGAATGCTTTAGCAATTTATCTTTCTGCTCCCTCTCACTCCGCAATGACTGTATTCAACATTCTGGGATTTTTCCAACTGAAATCTGGTCGACATGTCCCCACCGTCAAGGGTCCCGCATCGTACACCGTCTGGCACTTGCACTACAACACCCATGTCTGGTGCACTGATAATACCAGCATCGCTGCTGAGCTATGTCTCTATGGCAGCAATTCAACGCCCACCCTACCCAACGGCACCGTGGTGTTTGCATTCTGCAAGGCTCACACAACTCCGAACCGTGTTATTTCGCTCGATGCCGTGACTTTTATTCCCATTCCCGAGGACCCCAATTCCGATCCGTATGAGGTTTGGCCATTAGTTTCAGTCTAGCACATTTTGATGCCTTTTAGGATCATTTGCCGGAAGAGCGCACGTCTTTTGTTGTTGCCGCTGGACATGTCACTGGCCCTGCTGAGACGCTGAATGATGGCCACTCTTCGCGTGCCTTCCCGATCTCCGTCAACGACTACGTTGCCAATGGCACCGTCTCATCAACTATTCAGTGGGCAATTTCGTTTCCACACACATTCAAACTTGGATAACTCATGTAATCTCAGATGCGTTTACGACCTTTCCACCGCTCGTTTCAAAACTACTCCCGTGCCTGCACTCAACAGCTGTGTTGAAGTTTATGGTCCCTGCCGCGAGCTCAATCTGACGGGGATTTTGCGCGTAAGAGTCGACTGACTCTATTGCGCTTAATTTGGCCCAAATGCCAATGCGTCCGCGACCTCTACGTCGGGATCGGGAGGGTCGGGACCCGATGGACAGAGCCCCAAAAGACGCCGCAAATTCAGCCCAGCTCCGCCTGAACCATCGGCTCAGCCGGAAATCGCCTCTCAGTTCATTGCTAGCACATCTCCCGCAACACCTCCTCAGAATGTCGCTCGAGCTGCCGGCTGTAGCCCATCGATCGCGTCTGCATCTCAGCTCGTTCCACCATTGCCAACAGCTTTTCCTGCAGGCCCTTACAATCTAATGGGTCACTATACACCTTTCGTCACTCAACAGCTGTACTATGGTCAGCCACCCATTTTTCTCGATGCCTCCGCAATACCAGGGTTTCTTTCCCCCCGAACCGATTTGCTCCTCCTCCTTCGTGGAAGTCTTCCGATATTCAATCCGGCGTTGGACAAGTGCCAGCGGTGTTTGCTGGAGCGCAGCAAGAACAATCTGCGTTTCTCAAGTCTCAGCTGCCGACCCATATACATATCCTATGACGCAGACGTGAGCACTTAATTGCAATACTTCTCTCATTATCTCATTCGTATCTCGGCCAGCCCTACCAAATCTACATCCTCTTCAGGAACTACCAAGTACGTCCAATTCCGATACCACCGAGTTCCGTGCTCATACTTCATTCAGTCAAACCATCGTCCCTATTCCTGAATCGTCACGATCTGGATCAGATGCCCCTGCGGTTTCTGGAGAGATAGTCAGTAATTTCTCATCGTCCGCGGATATTTCGAGCTCTTCCACGGAACCTACTGCGAATGTGCGTGCGAAGCGGAACACCGGTAAGGGCAAGCAGAATGTAAATTGAATAGTTGATGCACTTGAAATACATCTCTTACTATTTTGACGTATCTGGCACACATTTCTTTCATTTTGAATCCCTATCGAACTACCGAGCTCGGAATAAGAGAGTAATCTTACGGCGCTACTGTCGAAATTACTGCAAATCAGCTGCCCTGGAAAGAGAAACCAACTGCTGTGCGACAATTTCCACATCGGTTTAACGCGTGTAGCTGCGGGCCGACGTAGATGTGATCACCCGAATTTAGAAGAGCCATCAAAGTTGCACCAAGTGCTATTACCTTTCCTATTTTTTTTTCATGTCCAGAGGATTGGATGGCCGAAAATACATCTTTGACACTATTTCACTCCAACTGGTGGCGGGACTGCAGCTGGCATGCAACACCGTTTTGTCACCCCGATTTGGAAGAGCGATCAAATGTTGCGATGAGTGCTTCTGTCCGGGTGGACAGCTTTCCTTTCCCTGGGGAGAAGGTGTGTGTTTCAGTGTTAACTGCACAGCCAAATCCCACTGAATTAATTTGTGGCCGGATCCAAGAGGGTATCATTCACTTTCACGCACACAGCCTGTAGAACCCTTTCTGGCTCTTAACATTCGATACACAACCCCGATATGTGATATCGCAGTATCAAGGATCATATCTGATCATCGATAAGCCGAACGAACCTCCCGAAAAATACTGTGCACTTTGTCTAACCGATCTTGGTTATTTTCTCTCACCTTGATCCCGTACTACGCTCCCACACTTGCTCATATGACCGAGAGGCCTTCCCTGCTGGCCTTCTAGAATTGTGAACTGAAGAATCTTCGTGGAGCGGTAGTTCTCGGACTGGCCCAACCATCTCCCTGACTCACTCCATCTGTTTGTCGGTCTGTGCTTTCAAGTGTGGTCTCACATTGCCCGGATTCCCATTCATTTTACCTTGCTGTTGCACTACTGCGACCTGCGCGCTGCGCAAAACTGCATTGGACTGTGTGACTAAACCTGTGCAAACTCTCGACACCACCGAATGGACACGCACTCCGAATCAGAGGCTCATAAGAACCCTCAATTTTCCGTAACTCGGTACGTTATGTTCCATTGTCTACTGTTTCCAAGTTCGCGGTCTGGAGGATAGAGGTGAGTTTAAATTTTCATTTTTATCCCTGAGCCGGAGCGGAGCGCAGGCATATCTTGTACCCATGAATATTACCTGTGGACCACATAACTTGTTTTAAGGAAATTGCTCCAGTATTGCTCCCTAGGGACCAGAAAAGATCAGCACCCCATGTTTAAATTATGCCATTTTATCCAGCAGTCAAAAGAAACCTCACAAAGAAAATACCAGGAGCCTGAATGGAAAGTGGGGGTACCTTCCAATAGATGAAAGGACATCTCTGGTATGTTCCGGAACAGTCAAGTTTGTAATTATGCCCTAGATTCCTGCGGCAAATTGTGCTCCAGTATTATCTGCCAGATTTCAGAATGACTAGTTGAACGAGTGATTCAGATGGTAATTGGTCACATAGAACATCATGGATGTATGAAACAATTATTCAGGAGTGCTCCAGTTAGGTCTTGCACAAAGCTGAGTTGTTCACTGTTCCATTTCTGGCCAGCAGCTTGCACAAGATCCATGCTGACATGACTTGCCACAGAAAATGTGTTGATTATGAACATCCATTCACTTTACATGAGTTCCAAGTCATGAAGCATGTGAAAAATATCTTAGGGCATGGTCCTGACCACTGAAAACCCCATACCTAGGGGCAGACCATGCCATACATCTCAATTTTTGACATAAGTAGCGAAAATGGACAGGGCCCTAAACAGTTGATCTACACAAAGTGTGCACGTAATTTTTGATACCAAAACCATTCTGGAGGGCAAGCATATATCCATATGAACGTCTCTAGATAGTCAGATCAAGAATATTCCACAAACTTCAGCTGTAGTAACCGAATTTCCGGTTACTTTTGATCATGATGAGTATGTCTATGGAATGAGATGTAATGAGAAGTCAGTTCGAAGGAATGGTGCCAAATACTTATAATTCGCATTCGAGCAGAGCCCGTTGACATTAGCCTTCTTCCGTGATTTCCACCCATCTGACCTAAATGGAGAGATGCCATGATAATTAATCCTCATCTGAAATAAATATTGACGCACACAAGGCCTATCTCCCTTCCCAGTAATGCAAGATTATCTCAACCTCCACCTTGGCCGCCGCCTCATTCAGTAAATGCAATTGCCCTCTTCAAATCAGATGTCCAGGGCGCCTTCCTGAACCTTCCTGCTCATCTTTTGTGGCGACTTCATCAGGTCGTCGAGGTTGATGGAATCTTCCACATTGTCCGGCGGCTGGTATCCGGCAATCAGGCATCTCCTCGGTTCTGGTGCGCGGTCTCCGGTCTCCTGTGCTGGATCGCCGTTCAGAAGTTGGCCATCATCAGCCTCTTCGTCTACATGGACGATTTTTTCGGATGGGATTTTGCTGACAATCTCGTCTTCTACCGTGTGAAACGTTGTCCACGCCGTCAGGTTCTCCTTCTCATTTTGTGGGAGTTTGTAGGCTGTACGTCCGAGGATAGAAAGCAGGAGCACGGTATCACCCTGAAAATCATCGGTTTCTGGGTCGACGCGCAGCTAGGGAGCATCTCTGTCACCAGATTCCGTTAAGGACCTGCTCGTCAAAATTGACACCTTTCTCTCTTACAGTGACCGGCAGTCTCCTCTTCGTGAATGGCAGAAACTGAGCGGCCATTTAAATTGGCTGCTCAACGTCCTTCCGTGGGCCCGCCCCGCTCTCACAGAGCTGTACCGCAAGACGAAAAAACGCACGCGAACGCTAAGATCTTCCTCGATCGGGAAGTCATCCAGGACCTGACGTGGCTTTCGTCGGTCATTCGCGATTGTATCGGGGTTCGCTTCGTCGACGCTGTTGCCCGGCAGGATAGCGACGCCGATATGGTGATGTGGACAGATGCAAGATCAACATCTTCTTCCTGGAATCGGTGGCAATTCTTTCAGATCATTCTGACCTCGGGCATTGACTTACGTGTCCACCACATTGCCGGAAAGAATAACGATCGAGCCGACCTTCTTTCTCGCTTCCTGCTCGAAGATTTCCAGCGGGAATTTCCTTCAGTCCGCGTCCGCCTTTTTACCCCGCCTAGGGAGCTTCTGCCGGCGCGCTGGAGGGAGTGCTTTTGAGCGTGCTGGGCGGGGTCTCCTCTCGGAGGAAACCCCGCCCCTCGATGGAGTTCGCTGATTTGGATCAGGGGGCTCTTCATCTGTCACATCTGTCGAACTTTCCACATTGAAAGGCTATGCGACGGGTGCCCGGGACTACATCTCCTTACTTTCTGTTGCTGACACGTTCATGAAATCAGTCATGAAGAAGCGCCAGCTCGAGGATTCGCATCTTACAGATGGGCGACTCTTTACAATAGGGGCTGGGACAATCGGCCTGCCCAGCACTCACCCTGTCGACCCGTCGTCTGTTTCTGCAGCAGAAGACTCGAGTTCGGAGGCGAGAGCCAGTACACAGATGTCAAAGCGCAAATCAGGTAAGATCTTGTTTGTTTACAAAAGCCTTACTGATATTAGTGTTCACAGGTGCCGCGCGCGGAAAGAAAGTACCATCTTTGACTGTTGAACCGCCTGATACATCAGGCCAGAGACTCTTCCTTTTGGGGCTCGTTCCGCATGGGCGCCCATGCGCACAACCGTTAGTGCGGGCGCCGACGCTTGATGGCCCGTGCACAAAAGGCGTGCGGCGGGAAAAATCGGTCATTCCGAGGGTTTCATTTGGCCGGAATGCCCTCAAATTGCCGAGGGTTTCCGCCGTCCCGCATGTTCGGTTTTCGGTCTCTCGGCTGATTTGCCATCACCCCTCGGAATGGCGGGGTTGCCGATGATTTTAGACAATGAATATATATTCTTTCTCCCCTCTATCTAAAGCGCCCGGTCGATATCTCCCTTATTCAGTAGTGACTGTCACCCCTTTATTAAAATTATGTGTGTCTGTCCCATTTTAGACTCCGCCATCTTTACCATCAGCTCCGGCATTACTTGTCGAGAAACCGCAGAATCAGTTGCCTCGACCGAAGTGGGGGGCCGCAAAGCGGCCCCCTGCACTCTTGTAAACATTAGTATAAATACCCTAGTTACAGCCGTTTCGAAAATAGTATACGGGTTGTGGAGCGGTGGTGCTTACTCGTTTTTGCTGACACTTGTTTGTAACCGCGTCTCCAGCCTTGCACCCCCTCGAGTCTATTTCCCTCTAGCTATTCAAAATGATGGGTGAGTGTAGGCCAAAAACCAACGAGGGAAGCACAATACGACTTTGCAGACACACCACAGGTTCCTCAATTTAGCAGGTATTTACAGCCCTTTGCGGAACTTAGGGCGCGGACGTTTTTTTTTTTTTTCAATGAATTTTGCGTCGGATCGTTCTCCTGAGCTCAATTCTCAACCGTTTTCCTTGAGAATATGCTCATTATGTTGGCATTGAAATTCCGGAGGGCATGGCATCCTCAGGTTTCCTGATGGCTAATCAAATTCCTTGATTAGGAAAATATCCGTGTTTTTGCGTCGGATGGCTGTAGCATTAGCTATCATTGTTCAATTGGCCTAATTCTTTGGGACAATGGATTCACAGGTGTTTCCAGAGGGCACCAAATGCCGGCATTTTCAATATGACCAATACATCAGATGGAGTCTATATTATGCCAACACCCAACTCCCTTTTCAAAGTCTTGAGCCAAATATGAGTCCTATAAAAAATACCGGCATTTAGTGCCCTCTGGTACACTTGTGACTCCATTGTCCCAAAAAATCAGGCCATTTGAACAATGATAGCTAATGCTACAGCCATCCGACGCAAAAACACGGATATTTTCCTAATCAAGCAATTTGATTGGCCATCAGAAATCTGAGGATGCCATGCCCTCCGGAATTTTAATGCCAACATAATGAGCATATTCTCAAGGAAAACAGTTGAGAATTGAGCTCAGGAGAACGATCCGACGCAAAATTCATTGAAAAAAAAAAAAAATGTCCGCGCCCTAAGTTGCAAAGGGCTGTAAGTTAGCTACGCTTCCTCAAGCATCTTAAAACACCTCAGAAGCATCCCCCTTTGTATGGAAGTCGGAACGGGCTTCCAACAAGATGTCGTCGTCGAAAGCGGCTAGTGACGGGCAGACAGCCCAATATACTTACTAGCACACTGTGTATACGAAAACTTCTCTGGCGGATTTACTAGCATCTCTTTTGTAAACAACTCTCTCGTGGGTGAGGTTGTGAATGTTGCCGTACTTGAACATCTCCGTACAAGACAATATCACATTCAAGCGTCCATTACTTACACGAGGTATGGCACAGGTACGCAAGGGCAAGGTGTTATATCCGTGTCAGAGATGAACCGGAAGGCCGGAGATTGGATGGACGGCCAGACAGAGGTCCGGATGTAAAGTGATACCACGAAGTGTATGGGTACACAAACTAACTTGGCAAGCAAGGCTAAGAAGGCAAGACTAAGATGACGGAGCAATGCAGAGGCAAAGCACAATAATTATCAACTGAAGAATACATCACGAAGTAAATACATATTTATACTAAGTACGGAGATAGTCCAGATGCGGATTAGAAGTTAGTAAAGACAATAAGTATAATGGAAGATAATAAGGACAATAAGGGGAAACATGTGGGGCATAAGTCATAGGATCAATTTAGGGGAAACACTCAGTAAATCATCATTGCGTGAAAAACCCGTGGGGCATGCGTCGACGACCAAGGTCGGACGCATCAGCAAGTGAGTTGGACGCGAGCCGGAAGTACGGATGTCGCGTCCGGATGGGAGGAGAGTCGGATCCGAGGATCCGGAGGACGGAGGACGGAGCGTCTCGATGGAGCTGGATGTGCACGGGCATAACACAAGGCAACCAGCCATCCACGGCCCCCGCAAAATGCTCCGTCATATGCACCCTACCGACATTGACTTTTGCTCTCAGGTGTTACTTGTCAACTGTTTGGGGTGCAATGCACTTCTGTCCCATCTTCTAAGCCCGGTCTGTGAGAGGTTAATTGCTTCGCTTGGAGTACTTTAATTGTTCACAGCAGGGGGGCTGTTGACGTCTGTAGCATATAATCATGGATGCGTTATATGTCGGTACAGAGCCTGCTTGTTCCTAAATGGGACCTCGGCAGTAATATATCCTTCCTTCCTTCCTTCCTTCCTTCCAGTAACACTGGAGTTTGACCCGAATATTCAGCACCAAATATTTCGCGAATACCAGTTGTTTCAGCGGAATATTCGCTAAATATCATATCAAATATTTGTGTGTGTTGATATTCCCCCAATACACCAGGTTCAAACATGGGACATCATCAATCTCTTGCGACCTCTGAGATAGTGTGCTTAATGAGGAAAGCACGGGAAGGGACGCCGATTGCACAATTATGCCTAAAGTTGTCCTGGCTTTCATCTCGTGCGCGAGCGGTAAAATGCAGGTTGAAGCTCGCTCCTCACCAACGATCTCGCTGTTTTATACGGATTGCGACACTTGATGTAATCAGAGGATATACCACAGCCGACACAGCGACACACTTTTCAAATCTGACACATGCCAGAAAACCCAACACATTCTCAAAATCCAGCACATTTGGGTTCTTTTTCAGAAATAACGACACATCTTAGCAAAACCGACACGGCCCGTTCCGGAGACCTGCCAACCAGGCCAGATCCATCGTTCACGGTGTGACGCGGTCTCTCTTCTTCCACCATCATCCCCTCCCGCCACCTCCTCGATGCTCACGAACGCGCAAACGTCGCGCTGCGGAGTTGGACGTAGAACAGGGGAAGCGTGCGGGTGCGAGACGAGGCACGGGCAGCAGTCGGGATCAGTGGCAGGTACGTCCCCCTCATGTATCATCGCCTCGCTGAGTTGAAACGCGCGTCGGGCAGGGCCGTTGACGTCGTACGGGTCGGAGCTGTATCAAGATGATGGATACAATCGCTCGTCCTCCACGACACTGTGCCGGTGCTCGACGCGAGATTCACTCCTCACGGCCCTCGAGGACGGCTCGCCGGCCCCAACTGGCGCTGGTACGGACGGCGCCCGCCAATTCCAAGGAGGCAACGTGAGTGCCACCCCTGCCATACGCAGTCAGGCGCGCACTGATTAACCGCCGTGTCCCATCGCGCTCCGCGCGCACCGGAGCGCGCGGTAGTAGGCGCTATCAACTCGGCACCCCATGCACTCTGCGGCATCATTTCTCGCGCACTAGAATGTATATAAAATTTATACCAGATTGAGTTGAATATAAACCAACGTTTTCAAACTTTTGAAATACGCTGTGTCCAGGTCTGCATTGACTTCGTACAAAAGCTAGGTAAAGTACTAGTTGTGTCTCTGTTAAGAAAAATATGATCCCATCACCACGAGGATCGCGATCCGCGAGCTGGAAGTAAGTGAAAGGAAGTAGGAAAGGATCTCAGAGAGTGTGTCGGGCTTTGTGAGATATTCACAAGATGTGTTGCATTTGCTGCTATGTGTCGGATTTAGAAAGTGTGTCGCGGTGTCGGGTTTCAGGATGCCTCTAAGCTCACCGTAGGAGCAAGTTGAGAAGGATATACGAAGATATGGCAAGTCCATAGGTGACCGGCGCTCGATCCAGAAGTGAACGAACCGTGTCAAGGAATGAAAAATTTACTCAAAGTCCTCGACTTTGGGCGTCCGGTCAGAGTCAAGTTGCTAGAATCAGAGTCGAGTTGCTAGAATCACAACTGAACAAGAGCGGAAACAAGAGCACCCGAACTCACCATTCGCCGCCTTCCAACAAACGGGTCCAGGCGCGTGAGGGTCAACATGACAAATCAGAAAATCAATCAGTTACCGCCGTTTCAATTTGAGCCCAAGGGCTAAAAGTATACCAATTGATCAAGCCGAGATCGCGACGACGGGTCCAAAGGAAAAGCCACTAGAGGGAAGCCATCAGGTTCATGCGAAGCAGCAGACATTTATACATACCAAGGGATTGTGAGGGAGGTCGATCGAACGGGAGCCGTGGCGAGCTTTACCTGACGCGCGCTGGGACCATATGCATGCGCACCGAAAAGAAAAAATGTCGAAGAAGAAACCCAAGGGTTCAAAATGGCAGTACAAAGCATGTGACTCAAAATACCATTCAAACCTTAAATATGTTAACTGCTCCCTTATCCCTCCTGCTCTCAGCTGAATTAAATCGTTCAATAGTGAGGCACAGGGATAAAAATGGCATTACAAGCATGTGATTCAAAATGCCATTCTGTGGCATGGGGTTCAAAATGCGAATTAAATTGTTCAATAGTGAAGCACACTGCAACGGCTGAGTTCGGGCTTGGGACAAATCTTGGCGCACTTTGAGCAGGTGAGGAATATCAGCACCAACGAAAAGATTCCACCCACCACGATGTTATCGCATGCTCTTGTGGTTACCGCCCCACCATTGTGGTATTCATCCAAGATTCGAAACCCATCTTGAGCGACGTCCAGCAGGCTTTTCCAGATGTGGAGAAGAAAGTGGTTATCGAATATCTTCGCTGCAACCGCCCGTATTACGGCCACGGCCGTAAAGATTACAGTGTAATTTCCTTACGGTACGGTTTAGCCGCCCGTAAGACCATCGCGCAGACGCTCAAACGGCACGGGTCCCACCCGTGCCGCCCGTTACGGCGTAATTACGGCTTCACCTGTCATTGCACTTGGACACGTTCGAAAATAGTTTGTTTCTTCATCCAAAATACATCTATTGCATTGTGAATTACATGCTAGGACATGCTATACTCTGGGTAAGCCTGACCACATATACATCTCGATCCAACGAGGGCAACCAGATCCATCATGGAAGTTGGATCTCGGAACATTCCGTGATGGACTCTTCGATGTCTCCTGTGGGTGCCGAATATTGCTCCTTGGGTCAATGACGAGGAACATAATCCATGCAGGGTGCCATTGGCAGCCTTGCCAGCCTCCGAAACAGCCCAGGTCCATCCCGCCTATGGATTGTACACCGCAATGGAGTAGGCGGCAATCCCGGAAGAGTCGTCCTCAAACTTGTTCCGGCCACCAAAAATGAAAATCCTGTTTCTGATGGCTACCATGGCCGCCGACATTCGAGGCGCAGGCGGGCCAGGAATCTCGACATACCACCAAATGAAGGAATCCATGTTGATTGCAATTAGATCAGCCGTTACTTTTTTGGATTTTGGATCATGTCCGCAAAAAAGAAACATGTAAGTTCCACCATCCACAGATGTAAGGGAACTCGCCGGTTCATTCAAGGCGGGGAGTTCCTTGGGAACTAATTGGTTGTCAAGCTTGCGAAAACGGAGGGATGGCTACAACGAAAACACGTGAGACGATATCGTTGTTCCACGCGTTATAATGGCACCCACACCAATATTTTCCCACTTCATTGTTCTCAGATTCAGACAGTAAAAGTCAGACGTCGGGGTGTAGGTTTTGTCGTATGGTGCTACCCCTGGTTCGCCCCCATTATTCCCCATCCTCCCCGTGTTCCATCTCACCACGATCGCTACTCCCTGAAGTCGTCTGCACAATGGAGCCAACAGGCATGACAAAGGATATACTGAGCAGCTCCCTCATGGTATCCATGCCGCCTCCGTTGGTCGACACCTGACTCTCCACAGCCGTCCTCGTCAACGTCGATGGCTGCTTCTTCTTTGTTCCGCATTGTCTCTCCGTGGGGTACACGCAGTCGAGTCTGCGACGGTAAAATTGACTGGGGGAAAGGGAACAGGCGTGATTAGTGAAATTATGAGAGTGCGCCATCGAATGAAATAAAAATAACTTGATGGAAGAGGAGCGAACAACACGACAAGCACACTCACTTGCACTGCGCTTGCGCCTTCATGGCCCCCCTGCATACACCCAAGGCTGGTGCGCAAACGATCTTTCGTTTGCGACAGAACAAGCACGCAGGCAGCTTCTTGTCGCGCGGTTTCATTGTCGCTGAGGCACTAGGGACTGGAGAGCTCGTGGACGAACCAGGCAGGGTGATGTTTGGATGGGCGTCTTCCGAAGAAAGCCGGGGAGGAGATCCGTAACTCAAGACGGACAAGACGGACGAGTATGAATCGATGCCGCATTCGAAAGACTGGGGGGATGCGCCGACCGACCCGGGAGTGGTATTGGAGATAGGCATTTCAAGCGGGGCCGCGTGACCAGCGATATTCATGGGTTCGAAACGCTGCTGCTCCAAGTACGCGCTCGCGAAGACAGGGTTTTGGTACGACTCACTGCCGTACTCAAATGCGGGGCGCCTGTGGGTGTCCTCCACGGATATCTCCATTTCCGCCCCAAAGAAGCGTTCTCGGAGTTCCGGTGGCATGAAAATCCGAGCGTGCTCCGCCTCCACAAGAGGCCGAGTGTAAAGACGGCCGGGCGTTGGGAAAAGTTGCGTAGAACAGTTCATCTAAATCGTCCTGGAGCTCCATCTTGCACTTGGGGGTGCAGAAGCGTCATGGCATGGCCCACTTATATAGGTTCCGTACAACAATAAAGGAGTCAATACAAGTGTATGATCTTCCCTATACTTCAGTCTTGTGAATGTCCTTTTGAAAGATTACATCAGCCGGCCGAGTCAATGTATCACAAGTCTTGATCGAAATGGAAGATTACTTGTATCTTTAACAAAATGTCGATGTTTCGTTTGCAGGTCTTTGGTTCCATCTCCATCGAGTTTATCCCCTTGCTGTTCCCTCTCTTATCGTCCTCCTTCATCGCCGCGTGTTTGTTTTTGAGTCATCTTGATTAGTGTACTGAAACCTTGTTACTCCGCATAACTGCTATTCGTCACATCTTTTTGACAAAACAAAGCGCTACCAGTTTTTGCTTGAACTAGTACCACCGCTGCCCTCGACAACGTTGACGGTTGATTCCCTCCCATTGTTGTATTTTATTTTCTCTTTGTGTACCACCTACTCCTCGAGACCAACCCTTGTGTTAGGTTGGATATATTGATTGTATTTGGTGTACATCTGTATCGTTTTCATTGGATCGTCTTTATGGTCTCGACACGACCTTGGTCGATGAGAACCATAGTTTCCCGATCCTGGCGGCGCATCGCGTGGAGGCCGCGATTAAAATCGGCGTACTTGGGAGATATCTCGAGTCACGCGTTTGGCAATGAAAAGCTCTGATTGGCCTCTGGAGAGGTCAATATTGCGTTCGAGGGGAATTTGAATAGAGCAAAGACCGCAATGATCAATGCAGTTACTTCCACGGATGAGCCTACAGTTCAACACACTCAACCTGTAGACTTTGTACAGCAGGAGCTAGGTGTGCTTCAATTGATCGTTTCATTTGACTGTGGTGTACGTGGAAGATAGATCGCGATGATGACCCCGGTCCATGGAACGGCTCATCCAATGCGATAAACCTGGCGTATGTTCACCAAGCATGCCGTTTGAATGGCGGTGAGGGTACATACAGCATAGGGTGAGATCCGAGCCTCACACTTTCGACAGCCCATACGGTGGAACTAACTGGCGAGACATTTGCAACACATCGCGCGAGTTCCAAGTCTGTCGAATTTACAAAAAGGATGTGGCGACGAGGAGGAAAGAGTGATGTTGATGTTTGCTTGCGTTTGGCTTTTGTTTGGCATCGTTCCCGTTTCGCAAGGTAGGCGGTGTCTTCGGGACGACGCGGTGAGAGACGGAGAGAGAGAGGGCGCGCGGGTGTTCTCCACCCGCGGAAGATCTAGATGGGAAGGAGGGTGTGTGTGTGCGCGCGCGGTGGAACGGCCGTCCCGGCCGACTGGCTCTCAAGCGGGAGTACGCGGGAGAGGGGAAGTCGGATCGGGAGAAGACGGATCGCGGGAACGGCCGGTCCTAGCTGGCCCACGCCTCCACCGCTATGATTTCCTTAAAAGGAAAGGAAAGTCAAAGTGCCCATCATGATGCCTGTCATTTCGGAATCTTTGTCAGTTCTCTGCTGTTCTCTGGTGTAGTGGTATTATTGTCAGATTATGTAACTGCGCTCCATCGGACTCCTTGGTTCGATTCTCTTGAAGAATATTCTTTTGCTATGTCTTTTTTTTTCTTGATCCCCGCAACGACTGCGTGCACTTTCGAGGAGTTGGGGCAAGCGCAGCACGCCCTAACTCCCGGTATTAGCAGGTTAGGGTTCAGGTTAGGAGGTTAGGGGTTAGGGGTCAGGTTGGCAGTTAGTGTTTAGGGTCAGGTATCTATTGGTGTGGAAAGAGGACTTGAATGGGTCATTAAACACTTGAAAAAGCACAAAAAATGGGTGCAAACACTTAAAACAAGTTAAAACGTAAGCACTTTCCCATAAAAGAAATCATAGTGGGGGGGCACAAGGTAGTCTCTCGTAGACAGACACTTCAACAAAATTTGATCTCGATACTCGATTTGTTGAAGTCTGTTATTAAGCGCGGGGGTCCGATCGGGGTAAAAGCTTGTTACATAATCACGTTCCAATGCAAAGAAATGAAACTCCCTCACGATTTAATTCAGCCGACAGCAGCAGGGATAAGGGAGCACTTGACATATTTAAGGTTTGAATGAATTATCTGAAATAATTCACATTTCAAACTGCCATTCTGGGACATGTGATTCAAAATGTGAATTAAATCATTCAACAGTGTTTGAAATGGCATTACAGAGCATTTGATCCAAAATGCCATTCTGGGGCATGTGATTCAAAATGCGAATTAAATCATTCAACAGTGTTTGAAGTGGCATTACAGAGCATTTGATGCAAAATGCCATTCCGGGGCATATGGTTCAAAATGCGAATATCTCGGATAATTCATTCAAACCTTAAATATGTCAAGTGCTCCCTTATCCCTGCTGCTGTCGGCTGAATTAAATCGTGAGGCACAGGGTTCAAACGGCATTGCGGAGCATGTGAATCAAAATGCCATTCTGAGACATGTGATTCAAAATGCGAATTAAATCATTCAACAGTGTTTGAAATGCGGGCAGGGGTGAAATTTGAAACTCTATCTGTGTCGAGTCCTATGTGAAGATTTGTGTCCAAAGCTGGTCACAAATTAGATTCAAATTCAAACACGGAAAGATATAAAGTGACTTACCAACCCCATTGTCGGACTGATTGTCAGTGGCGACCGAAAATTGACCATCGTAGGATCATGTATCAGCCCGTCAGTGCATTCAGCTGTACTGACGGTGTCGTATCAGATCCCTGCTGACGGTGCGCACAATATATGTACTGAGGGATCACCGGAGGCACCTATCGTATCGTGCCGACAGTTGTATCTGTATCAATGGTTCATGCTGACGGTGCACCATTTCGCGCATCGATGAATCCGTATCTAGCTGCACACCCTATCGCAGCTTGTATCTGCCGCCTATTGTATCACGGCTTTATCCCGCTGCATATTCTATTGCAGCTTATTCACCGTCTATCTTATCCTGGCTTTATCCAGCTCATATCCTCTCGCAGCTTTTATCCGCCGCCGTCTATGCTTCATCCAGCTGCATATCCTATCGTATCGCAGCTTGGATCCATTGTCCATCGTATCTCAGCTTGTATTGGTCGCACTGTACCGCTGGTATTCGGCTGCACATCATTTTTTACGTCGTCGTATAACGGCTGTGATCTCTGTATATGTTATACATTGCCTTAGACCTGTATTTCCATCATACTGCAATATCTCCAACTCATTGTATCTTTTATTTGGGCTGAAGCACGTCAGGTGTCTAGCCATGCTTGCAACCAGATTATCGGACATCATTTTGCCCACATATTTTGCTTACCACTGTAGACAATGACAACATTTCCAGGATTCAACTTGCGCTCGGTGTTAACCCTCCGGGTTAATCAAATCTCTCTATGTCGTTTATGTAACATCCTCCTGTTCAACATTTCAACCTCTATGTGTCATTCACCCAACTCGCCAATTTTTGCTGCTGTTTTATATTCCGATCGATCGACGCTCATCTGAATACTTCTACTTACTGGATTCAACCCCGGATTCAAGATGTTCTAATCAACCCCAGATTTATCATTCTTTATATCTCAATGAACGGATATCCCTTCCGTGGCAGTTGGATCTCCATATCCCAGTTTAGTCATTCGAATCACGCTCATCGGAGTGGCATCTTATTGGTTTACTTCTCTCCATCTACACCTGACTCTATTTTCTTGGGATGACTGATTGTCGGCTCTTTCACTGACACTCCGATTTATTTCGAGCCAACTATCCATTCTTGCAATCGTGCCCCTCGGATCGTCGCCTTAATTGTTTACTTATTTTCATCATCTTTATTTCTTGTGATGTTCAGCTCTTTCACCGGTGCGTGTTCCTTTTACAATGATAGCTGACGTCCCGCTTTGATTTATTTCGGGCCAACTATCTCGTCTGTCGCCCGACTCTTTCGCATGGTATCCAATTCGCACTCGTCCAGTCCAGTCCGGAAGTCGCATCCACCTTGTCATCTCATTGTTTCATTAGAACCAACCATCATTGATCTCCCTGAACTGGCCTCTTGTTTGATTGAGTCTGTTTCTCTGTTCTGTCGTAACCATCTACTCTCCCGGCTGTACCTGCTGACTCCACTTTGCCCGTACCACCGTCCTCCGTCCCTCGGTGCCCTCATTTGGTGCTCTAGTCTGCCATATTTCGGTTCTTTTGGCTTCCATCAGCCCTAATTTTGTGTTTCTCTCTATTTCTTCCACTCCACAGAATATCTAGTATCCACCAGCGTATCCGAGGGCGATTTAATATCTGGGGCATCATATGTGCCGATTTACATCTTGATGGCTGGTTATCACTTGGCAGGTTCAAATCTTCTATCAATATTTCCTCCGACTGTACAAGGACCGAGACATTTTGACTGAAGGGAGAGGCAGACGGATACGCGCGTCGTGAACCGCGCGTGTTCGAAGTCACTTGGTGCTGAGGGAGAGTGCGAAGGGCGCTGGCTATGCGGCGAGTGTTGGTGCTGCTAATAGCAGGGGGGACACCCTGGAAGGCCGTATAGGAGCAGCAGCAGGTGCAACACCATGGAAGGCGGAGACCGGTGCAGGCACAGAAAGTGAAAGTGTGGGGGGCACTACAGGCACGGCGGTAGGAACTGGCGCGGATGGAGGGGGGGCCGCTCCAGCAATTCTGAGAACAGCATTTCAGGGTAGTCATTCACAAACTCATCCCATTTACCATCTAGTGGATCCCCAAGTACTGTGCATTCTGATTCTATAACATTTACCTTTGCGATTCCAGCGCGCAAGCTGAGATCATTCGCAGTTCATCCCAGCCTCCGTGTTGGTCAATATGTGGCCTTCCACTTCCGTTCATTTGACTACTCATTCGCTTGCTTTACGGTCTATGAGGCTAAAATTTCCTGCTCAATTTATTCGCGGACATCCCTAGTGAGTTGTGCTAATTTGAAGTCATTTATTCGGTACAAGTCCGGATCTCCAGATCTCTCCCCGTTTACGGATCTCTTCTTTGATTCCCCAGTAAAATCCAAGCTCTACTCATTTACGCACATTTTAAATCTTTGGTTTTCCTCATTAACGGACTCTTTCTCTGCCCACCAGTCCAAGGCGCATTGCGACAATACCTAGTCCGACTCTGAGACTATTTGCTCCAATGGGATATTTGTTCGTTCAGATTTAAACTTTCCTTCAAGTTTTTTTTAAATCTACCTGGCGAGGGCGATGCAAAGAGACAGACTCCCTGCGACGCGGGAGCCTGTCCTCGAACTCGATGGAGATGCTGCAAATCTCAAATTTATTTATCGGCAACACCGCATTAGCTTTTGCGATGGCTTGGTTGCAACGGAGGCTGAACTGTCGGTCATTGATATTGATCCAGACGTCGAGCTCCTGGATGCTGGCCGAACCGAGGAACTTGAAGAGATGGTGAACTCTTCATGGGGGGAGGAGTTTTTCGGCTTCCGGACGTCTAGGCAAAGATTGTGGGTGTATTCGGCAGGTACTTGATGAAATTAAGCTTTCTGTGACGGGAATCAAAATCGTTGCTTTGAGCTCCCTGCGAGCAAGGGCTCACAGCCAGTGTCAAACCAATCGACGAATTTAAG
The DNA here is from genome assembly GCA_029378375.1 of Mycena olivaceomarginata. NCBI lineage: Eukaryota > Fungi > Basidiomycota > Agaricomycetes > Agaricales > Mycenaceae > Mycena > Mycena olivaceomarginata. The sequence goes on along the minus strand of JARKIC010000066.1, from coordinate 138,132 downwards.
CTTTCTGTGACGGGATGGCATCAAAATCGTTGCTTTGAGCTCCCTGCGAGCAAGGGCTCACAGCCAGCGTCAAACTGTGCAGTGAAAAGCTTCGGCAATCCAGTAGACATTGTTTAGGTTGTAAATAAATACCTCACCGGTCCCGGTGATGCCTGGGCTATTTCGACTCAGAATTTCCGTAGCTTTCTAATGCGCACGACGCGGCAGAAATCCATTCAGCTTTCGGCCCCCCGTGCAGTAAAAAAGTTTGTTTGAAGCCATAAATTGGGTCGGACGCCAAGTGGGACACTCTGCCGGTTTTGAGCGGGTATTAAACGGCTGATCGGGGTACACCAGTTAGTGCTGGCTAAAATTGGACAATGGAAATCACATCCGCCCAATTTTACATGTAGATTACAGCCGAGTGATAAGTTGGAAGCGTTGGCGTTGGTAGGGCAAAATATGTATTTTACATTAAGACACACAGAACCCCTTCTGAGGTGACACGGATGGCGGACATATTTGAGGATATCTCGTGAAGTGACAGCCGATGTTTACATGCTTTACAATATTTTTTACACCCCTAATGAGTGCTCAGGAAGAGCCATGGAAAATTAAACCACCGGCGGCTCAACTGTTGTAATATTTTTCGCATCTGGGCGGTAGGTATTAAGGTGAGATTTTTGTACCGGTGGGTAGAGAGGCATGGGGGTAGTCCTCTCCAAAATATAATATCGTAAAGTCCCAAAATCCTGGAATAACACTAGGCGGCCTAGGGCGAGCGGCACTCCTGGATCCGGTGGAGTACGCAAGTATTTCATTCTCCGAGATGGTGCCACTTATCACGTATCTCTACTTATTACCTATAATTTACAAAGTCTTATCTTATCGCACCGCCACCCACATGAGCATTCCAGTAAGAAATACCTGTAACCATTGGGGCCTTGGTATACCATATTGATGCTAGCGACAATCCCAGAGGAAAACGATGAGAAATGAGGTAACACATAGGTTTTGAAGTAGGTTGGTAACAATTTGTGACTTCTGTCCCCCCCCATTAGACAGGTCAGTAACAGTTGTGACTGGGGTAAGGTATCACGGTTACCACTGGTACCCACTTTCATGGTCAGTAAAGGTTTGTGACTCACGTAAAATACCACTGCTACCACGGGCCCGACATCGGGCGTCAGTAAAGTTTGTGACCTGCCCGACCTACCACAGGTACCGCCAATCTGCTTACGGTGGTCAGTAAATTTGTGACCTGTCCAAATTACCACTGGTACCACTGGTGTAATTTTGGCAGTCAGTAAACTTTGTGACACGTTTGTTCTACCACCGAGAGCGTGACTGGGTATTTTTTTGCTTCGCAATTACCACGGCTACCGTGGCTACCACCACTACCATGGGTATCGCCGGTCATCAACGGCCCTACCACAGCTACCACCGGTATCTCAACCCACAGTGACTTGGTATTTCTTCCGCATTACCAATACCATGGACACCCTCACCACCATGCATACCACGGTAACTCCTTGTTTAAAATTCTAGTGCTACCAACGATAGGTCAAGCTGTGTGAATTGGTATTTCCTCTTTTGTCAACACCACCGCCATGTGGACTCTTTGGCCCAAACAGCAGTACCACAGCTAGGCACGGAAGAAGAAAGAGGAGGAGGGTGGGGCAGAGGATACTACCGTTGGTTTTTGATATCCTTATTTATGTCTCGAGCCGTTTTTGACACGTCGCAGTCGTCTTTGTGCATTTTGAGCGAAAAAATCAAAATTTCACGGGGATTTTGGCCAAAATTGAGGCCTGTTCCGCTGATCCCGACAAATCTCGAGAAAAAACTCAGATGCCTGTGCCAATCCCGACAAAATCGGCCAAAATCTGAGATTTCTGTCCCGACAAACTCGGCCCGAATCGGAACAGGCATTTTGGTCAACTGTCGGGGGTCCTATTCCAGGAGACTGAGTCGAGGGATTTTGGCCAAAAAGGAAAAGCCACAACTCTGCAGTACATTGAGGGCAAGCATTGGTTGTTTCATATTGTCGACGGACATTCCGCTGGAGTTTGGGCATATTATCTTGCACACAAATCAGCGGAGGAGACACTTGCGGCGTTCAAACTCTTCAAAGCTGAACTCAAGAAACAAACCAACAAGAACGGAAATTATCAGAGTCGACGACGGCGGGGATTGCATCAATCACCTGTGGCGTAGCTTTTGCGAATTCTGATTGAAGTAACAATCCCACACTCCTCCTCGCAGAACGGTCCTGGCGAACGCGGTATTCGTACCACCGTCGAATTTATTTAGTCGCTGTTTGCTTGCTGACTCTGGTCTCCCGAAGAGCTTCTGGACACTCACCACCGACGCGGCAATTTATCTCCAATGGTTTCATCCAAAGCGGCGCAACGGCGGGAAGACTCCTCATGAGGTATATTACCGCAAGAAACCCGACGTCTCCCACTTGCGCGCGTCCGGGTCGACGGCGTATGCCAAGTTTGTGCCCATCGAAGCGGCCGGCGGGAAGCTTAATCCCTGATCTGGGTATAACGGATCGGCGGGTTACCGCTTGTGCAATGCAAACTCTTCAACTCGCGCGACGTTGTCTTCGAAGAGGGACTCGGTCATCGGACGCGTCCTCCAACAGTAGAGTACAGTCGCGTAGGCCAGAAGGCCAGATACGACTACCATAGAAAATCAAATCAAATGTCCGAAATCACCGATCTTTGTTGCGCGGGAATAAAATGTGCACTTAAACCGCCATACAAGACAGATGTTGATGCGCGCAAGATAGACATTGATACGGAGACTCTCAAACAGAAGTTTTGCGCGGGACTACAAAAGTGGGGGCGCGTGAGTTGTGTGTATCTTGCGCGCATCAATTTCTATCTTGCACGCATCAACATCTGTCTTGCAGGGATCACCTATTTCCCGCAAAAGTAAGTGAACACATCATTTTTCCCTTTTGCGTACACTCCTTCTACCTTCTGAACTTGCTAACCATTTGGTAAAAATAGTGCAGACCCGCTCGGACTGAATAATACAGGGCGAGAGATTATTCTCGCCTAATTTGTTACTTGGCTGAGGAAGGGAGTTGAAAAATACTTTGGGTCAAATGCCTGGCAATAATGTACTGGAGAGCTGAAAACTGGTCCCCTGGAAGTGCCTTTTGATCGCAAAAGACCATGTGAAATTACCATAAAAGGCGATTTCCCGATTTGGGAGGGGGTGCCCCACTCTGGCACGCTGATTTGGCCCTCTGCATCCCACTGTTTTCATGCCCATTTGGCCTCTGCATCTCTCTCCACGCTGCCCTCCATCCTCGCCGTTGAAAGCGGAAGCCTTGGTTGGAAGCGAGAGTGAGCGTCACGGCTGTCCTGGTCAACAGGCGTTATTGGCTATGAGATGTTACTGTCCTGGCACGTGGCTCATGTTTATTTTTGGCATTATTTTCAGCTGCCGCTCCATTCTGTACCTGCCCATTTGAGAAGCTCACGAGCAATCCCTTTCCGCGAATATCAGAGATCGTATGCTGCAGATAACATCCTCCCCCAATCCCGAGTCACTCAGAAACGAAGTTCTACTTGCACTGCAAGGCCTGCTTTAAGGCCTTGGAAATTCCTTGGCAGAGATTGGTCTTCCAGAACCCACGGAACGACGGCAGGAAATTGATGTGGAACATCTACGCTGGGATGGAGATCCCACTAACCTTTCCGCGTTCAAGGACGGATTGACAGCTGAACAAGTAAATATCTAACTTTCATGTCTTCAAATCAATTTCATTACAGCCAATGTCGGAACCGAAGGCGCAGTCAAAATTTTCCTGTTTTGGGATGTTTTCAAAGAATTGTTAGTAACTCAACCAGTTCTGCACCGATTTGGATGAAACCTAGGTAGATCTGTCGCGCCAATTCATGCACAATTAGTGATAGAAAGCGATTTATGAAAATATTATATATTAGGTAATTTCTGCTTTTGGACCATTTTCGTGCCAAATAGTGTTTTGCATGTCCAGGACATGTCCCAGTGACCTAATATTTTGGGAGGGACAACATATATACATGAATAACCACGTGATAGAGCCATAATTACGGATATTTTGGTTACAGTCCTTGTAGCTCCATTGGATACATTTAGCAGTTTTGGCATTCAGAAATATTGTACGAATTGCGTTTATATCGAGATTTTATATAATTATGGCTCTATCACATGTAGTCTTAGGTATATATGTTGTCCCTCCCACAATATTAGGTCACTGGGACATGTCCTGGACATGCAAAACACTATTTGGCACGAAAATGGTCCAAAAGCAGAAATTACCTAATACATAATATTTGAGAAATCGCTTTCTATCATTAATTGCGCATGAATTAGCCCGACAGATCCACCTAGGTTTCATTCAAATCGGTGCAGAACTGGTTGAGTTAATAGCAATTCTTTGAAAACATCCCAAAACAGGAAAATTTTGACCGCGCCTTCGGTTCCGACATTGGCTGTAAATCTTCATACCGAGCAGTCTATGATCGGATTATGCAAGTCGCAGCTATGGAAAATCCTCCACCCATTCATGTTGATGGTCGTGCCGGCCGTGGCAAAACCTATGTCCTCTACCCTGGGGATCGTGAGCGTCGATTTATGAGATGTCTGAAATCGGGACGAAAGCCGATGCCCCACTCGTTAATTAGATGCGCCTCGTCAACCTATCCGCGGCACTCGCGGATTTCGTGCACCAGATTGCGGCCCGCCTTGCGCGCCGCTGTGACAGTTTTATGGCAATAACGCGAACGCCGGAATGCCGAGTTTTCCAAGCTCGAGCACTTAGGAATTTTCGATATAAGTGCAGCATTACTGAAGGCGCGAATGAAAATTTCCTGTTTTGGAATGCTTTCAAAGAATTGAAAATATCTCGGTCAGTTCAGCGCCGTTTCACATAAAAACTGGATAGATATACTCAGCCAATTAATGCACAATTAGTGACAGACAGGAATTTTCGAAAATATAGAGTATTAGGTAATCTATGTTTTCGGGGCATTTTCACACAAAATACCGTTTTGAATGCCTAGAACATGTCCCAGTGGCGCAATATTTTGTGGGGAACAACATATGTACCTAGGGAAGGATGTGATAGAGCCAAAACTACATGAAATAAATGTGATTCTCGCAGAATCTTCAGATGCAAGAAAATGCTGAATGCCTCCAATGCAGCTAGAACCTCAAATCTGGGCCGTTAGCCTCGGGAGTAGGCTCAATTGATTCGCATTGCGAACGCGCAGTCAACCATGTCATCAGAATATTTATATGAACCCCCAGGACCGCTTTCTGAGCATGAAAATGGGTTTTATGCAGACATTTTTGCTCATTTTACAGCAGGACACCTGTTCTACCCACAATTCCGTTTTCTTGGATTATAGGCTCAATATGTCCGCCTTCCAAATGCGCGGTCAACCGCGTCCTCAGAGTTACAACCTGATCTCCAATGGGGCTTCCTGGTGGAAGAAATTCCCAGTAGATCATCACTTTTGATTGCTGCGGCCTCAATGCCTGACCATTTTCTGCGTTCATAGGCTCATTTTACTAGTTTTCCCACTGCGCAGGCAACTGCCGACTCGGAATCCGGAATTACACATGTAATATAATTTCTAGTTTTTCACCTTCTTCCGGTGAAAACACACAGTGAATGTCCTATAGTGCATATTATTCTAATGCAACAACACAGTAGGCTAGGCAATGGAGTGAAATGCGACTTTTCAACAAAATGATAGTTTGTGGGCACCCCCAAAGCAGCTCACAGCTGTCTTACATGAAAACCTGCTTACAAACAAACTGCTGTACCAGGCAGGCGCCGTGGTCTACACTACTCGACGAGTAATTTTTAACTATACAGCTCAATCTTACCCAGTCACCCTCTAAAAAAAGTGCGTTTCAAATTCTCAAGCAAATGCCTTATCCTGACGTGCCCATCAATATCTGTCCTTTCCTCAGCTGGCTCAAAGAGTGAAGAAGCAACATTTCATTCCACGTCTGATGAAATATCTTGGTTTGTGTGCTTCTGCGTTATTATTCGCCGTTCTGATAATTTATCTGGCCCTCCACTGTCAGCGCCAAATAATCGCCAACTCAACTCAGCAATAGCCTGTTTGCGCTGCAGCCATTGGAGCCATCTGATGGCTGTTTGGCGTTGCGCAAACTGGTGGCTAATGGCTCGCGGATGGTAGCTCAAGATGGGTTCTGTACGAGTCATTTTGGGTCAAAATGAAACAATATGAGCATCCAAACGCACAGGAATCTCCAGGAATTGACCGCAACCGCACAACAGCACTAAGGTGAAAAATTTGAGAATTTTGAATCCGCCGTCCGACCTGTCGGGGGTTAAAAGTAACTACTTGCTCGCAGAGCGTATACAGACTCTCAGATGACCCAACCACTCGAAAAAATCAGGTAGGTGTTGCAGCCATTCGAGCCATTAGCCATCAATTTGCGCAACGCAAAACAGCCATCAGATGGCTCCAATGGCTGCAGCACAAACACTCTAATGCAACCATCAGAATTTTCAATGGTGTCTGCCCGCTGTGACTGTATTAATTCAAATAAGGGAATGGGAGGCCGCGAAGCGGCCGACCAGTCCCTTGTTAAGCTATACAAAAAAGCCAAAAATTTCTTAAATTCTATGCTAGCATTTTATTTGAAGTGATTCGACCCAGAAATGAGCCCACACGGTAGCGGGCATTTTTTTTGGACGCCACTCGTTACGCTCGACGGCAAGTTCTGGAGCGATGCAAAGGCCTGGGCCAAATGTGTGGGGCTCGCACCTACCCTGTTGGAGCCCTGGAATATTTTGAACGATTTACAGAGGAGTTCGCAGCGGGCGGGTTAATCGACATCTCCACGGCCGGGGAGCGACTCAAAGGCCACATGCCCTCCACGAACGGCGCGAACAAGGGGCTGCTTGAAATGCGGAGCCGCTTTTCACGCGAGAGGCCCGAGCTCCACCGTTGGCCACTTCGCGATCAAGCCATGTTCCACTGCAATGAAAGTCAAGAATTCATGGATAATGGCGATTGAGAATGCTACTGCTTGACAAGGCTAAGTAACACTCTTTAACCCATGGCGTTCCGGAAAGGACCTCAAAAACGACCTGGATAGTTGCGATGAAGCTATTTGCGAGCACAAGTTTTCTCCCAAGGCACTGGAGAAGATGAAAAACTTTAACATCCCTGGCCAATCCCTAGGAGTCGCGCAACTACAGAAAATATTTGCACAACTGGGATCGCCGGGGGTCAAATTTTCTGTGGGCCTCCCTGGGCACTCGTTCCATGCCAATGAACCCAGTCCAAACTATGTGAGAGAATTCTCAGGATACTTCATGGCAAGAGCAGGGAGTGAAGGCCAAGTGACCGCCGGTGGATGGACACGGAGTCTATTTTGGTCCTCGAACGCCGCGACTGCAGACAACAGGTTCATAACTTATGTCCACGGCCAACTTATAAGAGCAGGGGAAAATTAGTCCATTTTGATCTGCTCAAGATTTGTCTTTGCACCAAATTCTGGGCTGAATGGAGATCTAAGTCTCACGCCTATTCGGAAACCAATTCACACCGTACTGCACTTCGGAATTCCGGTCGACTTGATTGAACGGATTCTAGTAGTACACGTAAGTACGTTGACGAACCAAACGCGAGACCCAAGATGGCGCAAAGCTCAGAGTCTCAAACTGGAGGTCCAGAACAGGAAAGGCGAAGGCGGAAGATGGAGAGCCGGCGATCTCGGTGATTTCGAGTACGGGTGAGGCGCAACGCGAGGCGCATCAAAGTTCTGCCCCCATTCGTATCGGTCGATTTTCCGAAGTTCAGATCCTGAAGCTTCAGAGGGCTGTCCACGATGGGGGGATCGGGAATATTATATCTTCGTGGTTCTATCTCTAACACTAATTGCGCATGAAGTACCCTAGCTAGGTGTCGCCCGTCTCGATGATAAGAATGATAGGAATGCTGAGGATGACCTCGAAGCTGGAACAATTGCCCTTTCAAAGCGCAACTCCATCTGGGTTTCCGCGCAAGCATTTCGGGGAATGCGGACCATGCCTTTGAATTTACCTAGGATGGTAGCTGAGTCGTAACGTGTTTCGAGCTGTCGGAATGCATACCGTTGCGATCATGGTAAGGAACGAATCGATGGTTTCTTGGAGCATCCTCCCAGAAGCAAGCCGAAGAGAACACCCAGGAATAAGGAAATAAAGCCACACAGAATGAGTACAAGGTTGATATTCAGGCTCGCAGAAAGACGGAGGTAAAACCAGGCTGAGGCAGCCTGAATTCGCGGCCAGTGGGAGAGAACCAGCGCCGATGCAAGGGCTATCACGACGAACGTGTGAATGATTGTGGTGTCTGGCATGACGGGAAGAAGCAGGATGCTCAGCGGCGAATATACCGAAAAGGAAGATGACACAATTGGATTCTGTGCGGGGTGAAGCTCAAAATGAATCTGCGTCATAGTGCCATCCTATTGGGTCATAAATACTGGTTGTGAGCTATTTTTCAGAGCGTCTGTAACTTCTATTTCCCAGTCTTGACATTCCAAAGCCGGATGGTTTCATCATCACATCCAGAGGCAATGTGGCTTCCATCTGGGGAGAAGGCAACAGACCGAACATAAGCAGTGTGGCCAACAAGAGCTTTGCCAACCTGCTGTCCAGTCTTTACATCCCACAGCCTAACAGTTTGATCATCAGATCCCGAGGCAATGTGACTTCCATTTGACGAGAAGGCAACAGATTGAACGGAACCCATATGGCCAATACTTAAGAGCCTTCCCAACCTGCTGCCCAGTCTTTGCGTCCCAGAGGCAGATGGTTTTGTCAATGGATCCAGAGGCAATGTGGCTTCCATCTGGTGAGAAGGCAACAGACTGACATAATTAGTGTGGCCAACAAGAGTTTCACCAACCTGCTGCCCTGTCTTGACATCCCAAATTCGAATGTTATTCCCAGATGATCCTGATGCAATATGCATTGCATCTGGAGAGAAAGAAATAGACAAGACACATGTTGTCTCATGTATGACCAAAGTCTCCGATGGTGGCCATACAGTGTCCAGAGATCCATATGCCTGAATGAGATTCTGAAACCTTGATCTGTAGTGCCTAGATATTATTGAATCTCGTGGGGCAAATACAAGCCCAGAGATATAAACTTGGGGTGCAGACATTATAGCCTTGACTTGGCCTTAACAAATCACTTCTCAAATTAAATATACTGTACCATTTAATTCAATTCGTATGTCACAGGTCACAGGCCTCAAAATTTACGAAATTTTTCGTACGGGTCACAGGTCACCCAGCCATGTACGAATTCTGAAAACGAGTCACGAAATCGCCGTAAAATGGCTCAAAAATTGAATTTTTCACCTCTGCGCGCGCCGCAACAGGTAACGACGCCACGGTATTTACACGAGCTGCCAATTCTGACAGCGGGAGCAAATGGTCCTCCACGGCTCCCACTTCCCCTCCGCCTCCTCGCCGGCAAATCGATCCCCGGGACCTCAACATCGTCGCCTTTGTCGTTCGCGTGCCGCCAGAAACCAGCGTAGCGCGTGTTTCATGCGGCGCTTGCGTTTACGAAAAAAAATCCGGTCACGCTCCCTCAGACAAAGTATGAACAAGATAGGCCTTCGCTTCGCTCCGGCAGATAAACAGGCTATCATTCATTTAAACTAAGATTTCTTGGTATGTCACATTGTAGTCGTTCTTTCTCCTGGACGGAATAGAATTCTTGCATGGCAGTGCAATATGCCTTGGCAGCTGTTGAATGTCGTGGAATACCCAGGTGCGAGAGGGCATTGTCGGCGCACCAACGTGTGGCCAGAGAGAAGTATGGCAGTGAAGAGATTCGGAGGAGTCGGCGAGGGTGAGAGCGAGATTTTCTGGAAAGATCGGGGTATGAAAGCGTAGTCCATTACTTGTTCAATTTAAGAACAATTTGTGCAAACGATCGCAGAGATTCAGGTCCCAGGGAAACACGTTCGATGACAGGTGTTGTTTGATCCGTTAAACAGGAACACTAGGAGAAAGAAAAAGAGAGACTGCTATAACACATACTTATGGGACTGGATTGGTGTGGGGATATCTTCATGCCGACGACGAAAGTTGAAGAGGAAGGTTAGAACAATGGAAGAAGATGTCTCCGATGACACGTATCGGCGCCGGCGATCTTTGGTGACGGATCAAACACGTGCCGGGTGTAACCGGTTTGTAGCGAGTCCACCTCTTCAACGGCGTCAAATGCTGTAGAAATTCATCCAAATGTGGGTTAATTCACTTCGATGAGAGTGTCTTTGTATTTCGGAAGCGGCTGCGACTTAGATCCGGGCTGCGAGAACTGTGTGTAGGCGCTGCTTTCACAGCGATCAACCTGCCAATTTGAGGAACTTCCATTCCTTTCTATATTTTGCCAGTTGTTTCAGATCTGCACTGAACAATTCGGAGATACGCCATCAAGATCAGCTGTTACTCGATATCTGCGCAGTGTGAGGGATGGTGTCAGTGTACAAAGAAGTGAGGACCGGTATTGCATCGAGAAGTTGAAATGAGAATGATGAAGCGGAAGCCTTTTGCTTGGATTGAATCGAACCAACAATGGACATTTGCGAGGCGGTGAGGGAGTCGGTAAAGATCCGGCTATACTGCGACATGATGTTAATTGATGCTGTGCTGATAGAGGAAGTGGAGAGGGAGATCGGGTCTGAACTCCGATCTTTATGCGCGGTAATCTTGAAACAAAACTTCTTCCTGTTCGCCGTCTGCCCGAACTCCCATGCCTCCAGCTCCCTGACCTAACGATGATGGCCTTCACCGCATTTTAAGATATAAGCTCAATCAAGACCCAATGGAGAGTGGGGGTGCTTTAATTATTTCAGAGATATTACACTAATACAAAAGACATAAGTGATTAATGAAGTTCTTACGCGGACGGAGGTTTGGGCCTTGTCCACTTGACAACACAGTCCCGGAAGTCAATGAGGTCGAAGATGCGGTGGATATTGGAGTAGGTGTGTGTGTGCTTGACTGTGTGGTCGACGCCTGAATCGGCGGGTTCGAGGGCAGAGCAGTGCTGTTGCTGAAAATCACGGTGAGTATTGAGATTTCGGCAGGGAAGTAACCAATACACTGAAGGTTGTCTTTGAGGAGGACTGACCAAAAATGGATTTGAGCGCATCGCATGAATAAATTATTTGACTTACATTTGCGTCATGGGATAGCTGTAGGTGTTCGCAGCGGACCGATCGAACGCGGAATTGTCTTGGACACGGGCCGGAGGGCGGAGGTCAAGTTGGTGGCGGTTGTTGTAACATTGACTGGATCCGAAATTTGAGTTGCTGGCGCGGTTCGCGTATCGGCGGAAGTCAGACCAAACTATCCCTTTGACTTGTAAGGGGAGTAACCAAGGAAAGGCGACTTGTATGGAGAATAGCCCGGTGTCGGGTAGAGATTGTGCTGGGAAACCAAGGGCAGGTGGGATGCCAGTAAAATATTGCGGATGATAGTACATAGGGTCACCCATTGAGATAGGATCGGGCACAGACATAATCGCCGTGCTCAAGTACGAGTGCGAGGAAGTGAACGTGGCCATGGAAACAGATGTGGAAGGGCCCGGGGCCGAAGAAGGCGATGGATAGTCGAATTTTTCTCCGTTTCGCAGGGGTAACTGGAGCAGACGGAGTGCTGGTTGAACTTCAACGGTTGTCGGTAGTAGCAGACATGTTGGAACAGATATTGAGTACGGTTGACTGGACCTTAATGTGGAGAATGACGGCAGGATTCAGGTCGTGGCACGGCCCATAAAACTGAAGCACGATGTGGCGCAGGCGCCCGCGTCCAGCGAGCCGTCGATAGATCGAATACACATCCAATTGTTAATTAATTAGATGAAGGGGTTTATTTTCGAACGGGCGGCTGGGACGTACTGCACTGCGGAAGCCTTGGTGTCACCGCAGACATAATCCACGACACCAACCGTAACAACTCGAGAAGAATGATCGCCATCGAGAATTTGAGGGCCTCCGCTCACACGACCGACAGCATATGGCATGGAAGTGAATTGATCCGGCAATTGGTCCTGCATTACATGAATTGTGAGTCGAAGAATGCGAAACTGCACACATTGTAAATGTCACTGCTTGGATCACCCGGAGCACATAAAAAGTTAAGGCATCGAGAATGAGGGAGTTACTGGCTGAAGGATCGGCCGTGGGTGGAATAGCGGTTGACTGGGCAGTACAGACGGCAAATGAGACCATCCGAAGCGGGTGTGGTGCTGGTGACATAACCACGTAGATCGGTGGGGATGGTGGTATTACTGATGCACCAGAAGATGTTGAAACTGGACATGGGAGCGGGAAAAGGGAGCGGGGGTGTGGATTACTCATGGCTGATATAAAATAGATTGCACATTCGCTGCGCCGCACATGCGGGAATTGTCGCAGTCGCTCATGGGAGGAACTAAAACAAAATGGGACGGCACGGTTGAAAGGAAGGTAAAGATCTCGAAAGCGTAGTCCGTAGTCGACTGCGCGAGTGAGGGCAGCTTTCCCCAAGGGTATTCAAAACGAAAAGGCTGTGGCGGACAGCACTGAAGATCAAGGACAGAAGGGGTTAAAGGAAGAGGAAGAGCAGAGGGAAAACAAAAGGAGATGAATATATGGGGGAATAGCACAGCCGAGGAGCCATTTGCTTAAAGAACGGTTAATTCTGAATTTCGTAAATTTTGGTCACAGGTCACAAGGCGTACGAATTGAATTAAATGGTACAGTAGTCAAGCAAAATTGTTTTGAAGGTGATTGTCTGCTCTTCCCGCACCCATACTTGTTCTCAAAATCTCGACCCACTTGTCTGATCAGCTCCCTTTAAATCAAATTTGAATGTAGAAGATCTCGGCCAATGTGCACGTGATCCATGAGACACGTTTGGTCACAACCGAACGTGAGAGTGTCACGCATGGCAAACACGAACAAACTCGTCCTTTGTTCATTGCCACCACCATGGGGCGCCGCAAAAAGTCTGGAAAGAGTTCTACCAACGCCCCTGGCCCTTCTATACCTGAAGCTACTACTCCTTCTACTGATCCCCTCGTTGCCCTCGCTCACCGCATCTGTGACGTGTCTGATGCCTCATCCAAGTCCCAGAGCGCCTCAACTTGTGACACCGTTCAGCCATCTTCGGAAGTTGCTACATCCGCTGCTGCTCCGACCCCGTTTCGCTGCTCCTCTGAGCGTGAAGAGGCGGGTGAGGATAGAGGCGTGGACCATGCTCTTCCTGACGCTCAAACTGGCAACCCTGGTGCCTCCTCCGAAGTTGCCACGTCCGCTGCTGCTCCGACCCCGTTTCGCTGCTCCTCCGAGCGTGAAGAGGCGGGTGAGGATAGAGGCGCGGATTCTGGTAGCCTGGTGCGAGGTACTGTTCGGGACCTGCTCAACCGCCCACTCCCTCTGATACCCAAGAAGCGAGGCCGCAGCCCTCCACTCTTGAGTACAATGCCGTCTTTCCCGACGTGAGTACTGCAATTTCAGTTGCTTGTTCATCAGGAATCTGAGTACCATGATAGAGCGACACGTACGCTCAGGAGGTAGATCTCTCCGAGCTCATCCCACAATACCTTGCGGAATGCGAGTCCTATGTTGAGCCCAACATCTCCAGGGAGCTGTACGCTCTCCATCCCCGCCATCTATTCTTACCTCGGTGCTCTGCCCGGCTTGCCGCTGCCGCTACTCGACCAGCCATTACTCAGAGGGTGATGGATCTAGCCGTCCCACCGCCGACCCTCCAGCGCAAACGCAAGGCTACCTCACCGGCAGATCCTATTCTTCGTCCTCCCAAAGCGAAGCGCGTCGCTGGAGCAGGCGCCACGGGGCCTATCTGGTTCAGCGAGGATGGGAAGCTTACTGTTCCTAATGGCGATTGGCGGTATGCTCAATCTTTCTAACCTGTCATCTTACTGTGACTGACGACTGCAAAAGACTTGATAACCCTCCGCCTGTTGCCTCTACCTCCGCCCTTCCCCCCGTTGTTCCATCCCCTAGCAGTGGTATCAAGCCACGCAACCGTCGCAGTAAGACTTCTCGGGGTGGAAAGCGCACCCGCAAGAAGGGCGAGATCAACAAAGAATATGTGGACCATATGCGCCAGAGGTCCATGGCGCATACATCAGTGGCGCGGTAAACTACAGACTAATGTAACACCTATTCTAGAATTCCGGTGGTAGAAAATCAACTGTTTGGGACCTTAGAAAGGTTTTCAGGCTACCATTATGAACAAGGTGTTTATGCGAAGCCTGGCACCAACTCAACGGGTGTCGCACCGGAGGTGATGATGAAACTCGGTGGTTGATTTTCCTTCTGTTCTCTCATCTATTGGCGACGGGTCCAGCTCATGCTTGTGTATGGGATGATAGTATCCGGGAATTTGCTTTGAGACACGGATATCCTGTGGATACCGACGAACTATCTATCAATGATCAACCTGGATAGTGGGTAAGGATACCATGGGGCCTACTTCTCCTCTCCTACGTGCTCAAGTGAGAGCCCCCATCTTTCACGGAAACCTCAAGAAAACACTACTGTATCTTTCTTTCCCTTCAAATCGGTAGTCACGCGTCACGCACCCCTACTAATCCCCGTGCAAATCCGAGTTGTGCAATATTTCCATATTTGGGAGTATTTTGCTTCTAGCTGGTTCAAAAGTGGAATGAGTGCGGCTTTTTTTTTGCAGAATTGTGTTTTTGTGCCTGAAACAAGTTCTCTGGGTGGATAACACAAAAATTAACCACGGGTGAACCGAGTTGTGCAATATTTCCATATTTGAGAGTATTTTGTTTCTAGCTGGTTCAAACGGAATGTGTGAGGATTTTTTTGCGCAATTGTGCTCGTGTGCCTGAAACGAGTTCTCTGGGTGGATAACACAAAAATTAACCACGGGCGAACCGAGTTGTGCAATATTTCCATATTTGGGGGCTGTGATTGAACGTCGGCAGGGCGTGCCGAGATTTCGCAGTGAACCAGTAAATTGAACCTTTTCAACTCCGGTTTCGACCAAATGTTGCTGGTGTGATAGCCAGCGAAATTTCAGTTCGAACTGTATCCTTAGTATTTTTCAGTGCCCTGGATCTTTTTGAGGAGCACTGAGAATGCTACATGCCAATCGAATCAGCTGCAATTGAATGTCGACAGGCCAAGTGCAAATACGCTTCTGCTCCGGATCCAGCCTTGGATGCCGCTCTTGAGAAACATCGTGCCAAAGAACGACGAAAGCTCGAGAACCCTCAAGCCCAGGCTGATTCGGCGGCCCCTGTGGCTTCCACATCCTCTCTTACTTCCGCATGCGTCGACTATCGTTCCCTATTTCCCGGTGAGCACTTCGTTTACCATATGTTAAGTATTGCAGTATTCATCCTAGAACAGAGGAGTCCGATCCTGGTCCATTTAACGACGTTAAAATGCCAGATGTAGAGCCTACCGCACCCAATCCGGAGCCCTCTCAGGCTCCAATACCGAATCTGAAGCCCTCGGCGATTCCGGAGGTATCAGCCGCTGGACGTCTTGTTCGAACTCGGCGTCCCACATGGAAGCTGTTGCAGCAGCTGCCAGAGATCACCCTTCCCGGTGGACGGCTTTGCCAGTTAGGTTTGGACCCGACGTCGACGAGAAGCACACAAACCGCCAACTCAGGTCCTGGCCCTCGAAGCACTAGATGCACTCCCTCTTTCAGTGCCCTCAAAAGACCAGAATCTAGCTGCTCCTCTCATCTTTACACCTCCCTAGTGCTGTTTCCTCGCCAAACAACCTGTACAAGGTAGAAGTTACGGACATCGTCAAAATGTGGAATACTGTAGCGTTTGTATGGGTGAAACGCAACGCGTAACGCAGGCCCGTTTTTTGCTTACAAATCTACCTTTTATGGCAATTGATTGCCCAACAATTACCATTAAAGGCAAGTTTCTGGGGTCACGCTCGCTGGAGCGTTTCACCCATACAAAACGCCACAGTACCATAGAAGTAGAGGGCACATAAAACATACCGGTATTTCTAGCCCTCCGTAATACTCGTAAGAATGGTGTATCAAATTTCTACACTGATTTGACAACTACCCAGAGTATGCGGCATGGTGTACTGGAGAATTTCATTCAATTCGCCAGCAATTCCGAAATTTTAGTACAATTAAAATCCGAAAGAATTCCGATAAATTGAGAAAAAATTATTGCCGCAATAAAAAAAAAATGGGCGTGACGCGTGACTGACGAATTGAACGAAATTATCCAGTAGATCTGAATACAGACTTGAAAATCGTTCTCAAGTTCTTGGACGGAAAACCCACCGCACGAGTCCGAGTTGACCGAGACGATGCTAACACGATGTTCACAACACCCTAATACGCTGCGAGGGTCTCCCGAAAGCGGCGAGAGGTCATGATTTCGAGTGTATCTGGTAGATTTTTATCGGATTCCAAGTGGGGAGAGGCTCAGGTATCGAGTAGTCCATGGCCAAACGCACACCGTCGGAATCGTCCCAGGATAGATTTGCTCCCCAGACAAGGAGGCGAATAAAGGCCAGCAGGGCCTCTGCGGCAAGCCAGATGTAGTTCTGGACAATGGTGAAGCACCCGACGTTACCGACAACCATCATCATCAGTAAAACAGCACATTTGTCTTTTGCGTCTTTGGCATCTTTGCGAAGATACCAACGTCTTTGCAAAGATACCAAAGACGCAAAAGACGCATTTTTCCCAAAGACGCGCGTCTTTGAAATGGCAGCGTCAAAAGTCTCCAGAAAGACTTTTCTATGGAAACCGAGAGCACCACGCTGATAAGCGAGATTGCCAATGGCTTGATGGCTGATTGCCAATGGCTGCCGGTGATCAGGACCCCGGGGTGCCCGAATATAGCCCGCAGATTCACGTTACCCACATCATAGCCTGTTTACTTGTGGGTCAAGCTCGTGATGGCTATGTCCCAAATAGGAAGGTAGTTGTTCAAGTTAGCGCGTTCAACCGTAGCAGTACCGTAACACCTTCGAGGCAGGAATTTAGAGTAACATGGTAAAAGAGCATAATTAGCATAAAGCATAGGCATATTCATACTTCCTATAACATATAAACCATACAAGCTGCCTAGGTATGCGGGGTGCATTGATACGTGCCGTTCGACATCGGGTTACGTGTTCATTATGGCCGGAGCACCGGTGTGCTGGTCATCCAAACGTCAAGCAACAGTCGCGCTATCCACGGTGGAAGCGGAATACATCTCGCTTACCCTGTGCACTTGGGTACGTTCAGGGACTTCCTATGTAGTCCCACACAACTTAATTCGAGCGGTGGGTGTTAAAACCACGGCTCGTTTGTGTTAAAGATAGCCGTATGTTTCCCAGCTGCTGCGAGACGTTCCCGAACCAGAAAGAATGTCGTTTTTCATCTAGTACAAACCCAGTACACGATAGAGCGTCAAACGAGTGAAGAAAACCACGTCACCCCATGCCAGCTGCCTATATACTGCCCACTGACATCTCTGATACCCCCGAATGTCCAGCGACATGATCCGCACATATCCCCGCGCCTCGCAGCGCGCACCCCGAATACCGCCAAAAGTTAACAGTGGGTACGCCCTGTGCATTACAGGCCAAGGCATTCTGTGGTCACGTCAATCCTACCCATTCTATCTTGTTTAGAAGGGCAATAATCTGGTGTGCATACCCCTTAGATACATGGTTCAAGTATGTAAAATCATGTATATTTATCTTATGGACAATATAGAGGTGGATAATACGAGCGCCAACGAATAATTTGGCGGAGTGGCCGGTTAGGCCGTTTATCGCCGTTTCGGAGTTATCGCCGAAGTAAATTCAGTAAGTGACGAAATCGTTATATATAAATTCAAGTAAAGGTCCTAACTCAGTCGTAGGATGCATATCTTCATGCTAGAGCCTATACCAAGACGTACTCTGGATATATATAGGTGTTCAATGCTTAAAGTGCTACCTTGTGCTCCGCATACGCGTAAGCCCTTTAACAAAATCCATCTGTTGGCGCAAGTGATATTTGGTGGTTTTGGATAGTGGGTCGCCGTGAATGAGAGGGCGAATAGTTTATGGCCCACATAGCGAAGAGGAAAAAATTAGTGGGTATTCCAATCACACTTGAAAAGTTCCAGGCCCATCGCAACACTGGGTGATTTGCTATAAAGGTGGCCGGAATTGAGCCACTCGAGATAAGGCCGAGACTTGTTCGGGGCACCAGGAGGCGGAAGAGATCATTTATCGTGGAAGGCGTAATACTATGTCGTCGTCCTAAACCCAGGGACCAAGAAGAGCCCCGAAACTCGAGAATCGGTGTGGAAATGGTGGAGAAACAAGCTAGACAGTCGCACAGTTCAGAATGTGAATTAAACCATTCAATGATGAGGCACAGGGCTCAAAATGTCATTACAAAGGGTTTAAAATGTCATTATGAAGCATGTGATTCAAAATGGCATTCTGCAGCATGTGGCCCAAAATGCGAATTAAACCATTTGATAGTGAGGCACAGGGTTCAAAATGGCATTATGAATCATGTGCCTCAAAATGCCATTCTGGGGCATGTGGTTCAAAATGGGAATTAAACCATTTGATAGTGAGGCACAGGGTTCAAAATGTCATTTTGAAGCATGTGCCTCAAAATGCCATTCTGGGGCA
The DNA here is from genome assembly GCA_029378375.1 of Mycena olivaceomarginata. Classification (NCBI taxonomy): domain Eukaryota; kingdom Fungi; phylum Basidiomycota; class Agaricomycetes; order Agaricales; family Mycenaceae; genus Mycena; species Mycena olivaceomarginata. The sequence continues at coordinate 119,443 of JARKIC010000066.1, read as the reverse complement.
CGTGGTTCAAAATGCGAATTAAACCATTTGATAGTGAGGCACAGGGTTCAAAATGTCATTATGAAGCATGCGCCTCAAAATGCCATTCTGGGGCATGTGGTTCAAAATGGGAATTAAACCATTGGATAGTGAAGCACAGGGTTCAAAATGTCATTACAAAGCATGTGCCTCAACATGCCATTCTGGGGCATGTGGTTCAAAATGGGAATTAAACCATTGGATAGTGAGGCACAGGGTTCAAAATGTCAGTACGAAGCATGTGACTCAAAATGGTATCTGGGGCATGCAGTTCAAAATGCGAATATCATGTGAGGTCCATACAAACCTTAAATATGTGAAGTGCCCCTTATCCCTCCTGCTCTCGGCTGAATTAAATCATTCAATAGTGAGACACATCTTTGTAGTATAAAAGCCTGTAGTAGTTCAGTAGTTCATTACCATCTTACAGTTGTTTCCCCCCCCCCCAACTTGTTCTTAAATTCTGATAATAGTGGCTGCACCGTGGGTGGCGGAGGCATTGGAGTTGGGTCCATTTGATCGATGCTTCCATTTGCGTGTAGGATTGTGAAGGATCGAACATCGCGAACCGAATTTACTGCGGCACCGCATGTCCGACAGAATTGTGGGCAGAAATTTAGTAGCACAAACGGGGAACTGGTATCGATGGTCTAACTTACCTTGGGCGAGAAAAAAGTACGTGAAGCCGCGCCGTGTGTTTGACAGATCCTTCGTGGCAGTCTTCCAGAAATTTTGCCTGGGCCTGTCATCCAGAGCGACAAGACTGCCATGTTCGCCGGTCCTCCGATTGGCATGCATAGGACATTGCTGAGCTTCTTCGAGGATGAATGGGGCCGAGTCCACACATAAGCAGGCGCTCAGGAGGTCCAACCAACCGTTAGCAGCCAAGTCGCGATACAGAAGTTAGGATAGAAAGCAATTCAGAGTGCTGAATGGGTCATTCACATGGCATGCAGGAAGAATACCTTAGAAAAACTTCTCGCGAAGCGGGACATCGACTACCCCACTATTCCAGCGGCGAGGTATGGCAAAGCAATGGAGAAAGCCTCTGGGGAGGGAAGCGAACTATTTCGAAACGGTGGGATCCCATATAGAGGAGACTTGACCTCAAAGGATTGCGCTCGAGCCGCCACATGGTTTCATCATCACGTCCGTGGAGCCAAAACGGTGCCCGATCTTTGGGTGGGACTCGTCCCACTGAAGCAAGAGGAAATCCTGGATCAAATTTCTGGTGATCCCAAGTACGCTGATATGGATAGGCAAAACACTATCCTCGAAATTGCTGAGAGCTACGAGTGTTTGAGCATTTTCGAGGAACGGCTATTTAAAAATTCATTTGCAGACGGGCGTGCTGGCAATCAGCAGTGAGGATTAGATGTTGGGCCACACCAAGATGGCTGGTGCCCGTACCAAAACATTCCCGTACACTGGAATCACGATGATCGGGAGGAGAGTGAATCTGAACTCCAGGTCAGTTCAATCTTGACCTATTCAGCGTCCAATTCAATGATTATTGTAGCCGGGACCAAAGTATAGCAAACGCAGAAGGGTCATATTGAAGATGTTGCAATGCCTGATGCATCACCCAAACACCAAACGCGTCAGCCAAGGGCTCCCCGTAAAATTCCGAAAGCACAGTCTCAGAATTGAGGAGGAACATGATGTAAAGTAGACCTCTAAAAGAATATAGTATTCGGACTTGGTGGAATCGGCTGATTGATGTTCTTGCAAACGGCGATTTCTTGTCGAGCTCAACCACGGCTTGGACTTCTCAGAAAATCGCAGTGTGTAGTTATACAAAATCAAGGCCATGATTCAATTCTCTCGTAATATAAATCGGATGCGCCGAGACGACAGCAAATGTTATAACAATTGATTTTCACGATGGTCCTCTTGCAATTTTATCCACACCGATCAGTGATCAAGACCCTATTGAATGGTTTAATTTGCATTTTGAACCACATGCCCCGAAATGGTATTTTGAGTCACATGCCTTGTAATGCCATTTTGAACCCTGTGCCTCACTATCGAATGGTTTAATTCAGTCGAGAGCAAGAGGGATAAGGGAGCACTTGACATATTAAAGATTTGAATGGATCTCGCAAGATATTTGCAGTTTGAACCCCATGCCCTGGAATGGCATTTTGAATCACATGCCTCGTTATGCCATTTTGAACACTATTGAATGGTTTAATTTGTATTTTGAATTATATGCCCCGAAATGGCATTTCGAATCACATGCCTCGTAATGCCATTTTGAACACTGGTTGGGGTCGTTCATGCGGAGGTTGTGGAAGATGAAGAGGCGAATCTGTTCTTCAATCAGTACCTCATCTAAGTAAAAGGGAAGAAGGCGATGCACCGATATCAGCAGGACCAATATATTCCTTGGAGTCCGGCTGAATTGATATTCTCCTGGCTCTCATTGGGGTGGTCATCTTTATACACGAAGACATTTAGCCAATGGTGGGTGGTGAGATTTTTGCGTTTGCTGTTGTCAACTGGTTTGGCCAAGGTTTTTGGGGCGCCCGCTCGCCCGAACGTTGCGGTCTCCGAAAAAGAGCCCGCCCGTCCTGTCCCCCCAAACGCTGGCAGATCCTTCACCTAAGAAGGATCATCATACTCACCTCCCCGAGGTCCGCCAAGCTCGAAAATTGAGTTCCACCAAATGAGTATTAAGTTTGGCCTCAGGTACACATCGTTTGAACCGTTTTTTTCTTTTTTGTTTATCGTATGTCGGGGTCCGTAATAAAAATAAAAATAAAAATAGTTATATCCGTTTACAACGTTTATAAACGGAAACGGTTGGAGCTTCGCATTCCTACTACGGCCAAGCCTTAGGAATGCCAAGCTCCTGGGCTGTATCAAAGCGAGGGAGTTCCATCCCATTTTCCAAGGTCTTCGCAGGCTGTACGTGAACGAAATCCACCACGGTGTCCTCGGGATTGTCACCGCAACCTGGATTCAAACTGCTCGATCATTTCAGATCCTCCTCTGACGACCATTATTTCGATTCTTTGCCCAGCAATTCCCATACGGTGAGAACCATCGTCCTCGGCGAGTAGTCTGATCCACCCTGTAGGAGCCTGGGTCTCGGTGTGTCCCAGTGCGCACGAAGAGAGCATGACATATCTCCGCAGTGCGTTATTCTGCTCAAAGTATGGTAGGGATTGGGACCGTCTAAACCATCAGTGCCGGGATTTGAAATGCTAAGGCCCTGGACATACCGAACATCCAATATTTTGAAAAGATGTGTCGAAACCAGGAATACACGCTCCTTGTTGTGTCTGATGAGTTTGATGCACTTGCCTACAACATTTACCCAAGCTTGGGATCACCTAAGCTCGATGCTTTGTCGGGATGGGGTATTTCAACGCAATGGTTCCACTGATCTGTCAAGAATTGGTACTATGGTGGCTTAGAAATTATCCTTTGTTTGTTCATAGCAGCTGGAATGAATTGTGGCCACTTGGATTCAAATCAAATACCTGATGTTGAAGGCTTTGTCGTCTCTCATCGACTCGATTGAAAAGTCCATCTAGTGACAAGAGATGATCACCGTGACAATCCTGACACCCACGCGGCCGTTCTTTTTGGCCTCGAGTCAGTCCAGCTTGGCCCTTGATGCAGCTAAGCCGGTTCTCGTCAATATTAAGGCTTTCATGGTAATTTTGTCCTATTTTCGCTAAGTATCCCTCCTTCTGAGCAGCGTTAAGAGGCGTGAGCTTGGTCCCAAAATGGTAAGTATCTCACACTGCTTCAAGTTCGATGATGGTTTGATTTGAACATTCGGAATTGAACGACATGGCGGCAACGTGGTGACATGTGGCTCCTGCAATCTCTATAAGCCATACAGCTGCAATGCATACATTGTGAGCAGCACTGCTGCTCATGTACTTCTCTGAACAATATCTGTAACGGTGAGCTACATGCCGCTACAACCTGTCAGGTCCGAATGTCCGAAAGTCCGAAATCAAATGTCAGATGTCAGATGTCAAGATCCAAAACCAACCGCGACCATGCCCCCAACCGTACTCTCATGCAGCCTCCTCTTATCACTGCATACGAAAATGGGGGTGGTTCTTCAAAGCGGATCTTTCATTGAGAACACCGTGAGGCCGCAAAATGCAAAAGACGAAGCTTCCGGAGCCTCGGACCGGTCATTGAAATCTTGGTCTGCTCATCGGATTTGTCGGCCGCCCACCTCTTGGGCGCACTCAACTCGTATTACTATTTACGATGTTTTGGCTACTCACTAGAGAACATCAATAATAAAAAATTAGATACTATAGATACGACACTTCCGGAGAACGATGTAGCGGCTTCCTCGTCTTCACCCTCCGTTAGTGTCCAGGGCCTGGGCAGCTGTGACGACTGCCTCCCAGCCCTTTTCGAGAGCCATAAGACGCTCGCGGAGCTCCTTATTATTCTTTTGGGCCGTTGTCTGCTCACATTCCGGCTCATTAGACGCGACGAGGAGGCTAGCTCGGAGCTGCCGGTTCTCCTCCTCTAGTTCGCTGACCCGGCGCTCGAGGTACGAGAACTGCGCCTTGCGGCGATCACGCGAGTTCTGGGCGGCTATCCGGTTACGGTGGGCGCGAGAGTCTTGCTTCACCACCTTCAGTGGGATAGGATTCAACGTTGCGCCGTTCGAAAGGCGCGTCTGGTCTCTCAATTTTTCCATTTGTTCAGTGCTGTAATTCTTCTGAGTTGAAGGCGGTTGCATCGCAGTAAATTCGGATTCAGGCTCAACCGTTTGCGGTACACTCCTCGGGAGGTTTTTCGGAGTGAAGGGGGCGCGCTCTGGATCGCGTCAAGTCCAGGACACAAACACAGGCTGGGGATTACCGGAGAGCTGATCACCAGTGGGTTGCATCTCGTCCTCTAGGGTACTGCGCGCACGCCATGAAGCATTGGCTTCGGTAGCGCTCATCACTAGGTATTCCGAGTCTGTCGAAAGTCAGGAATATTGTAGTCCCACAGTCGTCGTTGGAACCTACTCTCGGTGTCGATGGGCTGCATCTCCTCACCAACGGTGCTAGTTGCCCGTCGTATGACATTGGCCTCGTTAATGCTATACTTCATGCCCGTGTCTTCTTGGATGAGGATGGTGGCTACAAATGGAGTCAGAACGATGGCCACGAATTGCCTAAGTCCGAAGACTGCGTCGTAGCCATCGAAGGGGTTCCAGGTTTTAGCGTCAAATGTCTTCTGCACTGTACGGCGGACGGCGCGCGAGAGCTGTTCCTCTTCAGCAACGAGCATCGCCAAATCTCCGCCTCGATTGCGGAAGCACCGTTTGGGCCGTAACTAGGAGGAGGGTCGACGGTCGCTACAAGGGGAAGGGCTTTAAAAACTCACTAACCGCAGCACTGCCTTCGGATAGCAGAGTTGAAGTCTGCTTTTGACCCCGATTCACGAAATTGGACGTTTTTGTGACCAACGTCGTCGAGGAAACTGGTCCAGACGGGGGACAGCTCAAGGACTTCAGCGTCGTGGATCATGAGGTCCAGATATTGAGCCATGCTTCTGACACGGCCCGAGAGATTGCTCTGATCAATAGCGTCAGGATAAATCAGCCACTTCTTTTGGTGAGCAAGTTTTGTATCCCTGCAGCTCTGCGTGTTCACGTTTGGGCCGATATTAATATTATCCCTATCATTGTCGGAGAACGATGCAGTCCCAGGCGCTGAAGGAGCCTCGCTAAGCCGTTGTCAATCAAGGAGATGTCATCGAGGCACGAACCTCTTCTTACCTCTTGGTCAAGTGAATTACTTCCCGCCGTAATGAGCCCAAAGTGGGAACGAGAACGTAGTCAAGGATGCAGCGGGGAAGGGCACGATCACTTGAGCGGCCCTTCATAACGATGTTAAGGCTCATCAGAGAGAGGTTCATATCAGTGACGTGGCAAAACAATATCACGTGATGCAATGTTGCTGGTTCCCACCATATTGTGCAAGCCTCGAGGTAGGGTCCGCCGACATTTAATCGGTAGCGGGCGCAAGCGCCGGTCCCGACTCTGATCTGAGTTATCTGTGTTTGGTTTATTGTTTCATTTCGTGTGTACTGTACAATTTCGATCAATTCGGCACAAAATTTTTGATACAATTACAGCTATTTGCGGTACATAAGGCGCGGACCTTTTTTTTTTTTTTTTTTTGCAACATTTTGCTTAGAACACTCACCATGACCTCAATTCTGGTCAGAATCCTTCGGGAGTAGGTGCGTTCGACTCGCACTGAAAATCCGCAGGGGATCGAGTACCGGCTTTTTTGATGTAATTATGTAATGAAATTTCTCCCAAAAAATCGTGGTTTCCATTAGAACAGCTGCACCACAATGAATACTGGGCCAATTGACTTAAATCTTGGATATGTTATGTATCAGAACTATACCAGGGGACTATCAGATTTACAGATATAAATCCACTCAAATCTGCATGGTAGGCTCTACTTATGTTAGTACACAAATACGGTGTTTGGTAGAGTGAGTGCCAAATCACAATGAGTTGGGATAACACCCAAAAAAGATATACCATCCCCTGGAACTAGTTTTGATACATAACATATCCAAGAACTAAGTCAATTGGCCCAGTATTCATTGTGGAGCAGCTGTTCTAATGGAAACCACGATTTTTTGGGAGAAATTTCATTACATAATTACATCAAAAAAGCCGGTACTCGATCCCCTGCGGATTTTCAGTGCGAGTCGAACGCACCTACTCCCGAAGGATTCTGACCAGAATTGAGGTCATGGTGAGTGTTCTAAGCAAAATGTTGCAAAAAAAAAAAAAACGGTCCGCGCCTTATGTACCGCAAATAGCTGTAAAATCCAAAAGAAACCACATAAATTGAGAAAAAATTATTGTCGCAATAAAAAAAAATTGGGCGTGAGTGACCGCCGAATTGAACGAAATTGTACAGTAGTCTCATCGCATCGCATGGCTGCAATCCTGACTGAGTTCTTTTGTTACAATATCGTGTATAATTCAATTGGCTTTTTGACGTTTTCTGGGAGATAGAGTCAATCCCACCGTTGCCATATCACGATCATTTTTGATGCTCTCACATTTTCCTTCTCCACCATCGATTCCACCTTTACTGACATTTTCGCCATCTTCTTGTTAACTGCTGTAAGGGTTTTTGTTGCTAGCCCTTTCTTTTCATTGCCTCGAGATTTCAATTTGCTGTTGCGACAGCAAGTATGCGCCGACGATGATGAAACTAAGACACGTGTAAGTCACCTTTGCAGTACATGATCCTAAATCCATGTAAAATATGTCAATGGACGTATTTATACTTGAACAACTTGAAAATCTTATACATCATCGCCTCCGTGCGATGCCGCAATAATCGAGGGATCCTTCCGCGAGGAAAAGAGGGCGATGGTGGTGCCTATGACACTGAGGTCGGTAGTGGAGTAGAAGGCACAGATTGTTGTAGGCCAAAACCTTTCTTATAGCAAGCAAAAGCATTCTCTGCATTCAGATTCTGTTCATTTAGCAGCTCAGAAGAGTTCTAGCCTGAACTGTGGGCAAATAGTTGTCAATAAAATTCGTTGTAGAAAAAAATACAAGAGAGAGATGGCACAAGATTGTAGTAGGCTAAAACCCTTCTTTTAGCAAGTGAAAGCATTGCCTCTATTCAGATTCTGTTCATTTAACAGCCCAGAAGAGTTCTAGCCTGGGCTTTGGGCAAATAGTTGTCAATAAAATTCGTTGTAGAAAAAATACAAGAGAGAGATGGCATGAGATTGTAGCAGACTAAAACTTTCCTTTAGAAGCGAAAGTGTTCCCTCTATTCAGAATCTGTTTATTGACAGGAACTGGTGGCACATGCAAGGCGGAGCACACGTCTGCATGGTGCCTGCTACGGTGCTAAGAAGAAAACGATTCAAACTCCGGCTCAGCCCTTTGTTTGGTCCGAGTTGTACCAGTCTGCCTATGGCATGGTGCTTGCACTAAGAATTGCCGTACCTTGGCAGACTGGTTATGAGTCTGCCCCTGAAATGGATAGCCCTGTTCGGTTCTAGTTTGTTGCCAGAGCTTTCCGGATGTCACAGTTTGATCATGTGATCGCTCGATGTGAGTGACTGGCGCCTACCTTAGCACAACCGTTGAAGTCAGCCAGTGATTATTGCAGCTGTTTATATTTGGCCCACGCCTCCCCTACTCTGACATTTCCTAAACGGGTAAAAAGCTTACGTTTCCTCGGCCATCCGTTGGCGGCCCGAATAGGTTGTATTTCACTGTTTGTTATCGGCTGCGTAGTCTAGTGGTTATGACCTCGTTATGTATTGTAAAGCTTCATCAGTGCTCTCGTTTAATTCCGCCACGTTCCCTTTTTCTCTGCGTGTTTCTCTTTTCTTCGTTCCATCAACACCTGCGTCCCCCTTTCGAGGAGTTCGGGCAAGCGCAGCGCACCCTAACTCCGGGTATATACGTTGGGCTAGAACTGATGGATTGATGGGCTATGATGGTATTTGTCTTTTCGTATTACTACAAGAGTACGGTTGAATCCGAGCGGTAGGTCGAGAACAGGCTTAGCGCCGACGAACCCATGACCTGAGCTAATTTGAAAGGGAAGTGAAGAAAGCCTGGGTGTCGCCGAGAAGCCGATGTTGGGTCCTCCAAGCCGAGAGTCTCGAAGTTCACTGTTTTGTTATTTCCTAGAGTGTGAGAACAGATAGAGACAACATTCATCAGACAATCGAAGTTGGGGGTGGCCCACTCGTTGAGATTCAGCATCTGAATACATAAGCTGACTTCACTGCGTCTCGGCAAGTTGAAACGAGCGCGGAGTTGGCGGAGTTTAAAAAGGCTTCGGACTGACAGAGAACGTAATCATATAAAGAGGGATATTGAGAATCTGCCAATAACTACCACTACTCTGTCTTCTCCAACCCCGTAACGTGAGGTTGGGTAGGAGACTGTAGTATGTCCTGAAATCCCATTATAACAGACTTTCTCACTTGGAGTTTGCGGATGGGAGTGGTGGAAGCAAGGTGGAAGTATAAATTTCTTCTTCTCGTTTAGTGCCGGAAGAGTGAAATTCAGTATTACAGTACAGAAAAAGGCTAGCCATAATTGTTGGATCACCTTGGATGTATATTTATCAAACCTCCAAAGAATGGTGGAATGTATGCGACGCGATTTAGATGTCTTTTTATGTGCCCGCCGGAGGCTTTAAAAGGCCTCCGTGCCGGGGCAAGCAATTCAAGCAGCGGCCGGGGGGCGCCGGGTCAATTTCTGCAGCATACCATCAAATCGGTCACCGTGGGCTCAGTTGAACTCGGTTTTTGCCAAAAATCAGCCAGCGCAATTTCAGTCAGGACTGGCGATAAAATGACGACCGCTCCACTGTCGGGCTTGAATCGGACATCTATTCAAACCTTAAATAGGTCAGGTGTTCCCTTATTCCGGCGGAACCCAGCCGGAATACATTAGACAGGTTGTGCAAACACATGCGGCTTTTGTGCATTGTGCAAAGCTGCATGCGGCACCGTGCGGCTTTCGTTTCCCTATCCATTATGTATCCAAACCTTGCATACAGTGCTTTGAAAGCCGTCGGTGTTGATTCCGGCATCAGGTGGGAGGAGGAAGTGTGGAAAATGACCTGTTTCAGCAGCATCACGGCCATAGCCGCACAGCGGCTGTGGCGAAGCCAAATAATGACGTCAAAAATGATGCACATTATGTTTGGTAAGTGGTTCAATGTACTGCATAGCACCTAATTTACCCATATTTCATCGAAATGAACATGGATCCACATAAATCCTTTGGCTTATCATGCGGCTTTGCACAACCTGTCTATTATAATGCACTGGGTGGGTGGGTTCCATTGTGAGGCACGTGGTTCAAAATGGCTCTGTGGAACACAGCCGAATACATTATGAGGCACAAAATTGATTGTGTACATTGCCCCTTGCTATCCTGAATGCAGGGCGTCTATTCAAACATTCAATACGTCAGGTGCTCCTTATCCCTGAACCCAGCCGAAATACATTAGACAGACACAGAAAAAGCACGTGAGTCCCAATCGCCCAATTCGGTTGACCGCTTTGGAACGACATTCCGCTTTGGGAAGACCGTCATTTCGAGTATTGTGAAGTAATGGGTATCATTACAATCCTCTCAAAGATCCCCCTCGTGCGATATCCTTATTATCGACCTAAACTCATTTTTGAACGCGTTTGAAGCCTTTCTGGCAGATTCTGTCAGCCACCGATCGTAGAATTTGTTCCTGTTGCTTCCCCACTCAGCCCTGCACCCTGTCACATGCGAAACCAAGAATTGCTCGCTGCGCTCGCAATCAACCTCCATCAGCATCAATCATTTCCGATTGGCTGATCAAATCGTCAACATGACCACGTCGGAGTTTGAACGGACTTTGCACCTTGGCAAAATTTCTCGCGTCAATTGAGAACTCACGTTCTGCCGTCCGCCGCATTTGTTCACGACAACAAGCCCGCAGTCTTCTCTCCAGGACTCCAGGACAATGTGCAGTTCCCTAAGCCCTTCGAGCCTGTCAGGGATTTGGCACAGATGTTCGAGATAGTAGTACGGCCCATGCCAGTCGGACCATCCCCAGCTATTCACAGCACCATGGCTGCCTTCTACGTGAATTGGCTGGGATGCCTTTGCCAGTTCCGTTGAATTTATGACCTTGAACTTTGAAAAGCCATAAAAGAGACATAAGGCATTTAAGTGCCCAGAAAAATGGTATGAAAACTAACATTGCCTTAGAATGATCGGGTGCACTAGCATTGCCTTAGAATTGCCTTAGAATGAGGTCTTCGGTAATTGTTTGGCATTGCTTATTTTGTGTTTTGGTGTGTTTTAAACCCTAATCAACCTAACCACCCTAACCACCTAACCAAAAAATAACAATGTTCCCAGGGCCTAACCACCTAACCCCTAACCCCTAACACTAACTAGCCTTACTAGGCCCTATGCAGGCTAGCATAAGTGAGGGAACAGCTTATTGTGTGTTGGCAAGACTATAGTACATGCCTATTACTTCGGATTTCTACCACTCCCTCTTAGCTCAGTTGGCTATAATGTGGTTAGTTAGCTTGTATTATATAAGTTAGCACTCTTGCTTTTGGGTTCAATCCCCTTTTGTCATTTAAATTGAACCATTAGCCTATTTTCTTTAGCTCTAGCCATCCATGGCTAATGTCGTGGCTTGAGATACTGGGTTTTCTTGGCTAGCTCCATCCCCAGAGCCGAACTATGTACCCAAGTTCAAGCATTTCTCAACCGATACACGGGGATGGCCGTGCATCACAGTGCCATTTTGAACCCTGTGCCTCACAATGGCATTTTGAACCCTGTGCCTCACAATGAAATTTTGAACCCCATGCCCCACAATGTCAACCCATGCCTCACTATGAAACCGACCATCCGGTGCATTATAATGTATTTCAGCCGGGATCAGGGGGGATACCCCGATTGCACGTGACGAATTACTGTATTTGGGGGGGGAGGTACCGCCACTTCCTTCCAAATTCGGTAATAATATTTTCTTCTCTACTTCAACAACCACTCAACTGTTCACCCTGGGGCTGGTAAATTCATTCTCAGAACGCCAAACTGCTTCAGATGAAAGGTATGTGCAGATTTTCGCGAAAGTGAAGCCCCTTGGTGGAGATTGACAAGGCGGTCGGAGATGTGGTCGATGATGATGCCGTCGGCTTTGTTGTCTCGAATCTCCCAGGTGTCGGTGCGAGTGCCGGAGGCGTCTCCGGGGAGAGGGACCTGCAGAGCGGTGGGTTTCCCTTTTAGGGTCTCCGCGACCTTTTCTCTGCGAAGCTTCCCGACGATGCGGATGTTCCAGATTTGGAACGTTTTGGGCCCGTCTAGGATGGGGCAAGTGCTGGTATCCTTCGGCGGTATGAAGGCTGCACGAGTGGATGTACGAGCGTGAGCTCGGAGTCTTGATCTTGTATCTGAGATTATAGGAGACTGTGTAGTCGCCTACGGTGACCTACGCAGACACCTCATCAGTTCGCTGGACTCAGTCTAGGCGTTAGCGGAACACAGTGAATGGGGACCGGCAACGTAAAGGGCTTTGATGTCACTCGTCCATCAGTCCGGGCTGCAACCTCAACCGTCCACATTCGGGCCACAGTTGAAAGGAGAAACTGTTCATTTCTACATTTTGCAGGTTATGTCCCGCGCAGAATTTTGATTTTGTCCTTTGTTCGTCTCCCACCATTTCTTTCTGACTTTTCACAGCCATTTCACAGCCATTTCAAGCCATTTATAAACCCCAGCATTGCTGACTGAGCCAGGTAGATCCACATCCCTGTTCGAGGCTGCTTTGGCTGCTTTCTCCAAAAGAAACCATCTCCAAGGAGAATGTACAGCTTTCTGATTCCTATCTTTTCCCAGCTTATTTCCTTTTATTCTGGCAGAGTCTAGACTCTCCGGACCAATGGAACGATACTCCATACCTCTTCCAGACATCCATACTCCGAGTTGCATGTGAACGAACTCCGGAACAATCCAGAGATCAGTAAGTTCAACCACTAGATTCCAAATTGAGTAATCCTCTTCAAATAGAGTTCAAATGACTGCGGACGAGTTATCCTTTGTTCCTGTAGCTGTTTATAATATCCTTCTATCGTCCCATTGTGTGTTTGATGGCCTAGCATCCATAAATTACCCAAGCGAACCTGCACAAACTGTACAGATTGCAGGAGCAGTGTTATGACCAGTGTGGTTCAAATAATAATAAAACTGGCTTTCAAATGCATACAACAGCCTAGTGCTCCGTCGTTGAGAAACGAATAGCACCCTTCTAACCTTATTCACAGGTTTTATCAGTCAAACCAACTGAAAGGTCGCAAAAATGCTTATTTCAGGTGTGTTCAAATTCACACCTTATCAACGGGAAAGAAATAATCCGCCAGTCCGGCCGGGCGAATGGGGGCGTGGACACTGGTATACCATATGCTGCAGGGTCTCCTACAACAACAGCCCGATAGGCATCATCGAAATGATGTACCTTGCGTGGCATACCGGTGGTATCACCACATTACTGTTCACCAAGTAGAAGGCGAGATAATTAATTGGATACGATGCTGGGATACAGAAAACGAATTGAGAGTAATAAGTTTGTTCACGAAGGAAGATCGAATCGTCAGGACATTGGGGGATATTAATCAGTTGTAGATATGATGTCAATGCCACGATAAGATATGATTAGGCGAAACAATTCATTGGATACGATGCTGGAATACAGAAGACCATGTTGAAAGAAATGAGTTCGTCCACAAATCAACGACCGAATGGCCATGAGACTGAGGGATAGATATGATGCCATGATAAGATATGATTGCATGCATGACAACTGGGAACACGAACCGTACTGTTAGTCTTTAGTTTAGTAGGAACCGACACACCAGGTCACACCACGAGGAGGGAAAGTATTGCTGTTGGGACATTATTTGAGCATGTCAAATATTGGCTGAGGGAAGCTGCAAGCCAACAGCACCCAGAGCCAACTGATACCATACAATATAAGTGGTGATATGCAGATAGATACATATAGTATCGACGTCGCCTCCGGGATATGATAAACTCATCCGCGCGAGGAAATATGCCTCCGGGAGATGAGAACCCATTGGCGCGATCAGATGCGCCTCCGGGTGATACATGACCCCTCGGCGCGCAATACACACTGTGCGGGTGATACACAATCCCTGGATGCGCAGTACATACTGTGCGCACCGCCAGCAGGAACCTTGATACCCGTTGGCGCGATACGATAGGCGCCCCCGGGGATCCCTCGGTGCACATCTTGTGCGCACTGTCAGCAGGGACCTGATACGACAGCGGGAGCACAGCTGAATGCGCAACCCGGGCTGATACTAATCCCTCGATGTGCACGGCGGCGCCATCGTCAGCAGGGACCTGATAAGATATCCCGGCGGTGCAGCTGAGGAGATGCAGGTGAGGATATATAGGTCGAAGGGTGATGAAGAGGAATTCAAATGGATGTATTGGGGAGGCAACACAACACTATACATCAGATGGATGAAGGTGGCGATGTGCCGAAAGGAGAGGACAAATGAACGTGATGGGATGTGCGAACGGAAAGTACTAATGGATGGATGCAACACAGGATGGCTAATTTGATTGGTGTACAAAGTGATCGATGGCACCAAGTAATCACTGGAATGTGTGATGAAATTGACCCGTCAAAATTAGAAGAAACCGGTTGCGTTGTTTGTGGTTTGCCCACTCCGCAAATTGAAAAAATGGATGATACCGATATTAACTGGGACATACTAAAAGTTCGCTATTTGACTCACTTCCATCACTGTACACCTGCTAACTCTGTTCATTGCAGGCATGCTCGAGCGTACGCAGCTCCGCTACCATCCCTGCACGTACGAGCTTCGCGCGGAGCACCCGTCCCTCTCTCAATCAATAGAAATGAGTCCAGTCTATGTAGCTACAGGTACCGACGGAGGGCCTGCATCCAAGTCAATGGTCCTGCATAAGCTGTCTGTTGCATCTCCTGACGCCGCTGTCGCATTCTGCGGTCGGCTTCCTCTCTTTCCCTAGCGTTTCGCTCCATCTGCTGTTCAGCAACCCAGGCCGGTACCCCATCGACAGCGGCCATCGGCGTTGTCTTGTGTCCCTGAAGGTAGCGCTGCAACTCTGTGGTAGAGAATTCCGCGGGTGGAATGCCGAGTGAGAAATTGGTAGCAAGATTGCCCATAACAGTCTCCAGCGTGGTGGCGTTTGCTTCGTCTTTTCCGGACGGAAACCGGGATTCAGGGAAGAAGTGCATGAACAGCGACTGCGCCTGGTCTCTCGTGGCGAGTCCGTAGGCGACTTTACGATCGATTCGTCCAGGGCGCAGTAAGGCCGGGTCGAGGCGGGTCTATGTGATTTGTCTATGAGGTAGCGTAATGCTTAGAGGACAAGGATGGCAGGATAAGGAGAAACTGTACCGTGGCAAAGAAAAGCCTCCCTTCTTCGCTGCCGACACCATCAATCACATTCAAGAGTCCCGAGAGCGTGACCAGCGAGTGAGCACCATGAGCCCCTATAGCGTGGCCAAGAGGACCTCGGCCACCAGCACCGTCAAGTCCCTCTCGGTCCTCCTCGTCACTCCGGGACGCGAAGGCGCAGTCAATGTCTTCGATCAGGAAGATGGCATCCTTGGGAATCGAAGATGCAGCGCGTTGAAGGAAAGAGTCATCAATACTAGGCGGGATCCGTCACCAGAAAAAAGTCAAAGGATAGCCAATAGACATACTGCCTGTCGATTTTAGACTGCGGACATGCATTAACCCTGTCTGCAGATGAGAAACTCAGAGAGTTGGCCTTGTTACGTGCCGGAGATGCCATGCTATTGTCATCTCTATATTTTCTATTGGACCCGACAGCTGCGAGCAGGAAGCGAGATGAGCCGAAGCACTATCAATACAGGGAGACGCACAGTTTTGCTGTTTTTTTTATTTTTATTTTTATTTTATTTTATTACAGATGTTTCTCACGGATTTTACAGGGGACTGTCACGGGAGTGCTTTTTTACGAGCAAAGCGAAGCAATCTACCCTAAAACTCACGTGACGAGGCACAGGGCTGGAATATGCAGCTAACAAGTGTAAACACACGCTGACTTCGGCCGACAGTCCCCGACGGAAAGAATGCTCTCAAAAACGTTCAATTCTGGGTATTTTGCGATGGGAATAGCACCAAACGATGCGCCTCGATGGCGTGGTTCGACTGATACAAGAATTAGGCCAAAAGACGAGGGAAAAAATCGCCATGAAATAGGAGAGGCGTAAGCATGATTATGCCGTAGCCTTCTGTCTGCTTCGCGCAAGGGGGGTCCCGGGGAGGGCCGAAAAAGCTTTTAGTGCTAGTTATGAAGGAGCTTCAGAAGTCTTTAAAACCATGTTTTATTGGATTGAAGAGTGTTTTTTGACAATTCACGGCGCATCAGACTCACACGGCACCAATCAAATAACTTTTATTTCAGCTGGGAGGCATCAAGTACAACCTATCTAACATGCTCCAATGTCTCAATTGCCTCGAAATGGTGCACATTGTTGTATTTGTCTATAGTAATTCCGCGACAATGTAGCTACAATTTACAAAGCAAAGGCTAATGAGTTCAGATGTGCTGTCTGCTAAATGGTATTGATCAGTTTACATATGAAACGCGAGCCTTCCATTTCTTCGCCAGAGGGCCGAACACGCCGACGTCACACGGCTGCAAAGCATGAGTGGTGTGGGACGGCAGGCAGAGAATGAGAATCCGATGCTTCTGGGCAAAATCCATAAAGGGCCAGGTGCCATGAGAATTATGGCCGTCCAAAATGAGAAGACGATAGTCAGCGGGGGTCGTCCAAACGCGCGGCAGTTTCCGGTGTAAAGTCCTTCTCGAGCCACAGCCGGCCCAACTGTTGATCGGTCCATCCGTTGGGCGAGATTGATATACTGGCATGCGCAGATGGGACGTTGGAAAGGATCAAGTAGGTATCAGCTTACCTGGCATCACAAGGATTATTGTCTCCCCAGCGGAGATCTCGGCGCTGGCCCTCGAAGATGACAGAAGGGTGAAGGGCAGTACCGTCCGTACAAACACATTCGATGATTGTGACGAGATCGCGATTGCCGCTGTCGATCTTCTGAACCGCCTTCTGGTCGCGGTCAACAAGGACCTTGATCTTGTCGCCGATGCCGAGTTGGATGCCCTTCACAACAGTGAGATCGGCAGGAAAGAGGGTGGAGGAATCACCTTCTCGTCCATGTTGGAAATATTCTTGGGCTTGACATCATAACGCTCGATGGTATCACGCAGGAGCTCAAAATAGTCCTGGACAACGGGGCGGTTCAAGGCACGAGCCCGGCATTCCTCTAGATTAGTCGTCCACTTGACTTTCAGGTCGGGATTACGCTCCTTAAACTTCTTTGCCCAATTGACACCGACGTCCTCTGCAGCGAGCTCGGATGCATAGTCGGCAATAGTCTCAAGACTGAGAGGGATTCCACGCCGTCCCACGACCTGCCACGCGTTAGCGATGAAGATAGATTGACATTCGGGATTCACCTTAATCCATTCCTTAAGGACGCTTTCCTTCGCCTTGGAGAGTTTACGTTGGTGGGCGTGGGCTTCCTTGCGGGTGAGGACACCTTTGGCACGATTCTGGACGGTGCCTGGCAGAGAACACGAAGGGAAAAGTCAGACAACCAGTCCGAAGCGTCGGCTACGAGAGACTATAGTTACCCCTAGAAACGCGATAGTATATGCAGGCTTTGCGCTCAGACATAGCAGACGCGCGGATAGCGGTGAGTGCGAGCTGCACCCGCTCCTCATACGGGAGATGCTCGAGATCGTCGTCACACAGCTCAGGCAAGGTCGGGGTGTCGTCGTCCTTGTCCTCGTTTTCGTCATCTGAGACATCGACGAGCGCGGGCAAGTCCGCGGCATCATCATCGGGTGCATTGTCGGTGGCGCCGACGGGACCTGTACGAGACGGCTGACGGTTTGGCATGAAGAACAAGGGAAAGAGATAGAAAGAGAGGCTTGTCAGACGAGAAAACTCAGGCGGAGCGCAACTCAAAGTGGGACGAAACCGATCCATATACATGGCAATTGAGGGGCGCGGATGAGCTAGCATTGCCTGGCAAGGTAAATTCCATCGTATTGAAGAGGAAATACACAAGAGGCGATGGGATAATAGATATGAAATCGATTCTGTGGATGTCACAAAATGGCCGTGATGGCCTCCGATAACAGGCGGCGCGACAACGGCAAAAAAAAACGCGGATAGTCAAAATCAGCTAGGATATGGTTGAAAGGACTTATGTGAACCTACTTTGACTCCGGGTTGCACCAACGACGCCTTCCATCTGCCATAAAAATTCCCGAATCACGGACATGCATCGACCCCTCATTTGATGTGATGGACGCCACGCTGCGAGGAATAAAATCGATAAAATCATATGTGCACTTGAAAGGGAAGGCCTTCACCCTACTCGAGGTCCATGTTAAATTTCAGGGGTGTAGCATCTCTACGTCGTGCGGTATATCGATGGCCGTCTCACAGCATTTGGACCGAATTTGGGCGGACAAGTGCTCATCTTGGATGCGAAAGAAGGTCGGTTGGCAGATTTTTGGGCCCAAGTGAGGTCAGAATTTGTAGTTTGGCATCCCCCGCCCAGAACGCGCCGCAGAGGTTGTGAATCGAGTGAGAGATGACAGAGATGTGCGCGATTGTTTGTCAGTGACTAGTGATGGCCAGCCAAAATTAAGAAATGCGTGTGTCAGCCGGCCCCCGGTTCGGAAAGCCGCCACAGCCTCACATCAATCACGCCAAACTACACCAAATTTGGTTCACACTTGCGTCTCAACATCCTTTGCAACATGCAATGTAAGTTGGAGGTGGAGACTTAGTTGATACTTCTCTGGCACTCAAATGGCCAGCTAACTAGGGTGGCCAGGTAGGGGGTCCCAAATAGTAGAAGGAGGTTTTGATGGGAAATAGTCTGAAAGCATGCTTATTGCTGTTTGCATAAAAGTTGGCACAGCCATCATTTTGATCCCGTTTTGATGCGCTGCAGAAACTGGATTGTTTCTCAGTCATTTCTGGGCCGATTCGGCTGGGACAATACTCTAAATTCACCGTTTTCGAAGGCGCATCGAACGCCGTAGGATTTGTAGCCCCATGTGAAGTTCTCATAATTCCATTTTCGGCGAGCCGTGCTTTGGCACGCGAATTTACAAGTATGGCCGCATTTGAGCGAACTTCAAAGGAACGAATGGTTCGGATACTATCCACCTACACCCTCGTCAATTTTGAGCCCAATCCAACGCGGAATGGACGCGTCGCGACGAGCCGAAGAAGCACCATCAAACGCGTCACTCGGTGACGCGTTACGCGCTTCTTTGCCTCTTCCCTCTTCTTCCATGGGCAAAAAACGAGCCGAGCCCGACGCTCCAACTAAGAGGCCGGTTGGTCGCCCCCCGAAGAAGCCTAAAACAACCCTTGCTGCCTCCCAAACACCAAAATTCACAGTTACTATTCCACCCGCCATGCGAAAGACGCGTCAATCTGGCTCTAATTCTGCTTCTGCTGCCGCGTCTACATCTGCATCTGTGTCTACCTCGACCTCTGACTCTGAAACATCGTCTAATGTTGTTATTGAAATTGCTTCCGACTCAGAAATGCTCGATGATGATCTCGAGGCAGAGGATATTGATGCAGCTGCTGTTGCTATACTTGGGCGGGGCGATAGCGACTACCTGGATGCGAAGGACGACGAAGATAATGAGGAGCAGGGTGTTGACAGCGACGAGGAGCCCGAGCCCCAGGAGGAGGAGGAGGAGGAGGAGAACGGTGCGTGCACCCACAGTTTTCAGCTTCACCCACATCTTGTCGATAATCTAATGCTCGCATTAGTTTTCGACGTCGAATTTGTCATTCCTGTCACTTCCAGTGCCACCGATACTCTCACCTATTCATCGGAAATCACCCACCTCGACTTCACCCAGAACGTCGCCGATGAGATGAATATCCGGCGTAGAGACCTTGAGATTGGGTACAAGCTGAGTCACTGGACCAAGGATGTTTTGCCACGAGTCATCAATACACCTCTTCACCTCATCCGGCTCTTCAACGCGGTACGGGAGGAGCGCAAGATCCGTGCACGTGCAAAAAACCCCGCGAAGAAACCTCTGCAAGTCAATATCATTGATTTACAACCCAAGCAATCAGATAAAGCTGAACCCAAGAAGCCCGCCTCAAAGAAACCGAAATCGAAGGCCAGTTTTCGGTGGCTATACCCGATTCGTGTGCTGAATATATTGTCCCAGGCGTCGGCGACAAAAGCAGAGTCAAGTGACAGTGAAAGTGGAGAGGTGCAACCTGGGAAGAAGAAGACTGCACCCCAGTACCTACGCGAGCTCGAAGCACAACACAAATGTGAGCGACACGGCGGGTGCTGTCTTGTTGCAAAAAATGGCGAGCACATCTCGCTGGGGGTTCCAAATCTTAGTTTGTGGAGTATGCTCTGTGTTCGTCTCAATGACCGATTTTTTATCTCTGTTAACTGATATTTCTGTACAAGCACAGGGAGCACATAACTCGACGTCTACCCCGCCTCCAGTGATGGGACTACCGTTTGAAACCGGGACACAAGCAGCACCGCGAAGCCGCACTACCCCGAACCACCAGCCACCACCGCCCCCTGGTCCTCATCCCTATTCATATTACCCTCCTCCGGGTCCCTATCCCCACGCATATTACCCTCCTGCTCCTGCGGCACATCCCGTCCCTGCTGCTCAAAATCCTCCAAAACCCTCGAACCCAGACGATTTGGACGACGACGAATCCCCAACCCTCTTTCCAAAAATTGATGACTGGCTACTCGATCTCGATACATCGGAGAGAGGAGAAGACGGGCATGGTTTTAGCAAATTCGGTGCCATGCTTCGGAACGAGGGCTTTGCTCGGGTAGTGCAGATTTTGGATCTTGGCGCTGAGGGTGAGAAGGAACTCATGAAGATTTGCGAGGGTATGACGATTGGTGTTGCGAGGCTGGTGATAAAGTACACCAAGGTGGATTGTAGGAAAATTTGCAAGCAGGAGGCTGAGCGTAAGGCAGATTGGGTTTCTTGCGACTGAATGCTTTGTTCTTTGTACTTCTTCTTGGTGCGCTCATAATACAACTTTTCTTGAACAATACAATGTATTAGAAATATCCCGAGTGGCGAAACCAGCCCTCTGCATCGTGAGGTGTAATAGAATATACAGCGTTGTGAAGTTGGGTTAGAACTTCGACTTTGTCGTTGTCCGCCTCCGTCGCAGTCCGGTAAGCCTGTCCCTCTCTCCGAACGTAAGAGATTATCTTCGAAAAACCGGGTTCCATCGGGTTATAATCGGGTGAGTACGGTGGTAAATAGAGGCAGCGCATTCCGCTGTAATAAAAATCTCAAGGAATGCTCATAGCGCATAAACGAAACACACATACCGTGCCTCGATCATCTCCCGTATCTCTTCAGCCTTGTGGATCCGACAGTTGTCCATTACGATTACCGAGTTGGGACCGGGAGATTTGTTCATCTTGTCCAAAAGGCCGTCGATGAACTCCGCAAAGGTTTCAGTCGTGAATGAGCCCTCTACGATGCTAACATAAAGAATACCATCCAACGAGATTGCGGGAAGGACAGAGTAACTGGAGGAAAATTGGAAAGAGGTAGCAGAGAGGAGCACACTGCATACCGTTTAACACGGATAAAAAAACGCTTTTCGGACTGCACGCTGCCCACGAAAAGCCCATGCCTTGCCGCGATACGACGTCCGGCGGTCACAGGAGCTCTCATCGACAAATACCAGTTGCCGAGGCTCGTAGTAAAGGCCGATCTTGTATCTAAATTTTGAACGCTTGACAACACTCCGCTCAATAGCAACCCGAGTAAGCTATGCAGATGTTGGCTTAAAAAATTATAGTGTTGTGGGATCCCTCACCTTTTTCATGGTGTACCCACTGCGCTTCAGAGCACGCCAAATCGTTGATTGAGACACCACACGGCCGCAGGTCTCTTGAAGACCGAGCTGAAGTTCATCGAGGTATTTGTCGCAACTCAGATCCAGACAACCCTGGAGGTACTGAAGAAGAAATATCACATTGTGGTGTAAGTACAGACATCAAAGGCATACCGCAATATCGTCAGAACTAAGGTGTCATGGTTGCCCGGTTCTCCGTCTTTGACTTGCGGTCAAAAATTTGCCGGTGGACTGAAAGCGGTTGAAAACAGCAATAACTAGTTAGGAAGGCTTTCAAAGAGAGAATAGGGCAGGGAACCTGAAAAGAAAAAAGACATGTAAAAAGACGCAACAGCGGGGATTGATACCTAGACCTTCCCATCAAACAGCGTTTCACCGGGAGGTGTGACAGACTACTCACTGCGTTCGGACCCCCCCGTAGGCACAGGTCTGCCAGATCCCGATAGGCAGATGCGTAGGCAGACCAGTGTGCCGACCCTTGCCGATCCATCTACCCATCCCTGCCGAGGTTGGTCGAGGTTGGTCTAGGTATTCTGACCGGAATAGGCACACATAGACTCACGTGGGCCGATGTGCCTAGCTAGGTAAACTCAATAACCGGCACGGTTTGGGCTCGTTCTCAATCGGAAGACCAGTTTTAATCTATTCTCACGCGTGCGCACCTTGTTTAGCTTATTAGAATCCATCAGTCTGCCTTCACAATGACTTGACAGATCGATGGAAATGCTTGATTGCCGAATGATTATCGCGAACATCAATGAAAGACGCGCTAAGATATTGCTAAGATACCTGGCAGGAGACTTGCAGGAGAGTCAAAATAGTAACTACCAATACAACTAGGGCAAATTGGTGGCCTAATTTAACCGCCACCAACCTGGACCCAGGTCGACCAGGGTTGGCCATGATAGGCACACCACCGTCGGCGAAGATCGACGAAGGTGGGCAGACTTTGCCTTGGTAGGGATACTAGACCAACGTCGGCCAATGCCTATTAGCGTAGACCAACGTCGGCTTGGGTGGGCAGCCCATAGGCGGAGGTCGTCGAAGGTGGGCACATCTGTGCCTATGGGAGGGTCTGAATGCAGTGACTAGGTCAAAGAGGCACCAAATTTTTCGGCCAAAATTTCGCAAAGTTTTGGCTAAATATGTGTAGGGTCACACGTTTCAAAATGGAAAGGAATGCAATAAGGTCATGCATTTCAAAATGTAAAGCAATGCAATATCATCACACCTTTCAAAATGTAAGGGAATGCAATAGGGTCACACCTTTCAAAATGTAAAGGAATGCAATAAGGTCACGCATTTCAAAATGTAAAGCAATACAATATCATTACGCCTTTCAAAGTGTAAGGGAATGCAATAGGGTCACGCCTTTCAAAATGGAAAGGAATTCAATCAGGTCACGCGGTGAGGGATTTCCTGATGGTGACTCCCTCATCTTCGCTCTCCGAGCGGAGATTGCGGAGATTAAAGGCTTCGGACGGACGGCCAGACGGACAGACACACATAATTTTATAAAGAGGATGATTAGTTCCTGGGGGAAGCAGTGTTCCCTCTAGACCCTCTCCTTCTGCCTGATGGCCTGTCAAATTCATGGCTTTTTCCAAGTTTTCAATTTTTAAGCTTAATCTCAGTCTTAAAATTGATCTGGCGCAGGACAAATACAACCTAAACAAGGCACAAGCCAACGGGAGGGTAACAGGAACACACAGTGCGCGGCTTTCTGAAGGTTCGGCGCACATGCCCTGAAACTAATTTCAGACAGAAACTACATCCATAGAGCTACAACCTATCACTTTTACCCGAAGGGATGGCATACATTGTTGCCGAGTTATATTCAACATTTTCAGAAAATCCTTGTTCAATCCATTTCTGCCGCCACGGTATCAGTTCTGAGCGAGATTCAGTGAGAGCAGCACCCGTTCCTTTCGGTAGCTGTCCCCAGAAAAGGTCGCGAATTCCACTATAAAACTACGTGAAAAATGACCGTGCAGCATGATGCAAGACTTTCGAACCTGATACACCAGTACGTTCACCACCCCCTTCGCCACTGGCTCCCCCCACGCACTTGTCGCGAGCAGCTCCCGCCCGCGCGCTTGTCGCCAGCCGCTCCCGCCCCCACGCTCGTCGCCAGCCGCTCCCGCCCTTGCGCTCTTCGCCCTGTGGACTGAGGTCCATCTGTGCCGCTCACTCCTAGAAGATTTCCGTGCCACAATCAAGTCATCTGAGGCTGCAGGCTTTCTTGGGATATTCCGCCGAGTGAGGAACCTCCATGTAACGACTCGCATTCGTATACTGTACAGTTTCGCTCATTTCTCCTGTCACGGGTCACAGGCCCAAAATTTAAGAAAATTTTCGAACCTGTCACGGGTCACCGAGGGCATTTTCGAATATGCGAAACAAGTCACAAAATTAACGGAAAGTGGCTCAAAAAACCCAATTTTTGCGTGCAGCGCGTCACGATGCTTGATACATTGTTACCGTTAATTTAGGTCAATCGAGGATAACTCTACCTCTGTTAGGCTCGTCCCCATCCGGTAAATCAACAATCAGACAACACAACAATCACACAATCAGGGTAATAAGAGAAGTTGATTTACCGGCGCGGCCGCCTCGTCGCATGTTTTGGTGAGCCCGCCAAATGAAGGGTGCGGACTTAGAAGCAGAACACCAAAAAGTCCTAAATTTTGTCTCCAAGTGTCCTAATTAAAGATGGATATTTTTGAATTCTCTATGCATTGAGTCCAACTTGTTTTCCGGCCAAATAAATGCATATTTTGTACTCCTGTTGCGCGCTTAACTGCGCTGTTGCCTTATTATCTCTGGGTTGAACTTGTAGACCTCAGGGAGGTTGAGAACTCATACTCAGTACTCGATGAGATTATGGCGACGGAGAATTACTGCATGAAACTGTGGCGGTCTGCAAAGGACCTGCAAAACGATGTGAATAGTTGGGATGAAGTTTTTTGCGTGCACAGGTTTTCTCCAAAGACACTGGAGAAGATGGGAAACTTTATCATTCCTGGCCAATACTAGGGTCAACTACAGAAAATATTGCACAACTGGAGTCGCCGGTGGTGAAAATTTTCTGTGGGCCTCCCTGATCACTCGTTCGATGCCAATGAACCTCGTCCAAACAAAAAATCCGTAGCCATTCCACTGCTGAACGAGAAAACACCAAAATGCCCCGCGTGGGACTGTTTGCTGATGTGGATCAGCTCGGTATTTGCCTTTGTTAGGCTTTGTGTTAGGCGGTTTTCCATTTTTCAATTCAATTGATGCGCCGCGTGTTTGGCTTTGGAATAGAACACCTAACTAACTTGTTTTGCTTATAGCTCAGCCAAAACTGCCCCGATTTCATCGTTCTTGGAAGCTAAAGTGCTCAGAATTGCCTTAGAAATGCCTCGAGGATGCAATTAATGCGCCGCAATGTGTTTATGGCTTTTTGCGGAACTTAGGGCGCGGCCTGTTTTTTTGTTTTTTGTTCTTTTTTGTCAGTTTTCACCGGAACAGCAATTTTGAGCTCAATTCTCAACCGTTTCCCTCGGGAATAGGCTCATTCGATTCGCACAAGAATTCCGGAGGGCATGGCATCTGGGAATTCTTTTCAGGCACCTCGAGACAATTTGATTGGTCAGAGCCCTGTTGGCGCAGAATCTGAGTGAACACCGTTCTCGTCAAAAGCATCAACATTTGACCAAAAAGGAAATTTTTTGAGCACGCCTTTGTTCCGCAAAGGGCTGTAACTTGGTCACCACCAACTGTGGATGGGTCATTTCGAACCAGAATTCTGCTGGCAGTCCAACGCACAGGACACCGTAGAAACACGCTCAGTTTTGGCCTCCCGGTGCACTACCCAAAAAGGTAATTTGATCCGATCATTAGGGTTTGTTTCACTTTTTCGGAAGCCAAAAAGTAAAAAAGTTTACCGTTCGTCCCACCAAGCACACCATGGATTCTTCTACTTTAATAATATTGTTTTAATGTGCTCTTGTGTCCATTGAAGTAGAGCAGAAAATGTGGTTAGGCATCAAAAGTTTTTGCTTGTTTACTGCCAAAAGTGGAACCGTGATGTGATGTTGCGCACTGTATACTATTCTAGCCCCTGATGTGTCCACGGTTTTGATGGCGAGCCGACCTCTCGCAAATTTTAATCTTTTTGGCTGGATCTTGCTCTGGGACATTCATTGACTCATGATACGTGACTTGCAGAGTTTATAGATTATTTGAGCGTTGCGATATCGTCGGTACGTTCCCATCGTTTCACCTTCGGAAATCATTTGACAGAAGGGTGGAAAGTAAATGCAGGGACCGATGGAGCGCAGGTGTAATCCTCTTCATCCTCATATCGTCGGTCTTGTGCTCTATTCTTTCTCTGTCGTGTAACCCCTTTGTTAGAGGTTTCCACCCGTTTCACTGTATTTATCTTGAGGCCACCAAGAACAAAATTCTCGCGGGTTTTGAACGATTCTCACAAGTGGAGATGTCTAACATCTGGTATGTACCTCAAAATTTCGATGAGGCTTGAGGTTCACGATGAAACAAAGCCCACAGTCTTGTCTCCACGCTCTGTCATCCCAACCCAAGTTCGCGATTCACAGCCAAGCAGGCATTGCAACACCGCTGGTTTAAGGATATTGGGGCTTTGAGGAGTCGCTTTCGTGTATGTTCAGTTTTGGGTCGGTCGGTTTAACTAAATACGGATGGAAAATCGGAATGTAGAACAATAGAAGTGGATTTACTAGGACGAAGATTTCTGGCAGAAGTGGACGTGGTGTGAGCAACGGACACGGCGGACGTCCGTGTCATCAAACTCGGCCTTCGGATCGTCGGCTAAGAGCTTTGTGCGGAAAGTGTCCAGACGGGATGCGTTGGGGCGGAATTCGGGGGTCCTTAGAACTCGCTTTCAGTTCCTTCTGTGCCGCCCACGATGATCCGGCCTTTGGCCCACCAGTGGCGCGGCGAGGACGAGGACGCGGATGACGAGAGTTGGACTGATCGGAATCGGAATCATCGCCGTCAGAAAGATGATAAAAGTCAGACATATCGCGCTCGCGGAGGGAGATCGATGGGGGAAATTGCTTCCCGCAAGCGAAGGCGGACGTGTAGATGGATCAACATCCATCTCCGGTGGCGGAGTAGGGGGGTCAAAGGAGAGATCTACGTCGTCGAGGTGCAGTCCAGAATTCTCGACATTATCGGGAGGGATTTCGAGAGATTGGTGAGCCAGCGATGCTGGCTCTGACCGCAAAGATTGGACGGGACTGTCTGCGCGGCAGAAGTCATAATCGGGGAAGGAAGCCCGGGAAGACTCGTAGTCGGAGGGGTCCGGGGTCGTGGCATGGCATTGGTCGTCGCTAGTAATATGCTGGAAGTTATAGTCGACATCATCCTATTAAAGTGTGAGTTAGTATCAAATAACATTGGTAATTCGTCGAAGGTAACTTACCTCCTCTACGTCAGCGAAAGTCTCAGAGAGACGTAAAAACCATTACATTCTCTGAGACTCTGCGAGCATCGGGGTCCAGGGGTCGTAATTCAATAGGAGAGAGGCAAGGGTACTGAGGACAATGACCCCGCAGGAATGGCCGTCTTGCTGACGCGGACATTTGAAGTCAGGTTCGATGACGGAGAAATCCTCCGCAATGGAGAGAAGAGACTTCAGCCACCATTGAACAAGCGAAATCTCCTCCATTGGCGGCAAACCATACAGCGAGTCGGCATACACGATGGTCTTGGCAACGAGGTCGATCTTTAGGAGCATCCAGTGATTCCCAGAGACATGTAAAGGAAACCAGACGGCGTCGACGAGCCTCCTGCGGATTGCCTTCTCAATGAGGGAGAAGGATGTGGGGTATTTCTCGGACTGTGCCCGAATGTTGCCCAGTCGCTGGGTAAAAAGACAGTTGAGGATGCGGATTCGACTCCCTGGCATGAGTCGACGCAAAATGTAGTCCGTGCCGGCATTTATCATCTCATCATTGAGCCATTCCGCGCTGAGGAAGAGCGCGAGATCCTGCGTTGTGAGATGGGCTGCTCGACTCATTCCTGGGACTGTGACATCCCAGGGTAAAGTCTCGAGCATGTCGCGACACCCACTGACAAGCTTTTCCCCATTCTTGTTCGCCGATGCCCAGGTCTGCTGCGCTGCAGCATTGATCCAATTCGCCGCATCCTCCCATCGGCGCCGTTTCCCAAAATAAGTCTTGACGTCAAACAACAAGTTCTCCGTCCAAAGCGGGTAAAGATTAGGGAGGGGGAGATGTGGGAAACGAATAGAATTTGCGCCAGACAACCATGCGTTATTGAATGTGGAGCGTAGTTCGGATAGGTATGGAATCGCGGATATGAGGGTATCACGCCAAGACACTGCTGCTGTCTCGTCGATAGACACCAGCTTTTCCGAATAACTGGCATGGTAGGACCCCAGAGGGGGATCAGATGGTGTAGATATCGGAATGGCCAAGAGCTCAATAACCGTGAGCTTTGAGTCGGGAATGACACCGTTTCGGATGTGGGGAGGGACAAAACGTGCCGCATTGCGGGCTCGTTTAACGATAGAGGGAAAGTCATCCGAACAGACCTGTCCGCGGTACAGCTCTGGGTCAAAAACCTGTACTCCCTCGCCCTCCTCATCCGAGGAGAATGTGACATCGATGGGCTCGTTATCAGATGGAGGTGACGAATGAGACCCGTTCCCTCCACCATAATGGCGAGGGAATGCTGAGCGTGAATGCGGTGGGGATGAGAAGGCGGAATAGGCATGCGGAAGTTTGTGGCGGAGGTAACACGAGTCGCCATCCTCATCGTCACTGTCGGTATCCGAGATCTCCGTGAGCTCACTGCCGTCGTTGCTGCTGCTGTCGCCGCTTGTGCTGCCACTGTCGTCTGAGTCACCAAATAATAGTATAATTGGACTATCGTGGTCTGGAGGCGCCTGCGGCGCTTTACACTGTGTCGGGTATGCGCAGCTGCAGCTGCAGAGTTCTACAGGAGGTGCGGTTGCGGGTGTATACAAGGCGCAAAGTCTTGACAGTCGGTCAAGACGCATATTCGATGCGTGCGTGCGATGATACCGAGTGGGTGTGCTCCGAAAATGGTGGGGTGGAAGCATTCTTGGGTATAAACAATGTGCTGCTTATCATGAGTACATTGTTGCGGCAACAGCGAGAGTAACATTGGAAGAAAAAGACAAGCTTACCCAGACAGAAGAGTACAATCAAATTGTGGGCTAGAACTTGTGAAAGGGCGATTACGACGGTGTCCATTTGTGTTTTAGTTTCGGCGGCAAGGAGCTTGACGGCAAGAGAGGTATTGGGGCTGAGGCCGAAAGCCACGAGACCCATGGCCAGATATGTAAGGACCCAGAAAAAAGGGTAATATTGTCGGTTCGCGCGGGGGTCCCTCCATTTCAGGCGTGGGTTATGGCTACGACGATCTACAACAAAAAAAATTAGACGCATGACAAAGAGACTGAAGCGACAGACCTTTTTTCCGCATCTTTTGTGAGATTCAGTTGGTGCTGGTATTTTTGCGACTTGGTAAAAGGGTGAAGAGGAGGAGCAGTGCAAAGATAAGGTGTTGCGAAGATACAATGTCTCACTGTGATCAAAAATCAGCAAAATAATCATGCTGGGCGAAACCAAAACCCACATTAGGACAGGGCGCCCGGTTCAAAAACACATGGAGGCGCACGCGCATGGTGGAGCTGGTACAGCGCATCGGCAGCATCAAAACGGCGGCATCTATTCCAACAACAGCGAGTGCTCCATAAGTTGAAAGCGGCCACCTTTGAGGGTCACCAAGTGGGCATTAAATGGCAAAAAAAGCTGAGGGAGATATACCTATAGTGTCGGGCCACAATCGACGCGTTGCGATCTTACATGCTGCAGAGCGATGGTGGTTGAAGCTGGAATGACACAACGCGTTTACCGCCAAAATCCTTAAGCCCACAGGGCCCAGGGGTGAATTGCAGGCATCAGGAAAGGTCTGGGTATCAATTTACGCGTTACGGCTATTTGCGGTACATAAGGCGCGGACTGTTTTTTTTTTTTTTTGCAACATTTTGCTTAGAACACTCACCATGACCTCAATTCTGGTCAGAATCCTTCGGGAGTAGGTGCGTTCGACTCGCACTGAAAATCCGCAGGGGATCGAGTACCGGCTTTTTTTGATGTAATTATGTAATGAAATTTCTCCCGAAAAATCGTAGTTTCCATTAGAACAGCTGCTCCACAATGAATACTGGGCCAATTGACTTAGTTCTTGGATATGTTATGTATCAAAACTAGTGCCAGGGGATGGTATATCTTTTTTGGGTGTTATCCCAACTCATTGTGATTTGGCACTCACTCAACCAAACACCATATTTGTGTACTAACATAAGTAGAGCTTACCATGCAGATTTGAGTGTATTTATATCTGTAAACATGGTAGTCCCCTGGCAATAGTTCTGATACATAACATATCCAAGATTTAGGTCAATTGGCCCAGTATTCATTGTGGTGCAGCTGTTCTAATGGAAACTACGATTTTTCGGGAGAAATTTCATTACATAATTACATCAAAAAGCCGGTACTCGATCCCCTGCGGATTTTCAGTGCGAGTCGAACGCACCTACTCCCGAAGGATTCTGACTAGAATTGAGGTCATGGTGAGTGTTCTAAGCAAAATGTTGCAAAAAAAAAAAAAACAGTCTGCGCCTTATGTACCGCAAATAGCTGTAAATAGGCAGTTATGGGCCAGGCCATATGGAGGGCGGACTCAAAATGAATATCTTGCCGAGACGCGTCGAGCGCGTATAAACAGTCCACCTCGATTCGATGACGGAGGATGTCTGGAGGACGAGCGTAGCCTGAAATAGATCTCCGTCATGGCTCGGGTCATGCGACTGGATTTATGGGACCGAAAGGAAGAAAAGATTATCTCGAACACAATTCCGTACGCATGCGGATCGGACTTCAGGCCCGACTGCCCCATCCGTCAGTCATGTGAATCGGACTTCGCGTTTTTTTTGACCAAAAGTGTCCGCATTGTGATGAGACATAGAGGCCATTTTTGGGCCCAATCCGTCCGCATCAGGATCGGACATCGAACCGTATATTCCGTGGGCCTCCTGCAGCGCGGTGCCATACCGTCCGCCCTTCGCGTTGACATCCGCGCCGTTGTCGAGGAGCGCCACGACGATCGCCATGTGTCCCTCGGCCGAAACAGCCTGCAGCGCGGTGCCGTACCGTCCGCCCTCCACGTTGACGTCGGCGCCCTTGTCGAGGAGCGCCACGACGATTGCCGTGTGTCCCTTGGTCTTTTTAATTCTGGTGCCTACTATGAGTGTCTATGACAGTCTTTCTGGACTATGGTTTCGAAGCATTTCTATAGATGTCTTCCACAACCTCTCCATTAGCTCATGCCATTTACTGAACGTCTGCATCCAGGCCATACACTGAATGCCATTTCCAGCGTACCCTCCTCCCCTGGCGGTCGCAAGTGAGAGTATGAGCCCATTGCTTGGTGAGTGGAACGTTCCTCATGAGCACTGCCCTTGCACGGTGCCACACACGTTCTAAAGGGATCGACTAGTTGTGACTTCTGTTTGGGTTCCGGGGGATAAGAGTAGCAACCTGCCAAGTTGCAACCTCTGTTTGGGTTCTGGGGGATCAAGGTCGTTGCAACCTGCCAAGTTGCGACTTCTGTTTGGGTTCTGGGGGATAAGAGTTGCAACCTGCCAAGTTG
Source organism: Mycena olivaceomarginata (assembly GCA_029378375.1). Taxonomy (NCBI): domain Eukaryota; kingdom Fungi; phylum Basidiomycota; class Agaricomycetes; order Agaricales; family Mycenaceae; genus Mycena; species Mycena olivaceomarginata. Next base: position 88,157 of record JARKIC010000066.1, on the reverse strand, counting down.
CGACTTCTGTTTGGGTTCTGAGGGATCAAGGTTGTTGCAACCTGCAAGTTTGCGACCTCTGTTTGGGTTCTGGGGGGATCAAGGTCGTTGCAACCTGCCAAGTTGCGACTTCTGTTTGGGTTCTGGGGGATCAGATTGAGCTGTGTGGCCTGGCCACCGGCACAATCTCTTTCTGTATAGTCAGTGATGCTTGCCCCGCTGATGGATCTCTGTTCTTCACCAAGAGATGCGAAGCCGATCCTTCGCGGGTATTGTCAACTTCATTGGCAAACCCTGATTCTCTTAATTTTTTGCCTCCCCCGTCACCTTCGCTCTGACTTCTCGTCCCTACTCATCCATCTTCTCTAGCTCCTGCCGACAGTCCTGAGCCTCCTGTGAGCATTCCAACACCATGACTCGGACCCAGGTCTAAGTTGTACAAGGCGAACCAGGAAGATGAAGTCGGGAGCTGTATCCCGCGGGGGCTTCGAATGAGGCTCGGGCACACGGCAGCAAGAACACTCTACAGATTTCTAGTGTTGCAGTTAAGGGTAACCCTTAATAAGCCCTTAATATTAAGCTACGTGAATTTGAGGATGAACTGGGCTCAACAGGCCAATGCTTGTTTCATGGAGTCCCAATTTTGCCTGATTTTGCGTTGATAATCCAGAGGAAGACTGAAGTACCAGTCTTGAGCTGTGCCGGTGAAGACGCGCGGCACAATTTGGCCGAGCTGGTTCCGAGCTCTGGGCCATCCTCGGCAATCAGATTGCAACGCTGAATCCAACGCAGCAAAGTGTCGGGATCTCCATCCCATTTGGGAACATCCAACTCCTTGAGGCGTAAATCGAAGTATCTTCCATCGTCTGAGGCCTCAGAATTTGCGCTTTCCCTTGATTTCCGTGCTTGCTTGCGGCCACCTCGGGATAATCCGCGCCGGCGGCCTCCGCAGTGATCGCCATCTGAACTACTGGGATCATCGCCGTCTCCATTCGGGCGGCGGCGAAACTGCTTAGAAGCCTTGGGGGGATCTTTTGGATTGCCTGAGGGCTTGGTTCACTCGGCACAGCGGACCTGCCAGCAATTCTCGACTCAGACCGTCTGGATGGGCGGTTTGCAGGTGGCGTGGGTGAGCCATTAGGAATGCGGAATCCAAATCCTGAGAACTGCTGGGGTAGATGTTTGGACTGCTGGTGAAATTTGTGATCCTGCTTCAATTTAATCGGACGAAACGCGTCATGAAGTTTCAACGACGGGGTGGCTGATTTGCCATCCCGGGCAGCCTTGGTTGGCCGAAAAGACACATCCTCCACTTCGAAATCGTTACTGCTCCCTTCCGGTTGATCTTCCGGGGCAAGTGTTGGCTGTACTTTTCTGAAGTTCACTGACTTGTCCCTTGCAATCGAAAGCTTCGGCGAAGAGGGCGGCGTTCCGGAATAAAATTGAAATCCGGGTAAGTGTGCAGGAGACGAGCTTTCCGTCTTGATTCTCGGCGAGATGCTGCGACAATACTGGTTGTAGAACTCCCTAATCTCCTCGGTCGGTGGGCGAGCCTCATTTGTTGAGAAGTTGAAGTACTGGTCTAATGTGGCACGATAGTTTTCGACTTCAGCGCGATAGCAAACACCGCTGATTTCAAACTCGCTTGCCAGATAATAGGCAAACGGAACATCACTGCCCCAAGTTGGCATCTTTGGCATCGGCGATCCGAAGAGCTCAAAGCCAGTTTGCGCACGTTTACGAAGATCGTCGAGCATCTTCCACAGAGTCCAAAATGGCTCTTTCTGCAAACGATACACCGGTCCACCTTTCCCCGCAAGCGGTGCAAGTTCAACGGAGGCGAGGACAATGTCCAGGAGCGAAAGCTCATTGTGGAATGTGTTGAACAACCTTCGGGATGCCACAACAGAATCGAGGAGGAAAGGTTTGGCCAACACAATGGCTCCAAGTTCGAGTGCAAGGTTACGACGTGCCAGAACGGTTGGATCATTTTTTGACAGCAACCGGTATGGTTGGAACGTCAAAATCTGAACTGTTCCTTTCGAAGATGATGGGTCAACCAAGTGACTGGGCTGAGCACCCGCATATTCCTCCAGATCAGTCTCGTGAATATTCCCAGTGTGAAATTGGACGGTAGGTCCACGCAGTTGAGAATGTGGAGAATTTGGAAGGGAGGAAGGCAGGGAATGGATGTGATGATCTGTTGCAAACAGGCGGGTCGGGAACATTCTGAGTGTTGTTCTCGGCGTCCGATGCGATGTTTGCCTGTCCAGCGTCCATGCCGGAATAGGCGGTATTTGTATCCTTCTTTCTTGTCTTCGAAGGACTTTGACCGTTCACCATAGTGTCCGAATGGTGAAGCGATTGGCGAATGGGTAAAGAACTCGTTTTAACACAGAGTTCCGGATTCGTCCACCAATGTAATGGATCTTGTAGTTTTTGTGGTTCACTGAACCCCGTGCACAAGTTCCTTGATAACGCGTGAACAATCAAGTATAGCCAGCTCGCAGCTTTGGCAATACTCGATTGAAGGATGTCCTAGACAGAGGTAAGTGCGAAACGTTTACCAATGTCTGATAGACGAAGCAAGGTAATTAAGCGATTGTGGAGGGCGCGTTAGAGCAGAGTAATTGTGTGGGTGAAAAGTGAGTTATATTATCCATACTCAATGGTAGCTAAGGCGAAGTGAAATAAGAAGTGAAACAAGGGTGTTTGAAATATGATGAAACAAGGGTTGTAAATTAGTAGGTAGGAAGGAAATGAGCATCCACACAGTGGATAGAATATGAAATGAAAAGGAATTGGAAATAAATAGAACATACGGTCGTTGAGTCATGAAACAGAGATATCCATCACAGCTGAAATATTCGCCGTGGCCTTCCAATCGAATGCTCTGTAATGAAGTAAGAGTAAGAGGGCCCTGATGACGAGGAGGATGTCGAGCAGTCGAGTAGTGTACAAATTGTGGCGGTAATTCATTTTCCACTTCTTTTTTGCGCTTTTGATCTCAGATTCGTTCCTTGTCCGAAAATCTTTTCAGAAGGAATCCAAGGAACACGTAGATTGTCGGTGGTGATAAGTTACATGTATTTCAAGCTCAAATGAAATTTGCGGCCGCGGGACGCAAAGAAAAGAGGCAGTCGTGCAAGCAGACCCAGAACCGCCCTCACGGACCGTGAAAATGTATCCGTGAGTGCTGTGCGAGGTTATCCCTCCGACCAAACGCCTTCCCGCACCCTTCATACGGACATGTATGTGCTGCAAAAATCCCTCGCTCAGCACCAGAAAAGAAAGAGGAGAGGAACACCGCGGACGAGAGTGAATAAAGTAACTTGTAAAGCCTAACTTTAACTTTGATCCCCCCATTAACTTGGGGGAGCTAACTTTACGGTACTTTACTGTACTTTACGGGCGATCAGCCAAACTAACTTGCCATCAGATGGCATCAGTTACCGCCTGTTTCACCTGTTCGAGAGCGTTCAATGCATTGGATGACGCGCTCGTTCGCGCGCCAAGCCCGAACCAAGTAACTATCGGATTAACGGGTAAGCTGTCAAACGATTATCTTGTCAAACATCGGCATATTCCGTTACCGTTGACGCCGGCTCTCATCCACTCTGTACCCACCGACTCGTGGTCCGCCCAGACATCTGACACTCTCATCTTATTTTCCAACTCATTCCCCTTAATACACAGTCCATTATACATCTCATTTCCTTTTTTCAACATCAACCTCGCCGTAATTATTGTATCTTGGCTAATTTCCGATCCTCCACTATTGTCCTTCTATTATTTGTCTAGTTCCTGGCTCTTAATTACTATGGTTCTTACCTTGTTTCACTCCATTTTAACTGCTCTCTCTCTGCATAAATATCTAACTTACTCTCAATACAATCCCAGCTTTTTCACACTGTGCACTGCTTAAGTTCACCCCAAATTCGCTTTTGCTTTTGCACTTGCACTTGCATCGCTTCCGTCGTCTCGTTGTTGTCCTCACCATCGCCTTTATCCTCACGCTACGCTCTCGCCCTTGTCTTCACGCCTCTCGGCCGTTTGGTCTCGTGTCATGGCACCAGACTTATTTTAAAAACTCGCATCTTATTATTCCTACTATCATACTTCGTGCAGCTCATACTTTATTGTTAGCACGCGCTTATTCGGTCTGTAGGCACGTCATGGGATCAATTCTACCGTTGAAAAAGAAAAAGATCCTAGACGGCCTAGGCAGCGGAAAATAAACAGCCATTCTGAAATGAGGATGATCGTGTCTCAGTCCTCCACAGTCATCTGCAAGCCCTTAAGATCGTGATTTGCCGCTATGAATGAGGTAATTGTGGTCCGGTATTTAATTGCCTGATCTTACGAGTTATAAGCCATTATTCACATGGTATATCAGATATGCACTCATCATTTGGTGTTTAGAGGACCAGTGTGTCTTCGTGTCAAGAATCAAAATGTTTACTTTGGGTAACTTCAAATTACTTCAAATAACTTCAAGTTACTTGGAAGTAACTTGCCCCGCCAAGTTAAATCAATGCAATCAGACAAAGTAACTTGTGCCATCAGATGGCATCAAATCCAACCAAGTTCGTCCAGTTATAGTCACAAGAGCATGAATTGACACTTGTTATGACCCCTAGAGTTGTTAAATTACTCTAGTGTGCTGGTACTTTTTTTTAACTTGAAGTTACTTGAAGTTACTTACAAGTTACTTAAGTTACTTGCAAGTTACTTTTGCTTACTTTACTTTACTTGTCTGCCACAAGTAAAGTAAAGTTAGTTTTGTAAGGCCAAGTTAGTTTTGCCAAGTAACTTTGTTAACCATCCACCACGAACGCTTCTCATACGTATGTATACCGCTCACATGCCTCTTCAAATGCTCAAGGCGCACGAAACCCTTTCCGCAACCCTCAACGACGCACACAAATGCGCGAGGCTCCATCCGCTGGGCCTCTACGGGCACACGCCGCCCGCGACTCGTCTTGATAAGATTAGGCACGGGTACAGGTAGCGGTAACGTTTTATTGCTGCGCCTGTAGTACGTAGCTGACGGCATGGGCGTGGGGAAAGGGATAGAATCGGAGGCCGTGCTGGGAGTGCGGGCGGCGGGCGGAAAGGCGGCGGAGTCGGAGGAAGGTAACGCCACTGAGAAGTGCTCCCGCTCATACACCGCGCGGCCGTAGGGGGGGTTGGGTGTCTCGGACGCGGCCTTGAGGGGGCCATTTGAGCCCGTCCGCACTAAACTGAGTTCCGTGATTACGCGGAGCGCGTCCGCCGCGCTGCCTGTGTTCCTGTGGTTCGCCGCCTTTGCCCTCCCCCTACCCCTGAAGCGCTTCAGCGGCCCGTCTGCTCCCGTCAGCTCCTGCTTGCGTCCAGGAACGGATTCGCCGCCGTTGTGACTCGGGGGTCCGGTGAGGTCCGCGAGAGAGACGTACCGTGCGGAGGCCGTATCGACGTCGCCCTCGAGGTACTGCAGCTCAATGGGCGGAGGCGCCTGAACAGCGGTGTAAGGGCTGAGAGTGCGTCCAGGCGAGAGCGGTGACACCGCGGCACCTGGCTTGCGCATATTAAAAGTCGCGATCAGGAGCGAGGCCGGGATGGGACTGGAGATCCGGGCGGGTGCAAGCAAGGACTGTGCGGTTGCTGTGGTGGGTGGAGTCACCGGCTCAGAATCATACTCGCCATGCAGTGTTATGATCTCCATCGGCGAGGCGATGTTCTCTGCCCACGAGGTACCCCCCGGCGTCGGACATTTCCTGCGTATCAGGATTCCACTTCCACTCGCATCTCAGACGAGTATTCAGCATCGTCGGCTCCCGATTCAATAGCGAAGGGCTAGGCAATGCAGGGGTGGCAGGAGTATCGGGGATTGTGTTCATCTTGCTGTTCTCGGAGCCGGCGGATGCTGTGGGGGCATCGAGGGTAGGCGATGCTAGAAGGTCCCCCTCGCTGCTGCTTCTGGCGAGGCTGGAAAGTAGCACGGCCCCATTCAAGGCCCGGGGCGAAGACCGAAGTTAGCCGAAGGCGATACACTTTGACCGGGATAGCCCTGGTCCTCCTCACGGAAGAGCGAGTCGTATGGCCGGTGTAGCGGAGGGCTCTTCATGCTAATAAATGATATGACTGGAGTGGTCAACGGAAGGGCCAAATACACGGTACACAGCACCAAATCGAGCGGATCCCACGGTTGAACCGTGAGATAGCCCGCGCGCGCCCGTTTCTTCTTACAGCGACGAATCAGGAAGACAGTCAATCCCATGGAACAGTACTGAATCCAAGAGGTACCCGCCGAAGAAGGCCGAGACAATCGACTAAGAGGGTAGTGGGGGTCGCGGACCTCTTATTTCACTTTTGGACTTTGCTCAAAACCTGCCGATGAATATAAATTCGCAGTGTACATATAACTGTTCATGTTTGTAATTGAGTCAGACCGACATAGCAAGGGGACCTTACGTACCTTCGCGAAATCCAGAAGATACTCCCTCAGAAGTCCTTCTGCCCTCTTCAGCCCGTCCATTCGAATAGAACTTCCAACCAAAATATTTTAAGGCAGTTGCGAAACGTAAAAAAAATTGTGTCCTCTCCAGGTTGCATGCGCTGAAACGGTTTCTTTGGCGATGTGGGCCGGTTACCATTCTTAGTCCATTTCTCCCATACTGCACTTTTCTTCTCGTATGCCTTCAAAGCCGCTGGATACCGGGCTGAGGCAGTTTTGTGGTCTATCTCAGCTTCCGCCAAGAAACGTTCCCAGACGATAGGGATCTGATAGATCCAATCAGCTGTGAAGGCGTAAAAAATTAAAGTTGACACACAACGACTGCCCAAGGCCCGGTTACAGCAAATTTATATTCATCGGCAGTGAGTGATCCACCCGCAGGCTCCCCGAGACGTAATGGTAGTCGACCTGCCCACAGCGGAGATTCAAACTTAAGTGGAATGAGCGCAGGGATGACACAGTTCAAGGGGAAAGACGCACACTCCCCAAGAAGTCATGGATGATGTTGAGTTCTCGGTTGGATTGAGCTCTATTCCCGCGCAAGGCATCGGTTTTTATCCAACACGTATACCATTGCTTTTTCGCGACACCTTCAATACAAAAAGAGCGAGGGTTAATTCTTATTCTCATGATCAAAGGGACTCCACCAAGCAAAAGATTGTGCATCGGGTCCACGATGGTCCACCGCACAAGGTCAAAATAGTCGAGCCCCGCAAACTCTGTCCATCCAACTCCATGCTCAGCGAAGAACTCTTCCTTTGCTTCTGCCGTGGGCAGACTCTTGTACTCGTAACACAATCATCTAACTTCTTCTCCATCACGAGCGGGGAACTCTAATTGAAAGGTGGTCAGGGAGACGAATTGAGACCAAAAAAAAAAAAAAAGTACCATTTTTTCAACGACTCATCGGTGAAGAATTCATCGTGAGACACAGAGAGTTTTGTGCAAGGTACCGCATTGTGACAGTGGTCAGCGAATCCACACATATTTTACACATTACTGGGTGGTCTGCAATTATTGCGACCAATGCAACGCGGACTCTTATGCCTAGAGCACAAAATTAGTTAGCATAGACTCTTGGTTCTGATCGTCGCCGCACCCTTCGGCTTCTCCGGGGTTTTAACGACAATACCCTTCTCGTGCAGCATAACGAGGTCGTCGACGATGATTTTCAAGTAGCCCTTCTGTAGCTGCTCCGATGTCTGCTCCATCGGCTCAGGAGGCATCCCAGATAGCACAAGATTTTCGGCACGATACCTGAAATAATATAAATGTGTTGGTCCGATAATCACAAAAGCCGGAAACCCCTGGTGGACAGCCAGAGGTATGGGTTATGGCAGCGTATGGGTTTCGGCAGTGTCCCTAAAAAAAGACCAAAAAATCAGTATAAATTCGGGAATATTTCTACGAGCCTTGTACACGTCGATTCTCGAAACCCTCTTTCATGATAGCTTCCATTCTCAGTATACTGCCTCGTGCGCTCTCAGATCTCCAACGCACACCGTATCATCATTCGATCTATTGTAATGTTGTTGTGTTTGTGGCTCTGTTACCGTCCGCATCTCTCAATAATCCATTGCTGGAAATTCGAATCCGCGCCGAGAAAAAATCATGGCCCCCCATCGTTACTGGTCCTGATACATTTGCGAGTGGCCCACCAGCTAGTGGCCCCTCAGGCAGTCGGAAATAGCCATGGAGCTGCATCAAAGAATTGTAAGTCTACAATGGGAATTTTAGGTTGGGGGGGAGGTGTAGGTGCGTTACTGTGTCATTCCAGCGTTTTACGGACTGCCTCCATCGTTGCTCCCAGCGCGAGTGATATCCCTCGACAAACGCAACCGCAGATGAAATCTCTGCCGGTAATCTCTTGCCAGACGTCCCTTGCCTCCAGAATGCGATGAGTTCCAGCGTCGGATCGGGGAAGGACTCAGATCAGGGAAAACTTCCCGCAGTATTTTTTACAATTTATCACAAAAATATCTTGTGGCAAGAAAAAAATTGTAACTTCAGCTATTTTCAGCAACTTTTCGGTAGATTCAGCGCAAAGTAGCGAAAAATGTTCAACATTTTGTTTGGCCTCATATATTTTTGGTTATTCTGTCCAAAGTTCCTGCAATCACAGCATTACACCAGGTTCTGGTGAACAGTGTTGACCAGTAAGTAAGTTGGATCATCCTTGCATGTCTGGCATACAAGTAGAATGAGTGTCACTGAGGTTTACGCAGCTTGTTGGATAGAAAAACAATACTCTTCTATTGTCATTTACCCTCCTGCCGCCAGCTGCGAAGACGATAGCGAGTTTGCCGAGACCTGCCCTAAATCTTCGCTAATTTCGGTTGTGCGCGGCAGCAGTTCCGTCGCAATCAATAGAGACTATTTGAAGCACCTTTTTGGACGTTTTTTCTTGAAATTTGGAGCCCTTGATCTTGAAAAACTAAGCGGCGTCAAGCGGTGGAGCACGGTGGAGCGCGGTCACCTGGTCGGAGATAAGTCCCAATGAGGATTCGAATGAGGTCATTTACTCCGCACCGCAAACGGCGCGTCAACAATTTGAACAAGTGTGCTCTCCGTGAACTCAGCCATGGACATCCCCACCGTTCTACAACTCATCTTACTGCTGCTAGTCAGCTCTGCTCGGCCTTCAGCCATCACGTCTCTTACTACCGTGCTTTCCGCGGTTGAAAATGCCACGGTATCCGGTTTCGAAACCAATATTCTAACATTGGCGGCTGCACAACTTGCGATCGCGATGCTACTCCCAGTACATTCTCCCTGCCGGATTGCACATGCTTGTGAGATACTCTCGGTTAATCGCGAATTCCGTGGGTGGTGCCTTGGGGTGCTGAGGCTGATGATAGTCCAGAAGGGCCTTGTCAATGTCATTGACAGACGTGCTTTCAGACACTGCCCAAAGAAGGTGCAGAGTATGTGGATCCGTCGCACTACCCGCAAGCAGAGAAATAAATCAAAATTAATTCAACCCTGGCAAGCTTCAACAGTAACGGCCTCGTGCCAGAGGCGAAATTGCAAGTTGAACATGGTATCCCGGGCTCAGAAAATATTTGATCATCGAATTTGGGTGCGCAGTGCATCACAAGCGAGGGAGAATCTGTCAAATAGATTCGGAAGCCACCTCACCTAAAAATTTAAACGCTTGGTTGACATTGAAGACACGAGGTCTGATTCCCTAAATAAAACAAAGGTTTCCAACAAGCAGCGCCTTCAGCATTTTTATTATACAGGTGTGAGTGAATCTTGGTTCTGAATTCGAACCCCGGTGAACATCTACCAGTTGGTCCGACTTCTTACCTACCGACATATCGAGCGTAGAACAGGTAAAGCAACTGCAGTGAGGGTCGGACCGCATTGCGGGGGGCAGGGGTCCGGCTTGCACTGCCTTCTGTGACTCGATCACCGACATTTGACTTATACTCACCTGGCTGTACTACCTTCGGAACCGAACTCGTATATAACCGTACCGTTTTTGAATGAATCCCCCCCTTACCACTATGATTATTCAGCAAGAGATCGACACTTCCGGTGTTGTTCCCGTATACATTAAAGATGGCATATTCTCTGGTCAGTTTGGAAATATCTTTGGTGAATATCTCCTTTCCTATTCAGGTCTTTGCTTATATCCCGTAGGCGGAACAGGTGGCCCTGGCGGAAACGGGGCGAACGTTGGTGGGCAGGGGGGCATTGGACAGGGTCCAGTAATCAACATACCGTCCCAAAGCACCGACACTTCAGCCAACTTATAGTCTCTCGTCAGTTTGGAAATATCTTTGGTGAATATCTCCTTTTCTATTCAGGTCTTTGCTTATATCCCGTAGGCGGAACAGGTGGCCCTGGCGGAAACGGGGCCAACGTTGGTGGGCAGGGGGGCATTGGACAGGGTCCAGTAATCAGCATACCGTCCCAAAGCACCGACACTTCAGCCAACTTTATAGTCTCTCGTCAGTTTGGAAATATCTTTGGTGAATATCCGGAACAGGTGGCCCTGGCGGAAACGGGGCCAACGTTGGTGGGCAGGGGAGCATTGGAAAGGGTCCAGTAATCAGCATACCGTCCCAAGGTACCAACACTTCTACCATTCCAGACGCATTACCTTACCACGACCGCGTCTCCTTCCCTGTTCCGCTACCGACCGATGCCTTTCTTCTCAAATCGAAGGGACATTGTTTGGGAAATTTGACAATCACTGCCTCTTCAGAGGTTATTAACATCGCGCAGGTGGATATCACAATGCACTACGACAGCAGACTCGCTCGCGAGAGGACCAGAATCTCTATCATCGAAAACCGTATCGACCACGATCGCGTAGAGCGCGGTGTCAACATCTTTGTTTGTTGGCTGCATTGTATTTTCCGGCGACGAACTCACCACTCCCCTGTGCCCAGACTTCTGACACCGACAGGCTGTGTTTCGAGATTGTGGTCACCCTTCCCGGGTCTCTGTACATTGAAACCAACCTCCCCAACTTCTCACACGACCTCGACAATCTGGAGGATCTCAGTTTTGGAGAGATTTCCTTGAATGGTTCAAACGGAAAAATTCAAACAAAGGTTAATAATTATTTGTTCGCTCTGTCCAGCTCTCACAGTAAGATCTAACCTTTTGCTTAGACCCTTGCCGCTGAGAGGCTGAAACTGTCGACATCAAATGCCGCTGTCTCCGCCGAAGTGGGTTGCGATCCTCCAGGTGCTCCTTGCGCTCATCCCTCCCCTTTAGTACTGGGTGGGCCGCGCGGCTGAAGTACACACGACCAACGCCCCAATTTCTGGAACATACCACGCCACTGACTCAGTCAACCTGGAGACTAACAACGGGAATATTTGCGTACATGCTTCACTCGACGCAGGTAACAGCACGGAGACCAAGGAGCTCATTATGAGAACGAGCAACGGGTGGGCATTCGGTTTAGTTTGCGGATCATGGATGATCGCAACTTACTTCTATTCCCAGGGCGCTCTCGTCCAGCGTTGAGCTGAAGGCGTCGTCCGACAGCGGAGGAAGTTTCCGCGTCAAGACAAACACCTCCAACGCAAGACTCGGGATGCTGGTAGAATCTCTCCCGGTCCAGTTAGTGCTGACTCTCGAAGCCACGACTACGAATTCTCAGGCATCAGTAACCCTCCCAGCTGAATATCAAGGCCACATTCAGCTCCAGGCATCTAACAGCGTGCCCCTCGTGCACCGTCGTAACTCCGTTTTTACCCTGGAGAGTTTGCCCTCGAAAGGGAAATTTGCAGTTGACGGAAAGGTGTACAAAAATAAGGGAAATATGCCATTGGGCAAGGTAACCCTTCAGACGTCCAATGCACCGGCGACCATATATATTTGAGATTTACACATCTGACAGCACGCTCAATGCCGTCAATTGCTTCCCAACTTACAATTTGAAATAAATTCCAGCTTTGACCGAATAAAAGAGCTGAAAATTGGAAGTAATTTTACGCGTAATACATGGCGCAGGGGTAAAGTGCTTGGCTTATTCAGGAATCTTTGGTGTTCATTTCGGGGGGGGTCTCTGGTTCAACCCTCCCTGGAAGTACTACTTTTGGGGTGTTCAGGGGAGGAATTGGCTGGATGGATGGTTTGACGGACAGCGAGACGGAAGAGGCGGACACTGAACAGCAGTACTTATCTTCTATGCACACTCAATCATACCACCAAATATGATATTTATTATTCTGTAACCCGTGTGCGAACCGTGAAGTGAAACCGTATTGAAATATGGGTCTACTAGTAGTTCAGGTATCTCCCATAGCTCTGGTAGCTTGTGGAAATGACGAGTTACCCGGAGCTATTGATGGCTATGAACTTGTGCTTGATGGCTACGAGGGGCCACCAGACTTATGCGGGTGGCTACCGCCGGTTACCATAAGGGGGACTAGCCTGCGGGGTTACCTCAGGTATTCGGCTACCAGGCGCTACGTACTCTTGGCATTTTCCCCTGATGAGCTGTCCTCCGCAAAATCAGGACTTTTTCGGCAAAAACTTCACTCTGTGATCCGATCAAAAATTGGAGGGGCCAGTCAGGGTGCTGCAAGCACCCCGCATGCGTACAACGCAAGCAGCGCACACCGGAACGGTGGGGCCATGCTATCCCCAGTCAGGGGAAAACAAGTAGTAGGCAGTGTGCCGTGAGTGCAAAATAAATATCACATCAGGGGGATCGAACCGGCAACCCCCTGATCCAAAATCGAGCCGTGCGCATCCCGCGTACCCCACTTACTGTACAATTTCGTTCAAATCGGCAGTCACGCGTCACGCAGCCCCCTGTCGATCACGAAATTTGGTCGAGGTCACGCGTCACTCAGGCCTCTGGCGAACCTCCAAGTGGTCACACATGCCCCAAATTGCCTATAAAATAAAAAAAAGGCAAAAAAGACAAAAGTTCCGGTTCAAATGCCGAAATTTTCGAGGTGTCACGCAAAGATTCGGCGGCTGCCGAAATGTCGAATAGGTAAAATGGGTCACGCGTCACACCCCCTGTCGATTTGAACGAAATTGTACAGTATACCCCGGCGAGTGATACGCGTATACGGATGCTATGCTTATATTCGCGCTCATTGGACGCTTGCTTCGCACGTGGAGAGCTTTCGCTGAAGGTTGGCCGCCCACTTCAGACTATTCAATAACTGTGTTTGCACTACATTTTCAACAAGTCATACAAATTCTATGTTGTTATCTTTGGTTTATTCCCTTCAGTTTACTCGTGTATGTAAATTGTAAAGCTCCATTTTTCCAAATGACTGTGAGATAATGCATCTCGCGTTCTCCCTCCCTGGAAAAGATGAGTGGAGCTTCCACAATTCATTGAGTAAATTACTCTTTTTTTCGGGTCCACTCGTCGCAGATCCTGTATGCTGCGCCTGACCGAGGGCCAACTTTGGCGCATGCTGATCTAAGGGTTCCAACAATTTCAAAACATGCGCTTGCTAGAGCATGGTTCTGTGTGAATAAGATCAGTGGGCTCTGCAACAACGAGATGAAAATGGGTGCTCTGCACAACGGGCATCCTTTCAATTTCATTCTGGATCAAGAAGCTTGGATGTCTGCAAGCATGGACCGACCAGGGGATTCATGCCAAAGACCACATGCATGCAAATTTGAGAATATATGGCGCAAAATACACAGCGCGCAGAATGAATGACCACAATTTAGGATGTACGGATGACCGAATATTTCTTGACAGCTGCAAAAACAGGTGATAAAAAATCAATTGAGGGCTTCATTTCTCACATGGGGCAGTTGAAGTGGAGATGCTCCTCTTCGAAGGTTAAAATACCCCGAGAAACCATTTTGTTACGCAGACGATCCAAAAATTTGACTGTCGGAGGTGAGCAGTTTGTCTGGATGAATGACGCGGACGTACCAGACATCCCATGGAATATGACACCGCGGGGGTTCTAATGTGCAGTTGTGTCCTATTCATATATACAGGTACGGCCCCCGGGACAGGCGCTCGAAGCCAGCGACAAAAAGATACATGTTTGCGGTGGTTCCTGAGGTTTTCCTCGCTGGTCCCTAAACGATTCCGACGGAATCCAACCAATATAGAATTTGATGATAATGCTTAGGAATCTAAAAACTTGGAGATTAAACCCCTACGAGTACATGGTCGCACATTCCTCACGTCGAGCTCAATGCTGTCCCGCTACCTTCCTTTGGGCACTTTTGCATTGATCCCTTGGTTCGTCGTCCCGAAGGTGAAACCACAATTGGAATCCATTTTGGCGGGCAGTTTGGCAGTGTCACAAAATGTCACAAAGTCTTCCTTTTCATTCCTTTCGTGCGTTGTATGACTTCTGTTGAGCCCATATTTTGCCAATCGATAGATGTGGTATACATAAATGTCTCAGAATTTCACTAGAGGAAGAGAGCTTCAATTGCGCTCGGGATCAGCGAAAATTCCACATCAGGGAGCGTGGACAGCCAAAATAGTATCAGGTATACCAACTTTAGGAAATTTTGGCCAAATTTCGCGCTTTTTTTTTTCCCACAGTCAACCCACCTCCGTTTTTTCTAAAATGAAAAATTTACCTGCCCATTCTGGTTCTGAATCTCAAATTTGGACGAAAAGGGCCAAAACTCCGGATTGTCATGAAGTGATGTCCGCTATCATACACACCATGCCGGGCATTCATGGATTTTGGCGCTTGATAAAAGTTGCGAAGTGGCTGTGAAATCTTTCAAAAGTTCTATAAATGTCGCAATGTGGCTGTGATGACGCCCCTGATCCGGGCCATTTTCGAGGATCTGGGTCGGTTTGGACATATGTCATGATTCAGCCCTCAGAACGGCAAGTCAATCATTAATTTGTATTGTTTTTGACTCTTGCAAGGACCGTAAATGACTGTGTGTATCTACCTGCAGGCAGCTTATGATCCCAGCCAAGTCTGGTGGTGTCATTTGGTTATGCACTCCGCTTGCCGATGCTGCGCGAGTGATCCTGAGTTCAAACCTGGGTCAGACCATGTTTTCTCTTGTTCGTTGTTTTTGTTTCTTGACGTTGTTTTCATTCGTCTCCATTTTATTTCACAGAGACCCCAGACCGCTCTTCCTCCTCCTCCAAGAGATCAGGCGGCCATTAAAGCGGTGCAGATCTCTCAAATTCGTCGGTTTTGTCGCTCAGTGCCCACTCAAATAAATGACTGACTTAAACCTTCACAGGGCAATTGTAATTAAGACCAACAGCTTTAATTTTAAGGGCGAAAACATCTGTCTGATCATTTTATTAATTCCAAGCCCAAAAGAATGCAGGCTCACTCTTGATTTGAATGAAAAACCCCAGTAGCCATGATCACTTAAATCCGTGTTCGTCGATTGGTTGTGATCGGCCTCAAGGCTCAGAGCGCCGAAGAGGAAGTCATCCCATTCGGTTGTACTTATTCGGTCGAATCAGTGGAAAACTCACGTTTGACAGATCTTCTCAAGATCAAATGATATATAAACACCACCTCGAACAACCGATGCTCTCTGTGTCCCTCCCTCTCATCCAGACAGACATTGAGATGAAAGGCGCATGTACAAGCCACCCCATGATCGTCACATTCCTCTGAGTCTCAAGGCTTGTCAGGCAGTCCCTCCCGTCAGTCTGGTGCTCCCACCACCCGCCTTTATTTCATTCTCTGACCCAAACACCCAGCCTCTGCCAAGTAGGTCATACCCTTTCTATGGCCATGAATACATCGCCCAGCTGAGTGCACGGTTTCTCATGCACCTCTTTGCATGGCCCCCCAGTCCCCCCGCAATTCACCCACTCGCCGGCGAAGTTACCTCATTTTATCCTATGTCTTCCACCGCACGAAGCTGTAGGAGGCCGTCACTTATGTTGCCCTGGTCTTGCTGCAGCGTTTGAAAGCACGCTTTTCCACTGGGCGTTCCGGGACAACTTGAAAAATGATGTGGACAGTTGGGATGAAACTTTTTGTGAGCACAAATTCTCTCCCAAGGCATCTGAGAAAATGAAACACTTCAACATTCGCTATGAATGAAACGATGCCCGTGATGACTTCTCAGCACAGGACAGACAAAAGCGTCGAGCACTTCCTCTGTTTTCGAGGTACACCGACGCTAAATTTGAGGATGCACTGGAAGACAGAGATTATGAGTGTGAAGAGGAAGAAGAAACAGTCTTCAGTCCTGGATGTGAGTTCAAAGGTCCCAAATGGACTGCGATGGAAGATAAAATGAAGGAGGCCGAAGCCGTCGTGAATGGAAGGAAATGTTGTTTCCACCCGAAGAACTTTCTGATAATCACTGCCTTTAATACGGGCCCACGGGACTCTGACCCTCCCCAGTAAGTTGGTTCAGGATCGGGCAAGAGGCGGATGGTCAGCAAATACAAACACGGCATCTACCCATCTGTAAGCACCCTCCGCCCATCAAGTGACCGCCATGAGCAATTCCGCGTCGCCCTCGCGCGAAGGCAATTCCGCCTACTCACCCGCCGATGTGAATAACGAGCTTCGTAGCACTCGCCCTGGGACATCATGTAATTAACTTCACTTTGGGCCATCGCGGCTTCTGAACCTCTCTCCCTGACAATCACAAGCTCCCCATACTCCCAATAGATTGGCGCCACCCCAACAGCCGACAACCGGCCAGACGCCTTGTCGAATTCCCGTTTTCAAAGTCCTTCGAACTCGCAAGGCCGGAAAGCTTACCGTGGAGAACATGGCCAGTCCCAGCACTGGGCGAGCAAAGCATACACATCGAACTCTTCAACGACCATACATTACTCCCTCCACTCGCACTGGGCGAGCAAATCATACGGATCGATAACTCCAACAACTCCTCTTTGATTGTGGATACACCAAAGTCTCCACTCGCACTGGGCGAACAAAGCATACGCATTGATCTCTCCGACGATCTCTCTTTGATTGCGGATACATCACTACATCTCGGCTAAAAGTACACAATACTTGAACCGTGGCAAAAACAACACACGCTAATATTAAACCCTGATCCGTGCACCGTGCCCCCGGATTCCGAACCCCCAAGCGCGGCTCGGAAAACTGCCCCCCGAAGATGTATATAAGCAGCACGATTTACCCTGTGTTCCAATCAATTCTATCTTTTCCCCACTCTAATCATGGAGAGAACCCGCCCAGAACATGAATTTGAGGCTTAAATACGTCCACTTTATAATCGATGACATGTATTTAAAGCGAAATATAGCAGTTGGATCTGTCAAAATGCAAGTGCAATAATTTGAATTCTGGGCGTCTTTTCAGGCGGCCAGTGGGAATGCACAGCATACCGCCCAGGAACAAACCTACCCGATGAGGCAACGAGATCAAATCCCCGGCAAACCGAGTTGTGCAGTATTTCTATATTTGGGTTTATTTTGCTTCCTGTTCATTCAGAAGTGAAATGGGTATGGATATTTTTGTGGAATCAGGTTTGTGGGCCTGAAGCGAGTCCTCTGGGAGGTGAACACAAAAATTAACCACCGGCGAACCGAGTTGTGCAATATTTCTATATTTGGGAGTATATTGCTTCCTGTTCATTCGGTAAAATGGGTGTCCTGTTCATTCAGAAGTGAAATGGGTATGGATATTTTTGTGGAATCATGTTTGTGGGCCCGAAGCGAGTCCTCTGGGAGGTGAACACAAAAATTAACCACCGGCGAACCGAGTCGTGCAATATTCCTATATTTGGGAGTATTTTGCTTCCTGTTCGTTCAGAAGTGGAATGGGTTTTTTTTTTTTTGTGGAATCATGTTCGTGGGCCTGAAGCGAGTCCTCTGGGAGATGAACACAAAAATTAACCACCGGCGAACACCGAGTTGTGCAATATTTCTATATTTGGGAGTATTTTGCTTCCTGTTCATTCAGAAGTGGAATGGGTACGGATTCTTTTTGTGGAATCATGTTCGTGGGCATGAAGCGAGTACCCTGGAGACGCACACAGAAATTAATCACCGGCGAAGGGTGTTGCGCAATATTTCTACATTTGGGAGACACCCTGAGCAACGAAAATTCGCCGCTCGACTTGCTTTGTACTTGTCAATCTCGCCGTTAGCTTTGCGTTTGATGCGGGGCGCCCATTTTGATCTAACGACATTTCGGCAGATCGGTCTCGGAATGGGTCCATCTCCGAATGTGCTTGCGTTCTCAAATATACCAGTTATAGCTCTGTTCATTGCACAAGTAAAATTCATTGAGGTTCGGGTTGCTTTGAATATGGGAGGTAACATGAATATAACATATTAGAGAGGTTGCACAAAGCCGCCTGTGGAAATACCCTGGATTCCTCCTGCATATCACCAGAATGGCTAATCAGTGCATCCCAGACCACTTGAGTCAAAAAACCAACAAGCTGCATGGAAAGACGTTGCGTCACCAAAAGCCGCATGCGGCTTTTACCTCTCTATTGTATTGTGTCCGACCTGAATTGGGACTGCCATCGGGATGCACTCGATGGAATTCCGGGATCCCTTGTTCCCAGCATCCACACATATCCCTCAACAGGACCGCCACTGGGGGGAACCGCACTCGCCCGCGGGTGGCCTTACGCACGGCAACGTGAATGTAATATAGTGTACTGCGTCCGACCTGAATTGGGACCGCCGTTAGGATGCACCAGATGGGATTCCGACATCCATTGTCCCCCGCCCCACTCATCCCTAAACAGGACCGCCACTGGAAAAAACCACACTCGTCCATGGGTGGCCTTGACCATGGCAAGTAACGTGAATATAATATATTGTACGTGTCCGACCTGAATTGGGACCATAGGATGCGCCCGATGGAATCCCGGGGTCTCTTGTCCCCAGTATCCCCACGCATCTCTCAACGGGACCCGCCCCCTGGGAAAACCGCACTCGCCCACGGGTGGCATTAAACACGGCAAGTAACGTGAATATAATATATTGGATGGTGTCCGACCTGAATTGGGGCCACCGTCAGGCTGCACCGAATGGAATTTGAGGATTCCTTGTCCTCTGTATCCGCATGCAGCCTTCAGTAGGATCGCCACCGGGACACTCGCCCACGGGTGGCCGTATACACAGCAGAGAACGTGAATGTAATATATTGTATAGCGTCAGGACGCCACAAAGGCTGGCACAAGAGACTCCCAGCAATAAAAAAAAACCGAAATGCCCCTGGTGCAAAAGGCACAAACGATTTGGCCGGTATGCCCACCCCACAATAGCATTGATGAAATCAACGAATGCAGCTTCGAGTCCTGCTCACCCCGCCATCAGGTTCACGTGTTTCAAAATGGTATCCATTGACTGCCGTGTGGAAAGGGCAATAATGCGTCCGAGCGAAATTTGAAGGTATAGAATTGTTCAGAATGACCAGGGCTATCCATTTCCGAACGAAGCAGCTCATAAAATGGCTCTGGGACTGTGCTGGAATTGAAATCAATCTGAAAGGCAACAGATGCAGCTTCGGGTCCGGTTCACCTTGCCGTCAAAGTCACATGTTTCAAAATGGTACCCATTGACCGCCATATGGAAAGGACCATAATGCCTCCGAGCGAAATCTAAAGCGATGGAATTGTTCGGAATGACCAGGGCTATCCATTTCCGAACGAACTGGCCCAGAAAATGGCTCTGGGACTGGGCCGCCCTGGGAATCTGCTCGAAACTCCTCACCCCGATACCTAATCCATCCACTTTCTCCTCGCACTCGCTGCTGTCCTTCTCCTCCCGCGGTATACACAAGACTATTGTAACGGCGCTGGTCATCCCTGACTCCTCGCGTAACCCTCTCGCGACTTTTCTTGGGCTAATCTTGGCGACAATGCAGCTTCGGCTTCTCGGAGTTATGTCGATGTTTCACCTGAGCCCAACATCTGGCAATTGATGGAGCATGTCCACACCATCCAGCAGCAGCAGAATGCCGCCACGACTCAGGCGTTTGAGACTATGGCGACGGCGCTCAAGGCTCTTGCCGAGAGCGTCGGAAATCTTGGCAACTTCGGCAATCACCCTGCTTTCGCTCCAACGCCGCCCGTGCCCGCGCCAAACCCACAGTGGAAAACACCGAAATCAGAAAAAAAACGGCGACGCCCTAAGTTCTGCAAAGAGCTGTAAACCGAGATTTTTTGGAAGAAATCTCATTACATGATTGGATCAAAAATAAAAATAAAAAAGGTATCCCGTCCCATGCGGATTTTCAATGCAAAGACAACGCACCTACTCGTCTTGCCGTGGTACATTATTTGTCTTCCGTAAACTCGTTGTTCAGGCACTTGGAGTCCTAAGGACCGACACGGATGACCGTCATCCGGATGACGATTCGCATCCGTGATTTGCGCAGATGGCAGATGTATTTACGGATTGACGACGACGTAGCTGCGCCATACGCTCAGGACGCGTCGGCGGGCCCTCAATACCCTTCCTTACTACTATATACCCTAATGTCCCAACCACTGTCCCCACGTCCTCTTAATCTTGCCAATTCTTCGAGAGCTCGCCCACACACGGCGGATTCTGAGTTTGCCCGCGCACGGGAGAGACCCTGAGAAAACGACTCGTGACTTTTTCACATGGCTTATCAGAAAAGCTGTGCTTTTTGTGTTTTCTCTCTCTTTTTAAAATTAAGCCCGTCTGAAGCTTTTAAAGTCCGCTTTTGGTTCATCTACCCCAGGGCTTTGGAACTCATGCTTGAGAAATCACGCGGCTTGGTCGGCCTGCGCTTCCAAATCTGGCGGTGTCTCTATGGAGGAGCCATATGCGGCCGGGTTTGAATACAATTTCCAATGAGTGAAAATTGCATATTGTGAAAAAAGCTCTCGCAAGGAGTTTTCAAAAGTCGAAGTTAAATTAGGGGCGACCACGGAATGCGTCTTCTTGATGCGGTCGGAACTGCACCAGAAGTGGGTATCACATCCCACTTCACCTTCTTCCGCTTCACGCATGAAATGTTTGCGTTCAGCCTTCTGTGCTTCCGCAGATAGTTGCGAGAAGCCAGGAGTTATGGCAATAATTGCATCAGCATATTCTTCTGCGTGCGCGGCGCGTTGAGCCGCAGAGAAATCCATAACCTAGCCCAAAATGGTATTGAAATTCGGACATCTGGGATATAATGAGACCCACGCAAAGAAGCATTTTCCGGTTGAAGCGAGATCCTGCGTGCTTTATTACCGACTCGAAGATGTGGGCAAAGTGGGGCCGATGATGTGTGGTATCTCGATGATTTATCCACGAGTAGAGAACGGGGGTCCATTCGTTCGAGGTCATACTGTATGCACAAGTTGCGAGCAGTGTGCCCATTTGGAAAAATGTAAGGTCTCCATCGATTACAAACCCATGGCGGGCAGCAGTTGGGCCGTCTGTGAGGTCAAGAATCCACGATTCGACGGATTCCTTGATAATCTCATCCATGAACAGAGTTTGAAGGTTGATGAAGACGGGACCGCTCAGACTGGAGGCCCTGATAACGGTATGTTCCGCAAAGAGCCGTAAAGAAACGGTAGATCCTGACCGCCATAACCTTCCTGTCAACCCACCGGAAGGCTCATGTCCTGGGAACCGGTTCGAACTGAAACGGTTCTGGCGCCATGATAGGCACGTGGTTCACAATGGTTCCCCTATATCCCCGTGGAACGCGCCGGAATACATTATGGGTTCAATTGTGAGGCACGGGATTCATAATTGATTGTGTCCATTGCCCTTGCTCGCCAAATCCAGCATCTATTCAAACCTTAAATATGTCAAGTACCCTCTTATCCAGTGTTGGCATTGACCAGGTCAAACCAATTTGACCGATACTCACATGAAAAGCAGGAGACCATAAAACTGTTGAATTCATGTATATCCCACAAGTCTGGTGAAGCATGAAAAAGTTCAAAAGAGTTTGGTGAGTCATTGCTTAACGGTTGAAGGTCACAATCACGGACCAAATTTGTTTAACCCGGTCAATACCAACACTGCCCTTACATTATAATGCGCTGGGGAGCACTTGACGTATCTAAGGTTTGGATAGACGCCCTGCATTTCGGATTTGAATGCCCCGCAAGTGACAATCAATGTTGAACCCTGTGCCTCATAATGTATTCTGGCTGTGGTTGCATGGCGTGTAAATTGTGTAAGTGAACGATTTGTAGCACGGAAGAGTCGTCGTAGGTGGGTATGGGGAGTAAAAGCAAGGGAAACGGGAACGTGTGCTGCGGAGCCGAGCAGGGACCGACAACGTAACTGACACGTCTTCTAGAACAGCGAGATGTAAACACTAGTTATGTACTTGGCCAGCCTCTAGGAGATATCATCGCAGCGGCACGGGTCACAGACACGTATTACGTCCACGATGGTTTTTATTTTTTATTTTTTTATTTTTTTGGTTCAGCTCCGCTCCCAACCAATCTGAGTCTCAAAAAATCCAAATACCCTTGCAAATGTTGCGTCTAGATCACCATGGTACCACAACCAAACACCATAAGTCCTAGTAGGGCTGTGTTTTTGTGGATGTACCAGTTGCGGCAACGCGGCAACGGCATTCTCGAGATATTATCATGAGGTCGCTTAAGTGTCGCACACGACTTGAGTCGCTCATTAAATTTAGACCAGTGACTGGTCTGTCTATGGAGGCAAGCCTGTCGATAGACAGACCAGTCGATCTGAGTTTGAATTACCAATGCAAAAATCTTACCAAAAAGGCTATTCCGGACCGCGGTTACCGAGTGAGTGACGTCAGACACAAGCAACAACAAAGGATGCAAATGTTGATATAGCACTCACAAAATCTCAAAGCTTGACTTCAGATAACCTGCAACGGATTCGTCGAGGATACGCGAGCATTCCTATCCAAGAAAATTGCGTGTTGATGAAGAGATGAGTGAGTAATTCAATAGCCTTTTTTGGTAACTGATCTGCATTTGTAATTCAAACTCAGATCGACCAGCCTGTCTATCGACAAGCTTGCTTTCGTAGACAGGCTAGATTCGAGCCTAGTCGCACATGTGACTCAAGTCCTGTCTCGAGCGACTTGAGTCCGCACACAAAGATCAGACTCAAGTCCGAGTCAAGTGGCCCAAGTCAGCCAGCATGAAAACTGACTCGAGTCGGACGGGGACTTGAATCGAGTGAGCATTACTGGCAGCAAGTGAGTGAAAAAAGGACAGAAAGGGAAAGGGGCACAGGTGGAAATACAGAGGAAGCAATAGGGAGTGCACTGGACCATACTTGGAATACGAAGGTGTGAATTGGTGAGACGCCAACTGTGTCCTGCTAGTTTGATACATAACCGCCTCGGAGCGGAGGTTGGTCCGGGCTCCGACCCAGCCCCGTTCTCAAGGTATGTACTGCTACTGTATTACTATTGAATGGTTTAATTTGCATTTTGAACCATATGCCCTGAGATGGCATTTTGAATCACGTGCTTCATAATGACATTTTGAACCCTGTGCCTCACTATTGAATGGTTTAATTTGGCTGAGAGCAGGAGAGATAAGGGAGCACTAGACATATTTAAGGTTTGAATTGATCCCACAATATTTACATTTTGAACCCCATGCCCTGAAATGGCATTTTGAATCACATGCTTTGTAATGGCATTTTGAACCCTGTGCCTCACTATCAAATGGGTTAATTCAGCCAAGAGCAGGGGGGATAAGGAAGCACTAGACATATTTAAGGTTTGTCTCAAGGCCGAACGGTGACCCAAACTAGGATAAAATTCAGCTCTTTCGTGAATAAGTGCAAATCAATTGAAACTACTATCCTCCCCCAAGTTTCCGTCAGCACCCTGAGATTACTTACTGGCTCAGGTTTGTCTGTTCTTGGGTATCAGCGGCAGGACATGTGGCACACTCTGTATAGTAGTCCGATTGACGTGCTTTTTTGCTTCATCATAGTTGGGAGTACGACAGGACTAACCGTTGCCCATCTTATCGATTTCGCAATCATCACCTGAACTGCCACGGTGAACCTGCTGCAAAATATTCCGCCCTTGTCATTTCTTTTGCAAACATCCAGCAAATTACATAAGATGAGATTCTTCTGGGGAGCTAAATATGCAGATGTAGCCGTGACGGAAGTCTAGGACCCACACACGTCAAGGTTATGGTACTTCCCACCATTCTCAACCACCAGCATATTCCACATATTTTGCGAGGCAAGGGGTCTCAGATCGCTGGATTTGCCACACTGATCAAGATCCGTAACAAGTCACGTTTCGAGCGGTCTCGACCCATCAGTCAGCAGAAATTGTCATCGAACAAAAAAGTCGAGTGGCATTCAAGCATGTTTTAAGGGTGCAACAGAGGGAGTGCGAGTGGGCCGCAAGATGCCGTGCTTTCCGCATTTGGGGGGAGGGAGGTCCCCTTTACGTTGGTTGATGTGTGTGTCTGATAACGCGATCTGACACCTCTTGTTGCGAGGTGCTGGAAATGAAGATAGGAAGCCAAACCCCTTTTTCACCACTTTTCAAGAATTTTAAGGGCACGGTGAAAGTGCCGCTTTGCCGTTGCCGCTGCTGCAAATTGCCGCGGTTACCGTGGGACTGCCGCAGCACCGCTTTGATCTTTGCCGCTGGACTGCCGCACCACTTTCATACTGCCGCTGTGCTACCGCTGCAGTACCGCAGCCAGTTTGCCGTCGCCTCTAGGGTGCCGCTGCATGCTACCATGCACTCTATCTTCTACCCAACATTATCTTTCCCACCATGCTTGCCGCCTCAACGCCCTTTCACCTCGGAATGAAGCATTTCAAACATTGCAATGCCTCAACAATGTCACCCTTCAAACAGTTGCCGCACTTGTTAATTGTAATTCCAGCAGAAGAGAACACTCGTTCGGAGGAAACAGAAGACGCCATGATTGCCAGATAGTCCCTCGCGAGGGACCCCCCAAACCGGGTAGCGATGATGGTTGTACTAACATTGGTGAATCAGCGGTTGCACAAAGAGAACAGCCAGAAGAAAAAACTTACACCCCACCACTCAACAGTGGACAGACACGCCTTCAGGCACGGTCTCGCGAGCTTGAAGGTATTCGTTGAACTCGTCGAGCCAAGGGCGAATGGGATCAAGGTGGGTCGCAGATGTGTTGCTCATGTCGACATCGTCATCCATAGGTGTGGAGGCACGGCGGCATTTCTTCTGGGATGCTGCTGCTCGAATCGAAGTAGTTGGCGCCGGCTTTTTTGAGTTAACTTGAAGCTGCGTGTATCGCTCTTTGGACTTGACGAAGCGTCAGCTAGAGCTGCAAATCAAAGTCAAGTCATACATCAGAGAGGATAGAGTCGACGAGTTCCTGCGGAACCATGACGTTGGAAGCACCAGGCATCTCTAAGCGGTTTCAAATTTGGTTGGCAGCACTGCGTTTTTAACCCGTGACTCTGGTGCGACGTCTTGCCTAAACGCGGAAGTGATCTCCCACGCCCTTCCGTCTCTTCATCCGCGTCGCCTCACCCCGGCCGCCCTCCCGACCCCCAATCGAGCCCCGACCACCTTCCTTATCATCCCAATAGATTCCCCCGACTCTTCTGACCCTCAGGAATCAGAGACAACCTAGAATCACAATCCGATTAGGCACGACTTGACCCGGAAGGCGAGGGGTATTTACCGGGAATCCTGCACAAAGCAGGCGGGGATCTTCTTTCCTTTTACAACTCCAATATTTAGTTTATCCGCGGTTGATATTCCGTTACTATTTCGCCATAGTGGAAAAATATTGGCACGCTATTATTCTACCGTTATTCCGCGGATATTCCGCTGAAATGCCTTGTATTCGCGACATATCCGCAGCTAAAAATTTGCCTCAAACTCCGGTGTCGGCTTCCGACCGGCCCAACCGGTGATCAAAATCGTGTCCCTTTACTTGTGCACGTGTCTTCCCCAACTCCGGAAGTGCGGCTGGGTAGGAGCCTGAACAACGCCTGGAATACAAGTTATATTTTGCGACCTGAAAAGCGAGTAGAGATTAAGTATACTTGAGAGCTATCACGACAGTCCGGGCACTCACAATCAATCACGTACTTCAACTGTTCACCCCTTCCTTTGCTCTGGAATCGGTCTCGGATGCTGAGCTGTTCATTTTTGGCAATGAATTCATCAACCATGGACCAAAGATGATCATTGTGGAGTCCATCAGCGTGGAGAACCAATTGCAATGTAGAATCATGAGGTTGAGAAATCGACAACAGCGCAAGCTCAAGATCCTGTAGCATTGGATCGTGGTCGACTCCGGAATGAAAGCCGCATTGAAGCATCACTCTGGGAAACGACGACACAAGCCGCTCGAGTATGGGAATATGGGAATAAGATCTTTCAGCTGGATTGCTTCAGTCATTCGCCAGAGCAAACATGAACTAGACACATACAAGAGGTGTATGTCAGCTCGAGGCCTTCAGCTGAAAGCCCATATCTACTCCTCATCATCAAAAGTAAATATCAATCGTCTCACTACTTTGTAACCCATGGGTAAATCCATAATCCCTCTCATCCACACATGCCCTGGGATACTGTCTATAACCTCACAAAGGCTCCCCCCCAAGAATCACCTCATTAGGCTGTGCAGAGCCATCACAACATCGGCTGAACAGCTTGAGATCAAGACAAGCTTGACTGAACTGGCCAAAAACACCAGAAATGAAATACAAGAAGCCATTCCAAGGTCAAATCAATGTTGTGGCATGCACTCTGCCATCCCCTCTGGCCCTGATAAGGTTTATCTTGCCTGTTACACAACAGAATAACCAGTCTGAGCGCTGGGGATGGAAAGAGTACCGCACATGAGAAACACAACAATACGGTCAGTTCTGGGTGGGCAGGGCACCAATTATGCATCACAAATAGTGGCATATGTCTCAAATAAGGTGTCCCAACACCTCTGATCCCAATGCGGCACTCAACTTACAAAAACGAGGTCGTTCAGTCATGAGCAGAATGTGGCCCGTACCGATCCCCAAAGCCATGGCCTTTCTGCCACATATTCGGCAAAATTCAACATCTAAAGCTTGTCTGGTATGTTTTCGGGATGTATAGGCACACCTTAGGATGCTCGGTTTGAAAGGGGACAATGTTTTGAACATTGAATTTTAGCATTTGGCACAAAATCACATGCCTGGAAGTCGATCAATTTATTGCCCAAATGCCGGCTATTTTTGAGGCAGTAATTGCCATAGAGGGCGGCCATACATCCTAATGATCGAGTTCATGTACCTCAGTTCAAAAAATACTACATATTTTGGCTTGTAGCAGCTGATTGATATTTACTTTTGAGGATGAGGAGTAGTGCTTGCCAGCTCTGCGATAGTGTCCGTCTCTAGCCCGGAGAAACTCAAGGTCGTTAGCTTGATATTTCCTGTAGCGACCCATTTGAGTAGCGCAGGCGTCAGGCTGCGACAACAGTGTACCAGCTCTAAATGTTTGAGATTGAACATTTGCATTGGTTTCTGCCGCTCATCTGCATTTATTAGGTTGCATATCGATCATATGGTACAGAAGAAAGAAACTAACCAATGGCGTGTGGATCAGTGCTGCAGCATTCCAACGACAACGACTTGAGAGTGCTAGATGGTGCCACCATGTCTGTCAGAGCCACAATATCTTCGAATTGCCAGTTTCCGAGGAAGAGATATGATAGACGTTCTTGGGGAAAGTCAATCCCAGTCATCAAATAGACAGATGCCAGATGGTACTCAACGGATAAGCATGGGCATACTTGTATACAGAGCTTGGGGAAATCGGGAATTACGGGGAAGATCATCGGTGGAATAACACATCAAACTGAAACTAAGTGTCTCGAGGCGGCTGAGTTTGTCGAATAGAACAGCAAAGATAGTGACCGAGGAACTGCTAGTAGTGATTGCATCTAGATCGGACAATGTAATGCCCAGGACCAAGTGTTTGGGGTACAACGCAATGTGGGGTGATTGGTGAATCAAGGCGGCCAGTTTTTCCGACTGACCCAGGGCCAGCGAAGTGACTCTCCGAAAAAGGCGACCTTGGGACGTTGGAGTCCACGTGGTGTGCACCAAGGAGCAGGCTGCCAATCCCTCGAAATCTCCGTGCTCGAACACGTGATCTATGGTCTGGTCGATAAGCTCTTGCGGGAAGGAAAAGTCGTGCATGGCAAGGAGGGCCGTGCAAGAGCGCGCAAGGGTTGAAACCCCAGCTTTCGGAAGATCTGGTATATATACTTGTCACGCGCATTGAGTGCTGCGCACATTGGATTCTACCAATCGCCGCCGCCGATCGCAATCAAATGGAGAAGAAAATGATCGCTCTGATTCAGAAGAAAACTGAATCGACGGCGATGGAATTGCCTGTTGTTGCTGTGTCACCCAATAAGGGCCCGGGTGCTGTTTCTGTCAGCCAAAAGACGTTATTGAAGACAATGTGCACCAAAACATGTGTGATGTAGTGTCCCAATATACAACACGTGTGTGATGTAGTGTGAGTGTGAGTGTGAGTGTGCACTACATCACACACGTGTGGTATATTGGGACACTACATCACACACGTTTTGGTGCACGTTGTCTTCAATAATGTCTTTTGGCTGACAGAAGCAGTGCCATTCAAATTAGATTTGAAACTGACAGATATGAACTGCAGGATTGGATTTTATCAAAGGATTGATCTTTTGCCGAGCAATCGCCATCCAAGCTTGCGGTCCAAGAATCGTCAAAGATATGGAATCCCAGTTACTAGCGAAGAGATCCGGTAAGAATAAGCCCAGGTTTGGCCACCACTGATGCGAAAAGAGACTCTGCCCTCAGGGACAGAGGTAGACTGAAAAACAGAGAAAGGAGCATTACGTGGCATTGCGTCACCTCCGGAGTCCGCCCAGTGACCTCGTAAGCTTGCCCACGTAATTGAGATCACCCCTTCGACTGTCCCTTCTCGATTGCACCCCCTCCAGCTCGATCGCAGGCAGATTTTTAGGCCGGATTATGCGCAGCAAACAGCAAGCCGCGACATCGCGACACCAGCAGTAGTGATGGAAAAGTTCGGTTCGGTTTAGGTTCAGGGTACTTTTGCCCGAACGCTGAACCTGAACCTCGAGTTCGGTTCAAAGAATTCTCGAACCTGAACCTGAACCTGAACCCCGCGTTCGGGGTTCAGTGCGTTCGGTTGGCGTTCGAGCAAGTTCGAACGCCGAACCGAACCTCTTTGCCTACGAAAAATTACATGGATGCCTGGATCAAAAAAGGATTCTATTAAACAAGGTGGAGGCTGTAGGTATGGGTTTGTCGTCAATGTTGCAGAAAAACCGCATTGCGGAGGCACCGCGCAGACAGAAATCCGATTTTGGGGCGCACCAGCGGTGATGTATTCCCCGTGAACCTGATGGTCGGCACATCGCTCCAACAGTTCGGGGATGCGTGACCTCAGAGTCGAAGGCCCTTGCCGAGTGGTGCGCAGAAACCAATCCAAAGCGAGTATCCTGGGAGATAATATTTATCCTTGTTCCGAACGGTTGTGGGCAACGATATCGTACCTCTGAATTTGCGAGGACGCATCCTCGTCGTCGTGCGCTACTCCACAAGAGAGAACGCATTGAAGATTGCCAAGATTGGAAGAGATACGAGGCACACACTCGGGCGTAGAAATTTCGCGAACTGACTTCCAGAGCATGAGGACTTCGTACAAGTGAGTCATCAGGACGTATTCCCGGATGGGAGCCAAAACCTTGATGCGACCATCGCGATCCGTGTCGGCCAGGGATGTGCGTATGAGTGTAACTTTGCAATTTTCTTTGTCTTTGAGGGGTGAGGACACAGTTTATGTAGGTAAGACAAGATGCAAAAGGTGTAAACGGATAGTTTACAACGCATTAGATCAACCTCCAATATCCCAGCAGGGAAATCTCCTGAAGCAAAGCTTTAGCCCCGGGAAACATCGACATTCGAGGGCTGGAGAGACATGTCAATCGATATTTCCAGGTTTGAGCGCTTGTCATAGCCCTAGGATTCGAACCTGTGAGCTTGCGCAACATGCTTAGGTCAGCATGGCATTGCTCAGCCCTGAGTGATGGTAACCACTACGCCGACCAGGTGCTTCGAACAAGGTACAAAACTGTGTTAAGGTCGTCAATTGTGATATTGCATAGCTGTGCTCCTCCATCGCTGGTGACATGTATGTAGGTGGTAGCGCCATACACCTCAAGTAGCGTCTTTCCGCAGAAGGGTCGAATGAGTGCATCTGCCGCGGTCCCACGACTCCTAGGAACGGATTCCTCGGAATGGAGCTTTTTGTCACGTGTTGGCTGGTGTCGAGGACTTTTGCAGAATGAGCGCCCGTGGCACACGGCAATAATTGTTAGGATGTGCGCAATTTAGCTAAATTTTTCAATACACGTTTATGAGATGCAATTCAAACATCAGAGTAGGGGACCGGCGCTTGCCGCCGCTACCGATAACATCTGCGAGCACTCCGATGCTCTCATTCGACCAGCGGAGCTCCTCCACCAGCGAACGGTTGGAGGGTGGTGATCGGGACCCGGTGGATCACAACACACTGCCATGATTTATCGAGATTAAACCTTGGCCGGTCGCGCTCGAGGAATGAGAAGTAGGGACGGATCACGTCCCAGATCTTCTGCTCATGCTCCCGAAGCTGGACGGCAGTATACGGTAACTGCGCGTGAATGACCAGGTTTCCTCCACGAGACTGGTTCACACCTTCGCTTCCATTCTTTGGCGTGAGATAAAAATCAACGCCAAATGGTCCTCTCGGTTCTCGTCAAACATCAGTCAGAAGACTGGCGGTGGGTCTGGGAAATGGGTGGGAATACTCGTGAATTTGTCAACACTGGAATTTTGTCTGAGAGTAATGAATATCAGTCCGGGTGCAGTAGTTACAGGTGAGTTTTGGATCGAGCCAGACTCCGAGCCCATCAGTTCTAGCCCCACTATAGCTTCCGAACTTCAATGCCCCAACCCTCCAGAGAGGCTGGCAGATAACAACTGTAACAATAGGTGCGCCCTTCGAGTTCACTCAAGCCTTGATCCGAAATCGAACCGCATCGTAATCGATAGTAAATCGTCGGATCAGGAGTTGGCTTACAAATAATGGATCAATTCATCAATTCAGTAGTTGGGATCCTGAGCAACTTTGCCGGCGTTGCTCCATGGGGACATAATACGACTGCAGGTAATTCGACGCCGATGCGGTCTGGGCGCAATCGTATATATAAGAGCAGATGAGGAGTACAGCGGGAAAGGTCCCTGGAGGACGCCCCTTTCCTTCAATTTTCGAAATGCTCGATCTTTATATAGAGTGTGTGCCTCCCGATAATTACACCGTCAAAAAGTGCCACGGATGTTGCAGACGTAAGACAGTCCGTCAAGCTTGCTTCTCCTGAAATGACAGGCTCATATGTCAGGGGAGGGAAACTATTGCCCCCGAATTTGCAAGATACTCAGCAACAAAGGCAAAAGCGTGAAACAGAGATGGCATCCTCAGTGTTGGTTGCAGTATATTGCGTCATACGCGCTGCCTCCTGAAATTGAGTGCCTCTGCAAAGAGGGGATGGTGCGGGAGATCTGGCACGCGCTAAAGTGGCAGAAAAATATGGATCTGGATGTCCTCAGTCCCATGTACGATGCCGGTACTGCACATTACGATGTCAATGAGCTCGCGCGCCTCAAGAACGGGGATTTGGTGGTGCCCATTCGCTGGCTGATGTACCGCGGGAAGGTTCACGTGGATGCGTTTGTGGTTTCATTTAACGAGGTACGTTATTTTCCCACTTCTTACCTGTGCCAGGCTAATTTTTTCTCTGAGACCGGCCATGCAACAATTGACGATTCCAAGACCGTCATATCACTGCTTCCGATCTCTCAGAAAACTATCTTGACCTGCAGGACAAGAAGCTTATTCCTCACTGGAGCGGTGCGCAACTGTGCTTTTCTGTGAATGTCGCTCAAAGCTTTTCCAGCTGAAACAAAAAACAGTCGCTATATTGCGCGCATGCCCAATCCCAAGCGAGAAATTGCTGGTGGGGACCCATTGTATGTCACGCTGGTTGACTTCTTTGGGGACGATGTCTCGGGGAACAGGTCAAAGTCCTGGAACAAGCATCTAAACGCGTATATGACAAATCGAACCCTTCCGCGGAAATTGCTCCAGCAAGAGTTTCATGTCCATTTTGTCTCGACCTCTCCACACGCGTTGATGGCTGAGCAATTCCAGGAATTCAAAACCGCCGTTGAGTGAGTATTATAATTTTATTTCATCGCAATGGTGTGACGTGTTTGCGGCAGAGACACACATTCCAATCCCGGGACACAGCCACCTGACGAGTCTTTACAGACGAAACGCTAGCTACCCAAGCGTCGTGGGTCCCCGCCCTCTGTACACCCCGCACACGAATCTTCCAAGTCGTCGTCGTCGTCGGCCGCTTCAAGGCGCTCGGTCGTTCCTCCCTCCGCGCCTTTCCGCGACCTCCTCCTCCTCCTCGTACAACATTTCTGTCCAGGTCTGCGTAAAGTGGGTTATTTTCAATCAGCCAAATAGAGCTGTGCGGATCTTCTCGCGACGCACGAGCAGCGGCGACTTCTTCAACATATCATGAGTGACTTCGGTGCCAGGCGATCCAACGAGAATGACGCAAATTTCGTCCCTTAATCTGAATAACGGAACTGGCATCGCAGATATGATGGAAGCCGTATCTTGAGGCAATATACAAACATTTCCACGAGCAGAAAACTGACCTGTGGGTCCCAGGGTGAGCTTGTACATACATCTCGTTGCTCGGGCTCGTGCGATGCATTGCTCTTCCAAAAACGTGAGATCCTTAAGCTCGTCCGGAACCTCTCCTATCCAAAGGCCATTTGCATAGCTGCGTACAGGAATGGAACGAAAAGTCTTTTTGTTTACAGCAGAATTGCAGAGATGGCAAAGGACATATGAACCGCTGACCAGGGAGGACTTGCTAAATGATTCGATTTTAGGCTGACGGGATATTGTCCGGAGTTCTACAACTGCTCGCTCAAGCAGTGAGATGTCAAGCTCTTTGACGGCTCTCATTTTAATAAGGGTCGCCCATTCAAATTTGCCACAGAACGAGCATTCATATCGCTTCAATGATGCATTATCGGTAGCTCGGAGGAACTCGCGGACAATCTGGTTTTTCTCCTCTTGAGCGAGAATAATCGGAAACGAAGTCTCCGCACATGAACATAGACGCTTGTGAACATTTCTGTCCGGAGCGATTAACTTTCTTTTCTGAGAATTGGACCGAAGGCCTAGGCTTAATTCACATTGTTGCAGATCACTAGGTGAAAGGAGCATAGGACTCAGTCCGCCGAGGAGGGCTTCAGACTTCAAAAACAAACAGGCTTGTCCACACCGATGCGCAAGAAATTCTGTGGATAAAGCTTGTACACTTTTCATCTTTCCGTGCGAGTCTCTCGCACACATTTGCATATGGCGAGCAGCCATCTTCCTCATTGTTGCCAGAGTAACTCGCTGATCAAAAATAAGTGAACGTACAAGGCTGTTTTTTTCATTCAGAGTAAGCGAGACAAATGGGTCGTCAAGGCACAAGGGAGGAGGAGGTAAAGTTTCATTCAAAAGCATCATATCTTCATTATCATCATGTGTACTTTGACCAGCTCGCGGACGAGAGGTCTGGACACCCCGTGTACGGCCCGCCCGGACTGATCATCTTGCTCGGTGTTCCGTCGTCAAATAATCTTCCGCATAACAGAGCGGTCATCCAATTCCACACCCATTGTCCTCTAGTCCCCAAAACCGAACCATCGTTTCAACTCTCCAAAGAGCAGATTCATTGCGAACAAATCCCAAGTGCCGATACCTCAAAAGAGAACCTGGGAAGTCTATTGCAATACCCGCAAAAGGTCCGAATGGCAAAACACTTGTCTCCTCAATACAAATTCTCGTGCCAAGTCCAAGCAAATTCTATTTCGGCGCCGGTGCTTTTGATCAAGCAAGAATCTGGGCTTCAAAACGTCGCGGAAGACATGAAATGGCACAAGAGCCAAATCTAGTGCTCCTCCCAAGCCGAGCCTTGATAGCGCCGCGCAGGGATTCTCTTGCGTCCCTTGGTGAAGGAGCAAGTCGACAAAGAAAATTGGATTATCCTAGAATTACATATTCACACCGCAAAAACTCCGCTTGTAAAAAATGATACGCCATTCTATTCTGTCCTCACACCTCTTCACGCTGTGAGATAATCGTTGTGCTCAATATTTCTTCGGTTAACCAGGCAGGCAAGCAACTCAACAGTAAGCGAGTGCAAATCGTCCACGGTGGCCCGAACTCGCATTCTCGAGCCCCGTTGGGATAGCTGGGCAGCGTGGATGGTCTGGGAAGGTCTTGGGTGGCCTTCACGGGAAAATGAACACTTCGCAAGTAGGTGACGCGGTCGGACCGATTCTGAACACCGATCACAGTGAACACCTTAGGTGACAGGTGACACCCAGTGAACATTTGGTCGAAATACTACAGTATTCTCTAGGCAATCATCGCATTGAGCCCCTCACCCCTTCAATTCTGCCTCTCTCCTGTGCGCACGAAGAGCTTTTTCGTCTTTGCTTCCTCTCGCTGGCACTGCACAAGGGGGACCCAACTTTAAAATTTCGGAGTCAGGTCGAATTCATATGGAAACCCGGAGCACCACGCTGATTAGCGAGATTGTCGAATGATGGCGGATGGCCGCATGTGCCGATGATCTGGCCCCAGAGGGGTCAGATCTTCTTATCGTACCCACCGTGATGGGCACGTGCATCAGAGGGCCCTTCCATATCGGGTTGCTGATGCGTTGCACTCGAGCTTGCAGTTGAGCTCACGATACCTCAGTTGCCTCCTTTGAAGGTACGAATGACTTTTGATACAAGTTGTAACAGTGCTGAATGGCAGTGCATAACGCTGTTTCAAGGCAAGTCTTCTAAACTGGGACAACCCGATATGGAAGGGGGTCCTGCAACACGTGCCCATCACAGTGGGTACGATAAGAAGATCTGACACTTCTTGTCAGGCCCCCGGAGTGTGCGCTCAAGTACGCTTGACTCCATCATATCTTTCGTACGTCAGTCCAATTGTGAATTTGTTTCCATGTAAGCACAAGTTAGATACCGATAGCTTCAACATAGATTTACACCGGTGCGGTACATAGATGATACCATTGAATGGGGTTACTCAGCGCTGTTCAAGCATTCATTCGTCACGGTTCGATTCGAGCTCGTGCAATTCCGGTTCACAGGACATCAGACGGGACGTCGTGCGAGCAGTAAGCTTGTGGCGCTCATGATGTAGTTGAGAACTCTGTCAAACCTGTCTCAGCTAGCAGACGATGAGTGTTTCGCAGTTTGTATACCTCAACCCATGGAACTGTCTTCTATTTCCTCATATTTTCAGTCCACAAGTTATTTGGACTTGGTTGCACGCCTGAACACCGAGAACCCCCGACGCCAACACTTTATGCGGCTACGAGTATAGGAGACTAGGCGAGAAGGCATGTCGTATGACGGTCTTTGATTTCAGGGGCTCAACATAGATGCCCTGCATTCCAGATGTGAATGTCCCACGAGAAAGGGCCAAAGGGACCTATTCTGAACCCCATGCCTCATAATGGCATTTTGAACCATGTGCCCCACAATAGAGAGGTTGCGCAAAGCCGCATACGGCTTTTTTGGTGCGCAAACTCAGCGCATGCGGCTTTCTTTTTTTTTTTGCTCTGGTGATCAAAAGAGGCTATTTGAGAGTCCCAGTGATGCTCCGGAGCAAAAAAAGGATATTACCGCGTGCGGCTTTTGCGCAACCTCTCTAATGTCCTGAAGATATGCATAAGGGAACGGTAGGGCTATACCTGGCTCGCCAATGGATTTACGAGCTAGGCGACATTATGAAGCGTGCACGTGTAGAACGTCTGGTGATGGAAAAGTGGGACTCCATGACCGTCTTCATCAATTCCCTTTGAAATAAATAGGAGCATCCGTGAGGAGCAGACACCGAAAGTACCGTCAAGAATGATCTGACTTTGGTGTCCGTATTTCCATGCAGCTTCGTCCATCGCTGGAGTGGAGATGCAAATTTTCAAGCGGTCTCCCCGCTCACAGCGCTCGGAATAATAGAAAATGAATTTGAGGGGAAAATATGGTGATTGGGGCCTATGATAAAAAAATGTTGCTTAAATTTCGATACAGGCCTCGGCAGGTGGAGCCAAGCGACGGAGATTGCGGAGTTTAAAGGGTTCCGACAGACATCGTAATTTTATTAAGGGGGTGAAAATATTGTCTCCTTTGTTTATCTCGCTGCACAACTATAACATGCTCCACTTTCTTCCGACATGCATGTGCTGCATCAGAGCTCTTCGGGGCCCCTGGGGGGCTTTGTTCCTCTATCACGGAGTCACGACATATCACGGCTGTTAAAAAGCCGTGGCGTCGCTCGAGTCGATACAACGCGCTTGGGCAGATGCTGCTCACGCTTCAGCGTCTTGATAAGCTTGCCGCCGCACGCGCCGACTTTGTTGATGGCGGGATGGTGGCGGCTGATCGAATGCCTGCGCCATCGGCAGACAAGGCAGAGGATGGAGAGGATGACGACGGCGGGGAAGTGGACGATGCGCGGGTCGATGGAAACGTCATTCTTGCACGACCGTGACGTCGTGGTGCGTATTATCTACGTATACCTAGTGCTTTGCTAATATCTCCTCAGAACGTGGATACCCGTCATCGCCTGCTGCTTTGGCTGCCCATATCCATATTCCCTCCTTTCCTCAACTCCTGCGGGTGTTCCTCCACAACCAGCTCTATCCGGACTCATCGTCGGAAGGCCGTCGAATCGACGGCCGTTGCCGTCACGGGCGTGGCAGATGGGGGTAATCACATCATCGATAGAAGGAGGCAGTCAAGTGGCAATTGCAGGAGGTCGGTTTGGATAGACAATGGTATGGCCTTTCATTCCGCGTTGAGTTGCGGGACCTCCTCCACCTTCCTTTGTTTCGCCGGCATCATCGACTTCCCGTAATTGTATCACCCAGCATTTCGCGTGGCACTGCGCTATCATGGCCTCCTCAATAACCCTGGAGCTCTTCCGGAATCGGTCCTAGATAATTATAATTTGTCATAGCTCTTCTCGGCACACGCCCTGCTTTGAGATCGGCATAGCATTGAGGGCGGCAGCTGGAGTGTTCGGTAGACCGTAGTGACATGGTGGAAGCCACGCGCTGCTTGTAATGTGCTGGAATTGCATAGAGAATGAGCAGCTGCATATTGTGTTCATGCTGATTCCTCCTTTTCGATTGCGGCTGGCAGCACGGTCTGCTGCGGAAGGACAGCAATTTATGTGCGTGCCATCCATGGCACCGATGGCATTCTCGAAGAACGGAAACCATTTGGGGTTGTTGAGGATATGAGAGAGAACAGGATCGTCTATTGCGGGCAGCTTGACCCATTTTGTATAAAATGGCGGGGCGGATACAGTGTCGAGGATGTGTCGAAAGTATCTATTCAGATTTGTTAAAAAATAATGCGCACTCGGGATCCCCACGTCCCGCACTTTCCGCCTGCAGGTACCATGTCAGCGGACATCATCGGAAATGGAAAAAAAGGTGCACCTTGAGCATTTGGGTCCGCCCCCTTCTTGAGAAGCCGCATGGCAATTTCCAGATGTCCACGGTATGACGCTGCTTGGAGTGCTGTCCCATACTCACCACCTGCCCGTACCATGTCAGCAGACATCAGGGGATCGGAAGGAAAACTGTACCTTGAGCATTCGGGTCTGCTCCATTATCGAGAAGCAGTATGACGATTTGCAGGTGTCCCTTGTACGACGCTGCTTGGAGTGCCGTCCCAGTCTTGCCGGCTGTAGGTACCACTTCAGTGGCACTTCCTGGGGATCGCAAAACATACACCTTGCGCATTCGGGTACGCTTCCCATTCAAGAGGCAATGGTAATGTGAGACTTTCCAGACTGCCCGCCATGAGCGACGTGTAGAGTCCCATCTCGTACGCGCCTCCTGCAGGTACCATGTCAGTGGTACATCCTTAGGACTGGAAAGCTCTCACCTGGAGCATTGGGGTCCGCTCCATTGTCAAGGAGCAGTCCCACAATTTTTTGATCTCCCCGGTACGACGCTGCTTGGAGTGCCGTCCCGTTGTGGATCACCAAACAGTCGAGGCACTGGCCGAAAGCTTCAGGACAACGCGTCCCGAGCGTGCTGCCTTTGTGACATATTTGGTTAGGCTCGTAACCAGCCTGCCTACGACAAGCAACAATGTGGCGGGCACGTTGCTGTAGGCAGGCTGGTACTTCTCGGAGGTGTCAAAAGGGGTGTCGCGGAGTTTGAAATTAAGTTGTTCATTTGAGTGGGGCCGATGACGCAATGAGCCGCGGCAATTCCGGAGATCACGGTCCGAAATTGATCGCCACTAAAACTACTCTCAGGTTTTACGGTGTTCTGTGTAACAAATTCAAAATGTAAGGAGGCAAAATTGGAGGGATACAATTTTTATTTATTGTCCCTGCTTAAACCAAAAAATAAGCTTCAAAATTGAGCATAGAATGAGTAAGATTTTGAAAGGTCACTTAAATTTCAAACTCCGCGACAGCCCTTTTGACACCTCCGAGAAGTACCAGCCTGCCTACGGCAACGTGCCCGCCACATTGTTGCTTCTCGTAGGCAGGCTGGTTACGAGCCTAATATTTGGTCACTGACAAGTCAAAAGGCTTGGACATTGGTGACGCCACTGTGGGGTACGTGGTTCAGAAGGGTTCCTCGTCCTTGTCATATGTTCATCCTGAACGTAGGGAATCTTTTGGGAAGACTTTATGCTTCATCCTGGATTCCACCCGGAATATAGTCCATCTCTCCCTCCTTTTCACCATCCCAAACAAAGTGCTGCCTCTTTTTCATACCTGGGGGGAAATTCTGTCACAGAGCCTGAAGAACTTGCGACTCAGCACGTTCAAAATCTGCAGAAGTCTCAACATGCAGAACAGAATCCCGCATTTTCCCAGCGCACATCCAGAGCTGACGAGCATCGAACTAGAAAATTCCAAAAATATTCCACAATGTGGTTCGCTGGGGGTTAATGTTTCTTCTGCGCGTGTTGGGGCGTGTATCCCCCTGGCCAGACTATTATTCGACCAGAAAATAAACACTCATTCCACTTCTGCCCCGGGAGGGGATAAAATATGCACACAGCCAGAAAATTCAAAAAATATTCCACAACGTGGTTC
This sequence comes from Mycena olivaceomarginata, assembly GCA_029378375.1. Taxonomy (NCBI): domain Eukaryota; kingdom Fungi; phylum Basidiomycota; class Agaricomycetes; order Agaricales; family Mycenaceae; genus Mycena; species Mycena olivaceomarginata. The sequence continues at coordinate 49,061 of JARKIC010000066.1, read as the reverse complement.
GCCGGGGGTTAAATTTTCTGTCCCGGGTTGGAGGGGGCATTCACCTGGCCGGGCTATGGTTCGGCCAAAAAAAAATAAACACTCATTCCGCTGCTGCACGGGGAAGAGATAAAATTTGCGCACAGCCAGAAAATTCAAAAATATTCCACGACGTGCTTATTGGAGCTGGTACGAATTTTACTTCTTAACATTATTCCGCTCTGACAATCGTCTTATGCTATTACTTCGCCCTGCTATCCGTATGTCATACTTTCAGTCCGCCAGCTGTGTGATGGCAGGGTAACATTTGGCGGGACAGAGCCAGACAGATTTATTCAAATTTGGGCTGTGAACCTTCCTCGGAAGTTGAACACACTGAATTGTGGTTGTCCATGCATTCTGCAAAGGGAAAGACATTCGACAGCTTACCGTGACTGGTGGACATCAGGGATTTACAAGAGAACTCTGACCGGGTCGCAAAGGGTTTTACTTCGGCAGAGTCGTTGTTCAGACATTTGGACCACGCAAGTACAATATATCCCCCCCCTCTTCTTATCTAAATGGGGTGCTGGGACAGCTTGGGTACCTTTGGGTACCCTGAATCTGATTTGCATATTCGAAACGGAAGCTCAGAACATTCGTGAGAGTCGCCGGATTCCTGGGTGCCTCCGAGTCGGCGGGATTAGGCGGAGCAGTGTAAAATGGGAAGTACGGAATGAGAGAGAATCGATTACGAACTGTCTACCTAGCTAAGATGCCGGCGTAGTAATTATCCAAACTTAGCAATTTCATATATATTAGCCGGCAGATGGGCCACGGCTGAGCCCCTGAGTGAATTTTTTCAAGTCAAAACGATCACTAAATCATTTACTCAAGGACGTACGCGTGCGTACGGCTTCCATTCCAATCAAAACGATTCCTGTACCGTCAGGGTTCTCCTATCAAGCCTAAAATTTCTACATGATGGCCGCTCAGAGCATCACACGATTCGTTTTCTCTACAAAGGCCAAGTCTTGTTCCTCTCCGCTTTTCCTGTGGCACAGTCCCCTGTCTCGTCCCATTCGTTGCACCGATGGGAAACGTGAATGCTTTTACCCCTTCCCTCTCGACCGATTTTATCCGATGGGGCCCGAGAGATGTGTGTCAAGCTTCTCAGCGCTGCCTTGGGGGAGAACAGTCCGTAGGGAATCGGATGAAGAGGAAAGTCCACACGGATCAGACCGCGATGGTGATTCTTCGGAAGACCAGGACGAAGAGAATGGTATTTATGAACTTTGTGGGTTAAACTGCGACTCACATGCCCCAGATGAAGAGGAGGAGGACGCCAGGGAAAGGCTTCCTGAATCATCGGATGAACAGGAAGATTCGAAATCTCTCCAGGAATCAGAGAGCGATATTAATCCTTCAGAGGATGTCTCAGGTGAAGAGGAGGATAACGATGAGCCACATAGAGATGAGGACAGTCCTACTGACGCCCGGTCCACTATTTCATCTTCAGAGGCTCATCCAGGTGGCGAAGTGGTGCCGCACAGAAGTGCCCGGCTCAAGTTGTTGAAGGTGAAAACAGCGTAGAAATAACAAAAACCGTCCCCTCAGAAATGAGTTTAATTCTGATCGAACTTTCTCGTGCATACCCACCGCCTTGCGGCCTGGCCACTAGCGGTGCACAGATCACAGTGTGACTCTACCGCATTGGGCGACGGCAGCTTCTGGCACGTCAGAACGGAGTTTGAAAAATTGCTCTCTGCATCGCCTCCCCGTCGTCAAGAGGTGAGCGGAATTAAAATCCCTGACACAGACCTCTGATTTTCGGACAGCTGTCAGAGGGGGGGGTATGTAAGCGATCGGCCTGCAAGACAAAGTAGTTTGCGGGCGGACCGGACCGCGTTAGACGAGTCGTCAACTGAAATTGCGTCATCATTTTTCTGTGCCGAAGCGTGCCGATGGAATTAGAAAAATGATCATTAAATCTACTCTGTCCGCTGCCCATCGAAATAAAATGTTCTGAGGTGCTGGGTCAACGCAATGTATGCTAGAATGGGGGGGTTTGCAAAACCTTGGCGGCACTAGACTCAAACTGACCTCACAATAGAAAATCCAGAGATGAGACCAAGGAAAATTGGTGATGCGCTTCGGCATTCCCCTTTTGGGGGGGTTGTCAGAGAGGTCTGTGTTGAGATCGGGATGATCGCTCACCTCTTGCCCGTCGTGTCCCGTTCCTCGCCCTCAAAATGTCTGCCAAAGAACTGCTCCAGGCTCGCTTGCTCATTGCTGAGACTGAGAAGACTATAAAGACGCGTAAAAACACTATCAAAAACAAGGAGAATAGTCGAAATAATGGCGAAGAGATGGATACAAAGGAAGAAGTGTCGACGTCATTCCTCACGTGAAAATCACGACTTGCCAAATTGGGACGTAAATCCTGTTGCCAATGCCCAAAGCGACCAATCTGTCGAGAAATATCCACAGACCCCTTCGTATGCCTTTGGCATTCAGTTTCTTCCCTATTTGACCCCACAATCTCTACTATATTCCACTTCACGACCACAAGCTCCTCCACATATGATTTCACCACCCTCGCCTCTTGACCCCACAATCGCTATCACATTCCACTTCATGACTACAAGCTCCGCCACATATGATTCCACCACCCTCGCCTCTTGCACCGTTCACTGCCACCAATGACGATCCATTTATCGTCCCAGAGCTTCTGAAACACTTCCTGACTCCGGACCAGATGAATTGGCTTCAGAACCTTTGCCGCGCCGCGAAATGATTGTTGTTTACAGCAAAATTCACGGCATTCTTTCGGAGTTGAAGAAAAACCACATTTCTCCTGTGGATGTCTTGATACAAGCCCTCAATCCAGAGGACTTGTCATAGGATTACCACGGCAATCTTTACCGCGACGACAGCACAAAACTCACACAACTGCTTGACACCATCATGTCGGATTCCAACGGCCATCACAAGCTTATGAGCTCTGTGCAACCGCACCTCGAAGAGTTTGCCTGTGAAGATTTTGCCGAGGAGATGGTAACCCGTCGGCGCCACTCAATCTTGCCTGGCATCGCTGTTTTCACACCCAATTTCATCGAGAAGGAATGGCATTTTGAATCACACACTTCATAATGGCATTTTGAACACTATTGAATGGTTTAATTCGCACTTTGAACCACATGCCCTGAAATGCCCCCGCCCTCCCCCCCAACCCCGTGTCGGCTATTCTTATCGTTGACCCCCCTTGAGGATTTCAAAATTCTAGTGGCGGTGTCACGTTTTATTCATAGGTCATGTGGCCAGATCTAACGGGCCGATGGTTCGGACTCTCAGCCGATTACATAAGGGCAGCGACACGTCACCACCTTCTCCACACACTTCGAATGGCCGAATCCGACGGTAGCGTGAAGCGTTCTGGTGCTATTCACAGCAGCGCCGACCTTCTTTACCAACTAATCGAGGAGGAGAATGCATACGCCATCAAGCCCTACAAAGATACTTTGGCTGCTCTGCAGTCCCACCTCAGCAGGCAATTGAACGAACACAGCGCCCTCATGCAGTCCGCACAGTCCTTGGAAAAGGAGCTCGACACGCTGAAGGGCATCTTGGTGGAGAATGAACTCGCCGTCGAGTCGATATCATCTGGCCGTGCGTCCCTGCACTTTATTGGCGACAGCGCGAAACTCGTCGCCAATCTCGCTGACGAGATTAAACGTTTCGCTCCCGAGCCCTCCCAGCCCTTGTCTCCAGTCTCGCTAGTGCATGCCCTTACGCAGTGTTGCGTCGACCATAAGAGACGTCTAGCAGCTGCCTACTGGAGGTACACAAATGCGTCCACGGAGCGTGACCATCTGAAGAGGACAGTTGCACTGCGGGATGCCACCTTAGAGTCCGAGACAGACCGCTGGAGTGCTGAGCGCGCCAAGCTCGAGGCAGATCTCAAGGAGGAGCAGGCAAAGGCCGTTGCACTTATAACCACACTGGCTGAGCTCCAGAAACAGAACCAAGCTACAAACGCCCGCCTTTTGACAGCCGAGTCTGAATCAAAGGACTGGGAGGTCAAATACCATGCTCTGGACACAGAATATCAGTCCTTGGCAGATGTGAAGGCAGATCTGGTGGAGCAAGCACAAGCTGCTAAAACCGAACTGGCTCAGTGGACAACAAAGGCGACGGTATGGGAGGCCGACCAAAGGCAGCACGAGGATCAAACTGCCCGCTTATCCCAGCTACAGTCCGAACTTCTTAGACTGGAGTCCTTGCTCCGCGATGCCAATGCTGAGCGACACCGGCTTGAAACTACTCTTCGCGAGGATAATGCCCGTGCTCTAGCCGAGAACGACACCTTGGCGGCGGAGTTGAAGGAACTGAAAAGGAAACACATAGAACGGGCGCCTGGTCCCGGTTCCGCAGCCCACCCGGGCAGCGCCCTGGTGCGAAAGTCTGCGGCCGAGGCTGCACCTTCTGGGTCTGGCCGTCCCTTGAGAGAAGGGTCAATGGTCGCCCAACCCAAGAAATCTGCTCGTCGGAGTCATCCGGGGTTTGGTTCCAATGATGTAATGCGGACTGGTGCTCCGTCCCGTCCAGATTTGTTCCCACCCGCGTCGACATCGTCTATTTCCAAAGGCTTGTCCCTCTCCTCAGTCGCAACGACGCTTCCCCCCCTGCCGGAGAGCACGCACGAACCCTCCCAACCCTCGATCTCGCTTAAACGCCCTCCGCCGTCGCCTCTTGCTTCTAAGTGCGCGAAGGTCACCCGCACGGGCAGGGCACACACACCACACCACAGATCCTTGCCCACATCTGTAGTCCAAGACAATGGTAAGAGACTCCCGATTTTACCTGACTACACCTGAGTCTATGTAGATGGACCCATTGTGGAACCGATTGCGCACGACCAGCCTCATGCAAGACTGACCTTGACAGGGGACAGGCCCCCGCTCAACGACTGGGAATCCTTTGTAATCGACCATCAACGCGAAAGGCTTTACAGCTACGGCGGGGTAGCACCATACGACAAAACCTACACCCCGACGTCTGACTTCTATTGTCTGAATCTGAGAACAATGAAGTGGGAAAATATTGGTGTGGGTGCCTTTATAACACATTGAACAAAGATATCGTCTCACGTGCTTTCGTTGTAGCCATCCCTCCGTTTTCGCAAACTTGACAGCCAATTAGTTCCCAAGGAGCTCCCCGCCTTGAATGAACCGGCGAGTTCCCTTACATCTGTGGATGGTGGAACTTACATGTTTCTTTTTGGCGGACATGATCCAAAATCCAAAAAAGTAACGGCTGATCTAATTGCAATCAACATGGATTCGTTCATTTGGTGGTATGTCGAGATTCCTGGCTCCCCTGCGCCTCGAATGTCGGCGACCATGGTAGCCATCAGAAACAAGATTTTCATCTTTGGTGGCCGGAACAAGTTTGAGGACGACTCTTCCGGGATTGCTGCCTACTCCATGGCGGTGTACAATCCACAGGCTGGATGGACCTGGGCTGTTTCGGACAGACCCCTACCTTCCGCCCTCTCTCCTCTTGGCTACAGCATAAGGGCCACCCCTATGGACGACGGGGCGGAAATCCTGCTCACACGTGGGTATGTTGATAACTCCGAGGTGTGTTCTATATCATTCAAAGGCAATCTTTGATGACTCTTGTAGCCTTTTTCGCTATCTTCAGACACTAGCATCCTCTTCGACACTGAAAACCATAATTTCAGGACGGCAAACGGGACGACGGGTAATTTCCCGAGCGGAATCCGGTGGCACTTGCTGGGCTCAATGGTGGCGGGTCCAGAAAATCATTTTAATGCTTCAATCGTGCTCGTCGCCTGGGTCCCTCACACCGGCGCAGAGGACATTTTGGTCCCAGAGATATGGCAGTATTTCGTGGCACCGCTTCCTCACATTCGCTGCCTGAATCTTCAAGAATCATTTTTGAATCTTGACCTCCACTCCTTTGTTGCGGTGGGAAACCGGATGTTGTTGTTTGGCAGCGAGGAGGGTCACGACCGTGATGAAGCCCACCGGAATTTGCCTAAATGGGACTTTGCTATCGAAGTCTCTGGCAGACATCTGGTCAACTGATGCGGCTTCCATCTATTCGTTTATGTGCAGAGTGCTCCTCATAAAGGTGGAATACTCAGTCAAACTTCGGATTAATAATAGCCGTGTACTTGAATGATAATGGCTAGAATATTTTATTACTAGCAGAGAACCCGTGCTCGTTTAGCTGGGGAATTTGAAAGGACATAGGCCAGACATGGCACCTGACGAGCTAGACAGAGCTAGACAAAGCTGTGCAGAGGAGTCTGTGTAGACGGCTACACAGGGCCTTTCTAGCCAGCTACACAGACCTCCACAAAGCTAGGCAGACCTTGGCAGACTCTGGCTCACCTGGCCAAAAGTCTGTCTAGGGCTGGGTTGAACGTAAGTAGTGAATATCATGTATTTGGTAACTTCCGTTGTTGGACCGTTTTCGCGTAGAATGCTATTTTGCAAGCTCAGAACGTGTCCCAATGGCCCAATATTTTGTGGGGAGCGATATGCATGCGTATGAAAGGATGTGACAGAGCCAGAACCACATGAAACCCCTAGATAAATGTGATTCTTACAGCACCTTCAAATGAAAAAAAATGCCGGATGCATCCAATGCAGCTAGAGGAACTGTAATGAAATTATGTGTAATGCTGGCTCTGTCACATCCTTCACCATGTATGCATGTTGCCCCTCACAAAATTTTAGGCCCCTGGAACATGTTCTGGGCTTGCTAGATGGATTTTGGCGTGAAAACGGCCCGAAAATCTAAATCACCTGACACATGATATTTTCCCAAATTTCTCTCTGTCACTAATTGAATTGGCCCCATAGATCTGTCCAGTTTTCATTTGAATAGGTGAAGAACTGACTGAGATATTGGGAATTCTTTGAAAACATACCAAAACAGAAAATTTTTGTTCGCGCCTTCGGTTCCGACATTAGCTGTACTAACTTACTAACTAGACCAGTGACTGGTCTGTCTATGAAGGCAAGCCTGTCGATAGACAGACCAGTCGATCTGAGTTTGAATCACCAATACAAAAATCTTACCAAAAAAGGTTATTCCGGACCGAGTTCCGAGCGGGGTGACGTCACACACAAACAACAACAGCAGACACAAATGTTCACCTAGCACATTCAAAACTCGACCATTTTCGCTCGAATAAAGTGCAATACACTCTGGGATGCAATGTGATTCCACCTATGAAGAATCTCGGAATTACATGCAGAAACAAGTGAGTTATCCAATAGCCTTTTTTGGTAACTCTTTTGTGATCCAAATTTAAACTCAGATCGACCAGCCTGTCTATCGACAAGCTTGCTTTCATAGACAGGCTGGATTCGAGCCTACTTACAAACTTAAGTTAGGGCTTGATCGGGTGCATATGAAATTTTCTGGATTTTTTCTAGAATCCTGTATGCATATAAATTTCATCCCCAAACCATCCTAAAAGCTCAAATACCGCCATTCCATGGGCACTTGAGCACCGGGAGTGGCAGAAAAATGTGGTGTGAAAATTTCAACAAGATTCTAAGATAGTGCAACAGATTCTAGGTTCAACTTTAGAATGTGTTGAATATTTTGAACCAATGGCTTTCCTTCCACTTCGTCTCATCCAAATTTCAGGAAACACATATATTTTCTATTCTAGGACAGTTTAGGGACGAGTCGTGTGAGAAAAGTAGGTGTGGGCAGCTCACGAGGACATTACAACTACTGTGGGAACTGAAGGCACGAACGAAAATTTCCCATTCTGGACGCTTTTTGAATTCCGCGACCCGATTCCCTCATATTTCGCTCGGTTTTATTCAGATTACCTGGAAACATACTATACCATTCTTTCAGAATAATTCCTCTGCAATTAGTGATAGAGTCAGAATTGTGAAAATATATTTCTTTCCACGGCCCGGTTGTGCTCGACAGTTGATGTACCTAGACTCCGACATGAGCCGAAGTCGGCTCGCAGTGAGGATAATGGAACATAAATTGAAATTGAATTGAAAAAAGAGCTCAACAGGTTCTACAAGGGCAAGATCATGTTCAAATGGGCTGGATTTTTGGGAGGGTGGGCTTATATGCGTTGTGGAGAGTGTGATAGAGCCAGAATTACAGATTTGTCTATCAGTTGCGAAGGTCCCTCTCAAGCATACCTCAACTTGGTTGACCAAAAAATATGTCCTCAATGGCCAAACAATCACCTGACCTTTCTTTTGGCCAGTTAGTGTATTTAGCAAGTACGTCCGAGATCACCACAGTGGTATGTTTCTTCTTGTGATGTTTACAAAGTTTGCATTTGGAGTCTTCATCATCCTTGGCATCCTTGGCATCCTTGGCATCCTTGGGCTGTGCGCGAGCTGTGATTGAATACATCAGCATCCCGATATGGAAGAGGGTCTTGTGGCATGTGCAGTTGATAGTGGGTCCGATAACAAGATCAGACACCTCTTGGCCGCTGAGCCGCAGGCAGGATAACATCGCGGCCAGTTTTTCCTCCCGTTTTCCCCTTCGGACTGGAACTACACGCCGGAATCCAAGGCAACCAACGCTGCCGGACATCGTTATGGGGATATATGCATTGTGTTGCTGCCTGGGCATAATGCTGGTCATTGTGTTCGCGATCATGGGGATAAAATTTTGTGCGTTATGCCTTGAGCAAGAGGACCCCGCGGACTAATACTTATCAGCAGCCGTTTTCTCGCCTACTTCGTTAACCGTTGCATTGATATTAAACGAACTGTCTGCCACTATTTTAATAGTGCAGACCCAGTCCTTTTATGGACACGGGTCTCCAGACCAAGCTCCAGACTCTCCGCCACCGCCAACTTTTCTGAAAACGGCAATAATCGGTATTTTCGAACTCCAAAGAACCTCACAGATCGCGTCGACTCGTAGGGTCATGTTTATAATTCCTGAGCAATTATAAACGTGTTTAATATCCCCGGGTCCTCAGAAGGGTGTTTATAAACCGGTTTATAAACAGGGGTGCCTAAAATGCGATTTTTTCGGCCTCTCCATCCCATACCGTGCTGCTGGCTTTATTTTTCGCCTTCCCACCACTTTTGCTGCCCTCCCCTATGCTCCGAATCGCGTCCGCACCATCGATTGGCTTATCTGAAAGCAAATCTCTGAAAAATGGCAAGGTAATGTCAACACCGTCCCGACGCTGTTCAAGTTCCGTGCTATACAGCGAGTAACTGGAAATGTCTTCGTCCGAGTCAACAGCGCCAGTTCCGGTGATATAATCGCGAAGAACGGTCACGACTTCCTCCAGGGCAGGGCCACGAGATTGGAACGAAGTTATGATCTCTTCGCCTCTGGGGCCACCGCGGTAACCAAACGAGGACTTGAGCTTCGCACTGAGGACAGTTTTCGCACACCCAATGTCTTTCATCTTGATCGGGTCGAGGACGTAATGCCGAAATTCGTGGAGGTCGCCTTCGGGGATGGTGTCAGGCAGAGCTCTGAGGTTTGGCCGCCATCTAGCCCCGATATTAACATTCAGGAACACGTCTGGGCCGAATGGGAGCGAATTTTGCGTACGCACGAACCTCCGCCACAGTCCGAGGACCAGTTATGGGAGGCATTGAACTGGGCATGGTGCGAAATTTCCCAGGAGTTTATTGATGCACTCTACGAGTCTCTGCCTCGTAGAATGGAAGCATTGAAGAGGTCGAAGGGCTGGAACACTAAGTACTGACTTGTAGTGATTTTTACGCCTCAATCGAGCCTTATTTCGGCCAAGAATGCTGGATCACGAGATCTATTGTCACAACCTTGAACGTGGGAGCCCAAAGGTCCGCGGCCTTTCTCGCAGGGGCATTTTGAAAATGATCATGACAGGATATCAACTAACACTAGGCTCTCCGGTCCGGTGGTAATTGATTTCATCGTCGAATTTTGATCCCAGTATACAGGACACTCGCAGAGCACATGCTCGCGCGATTAGAATGCCTCGCCACATTTCTAATTGAATGGTCATACTTTCAATAGAATCAGTGAAGAACTGAGCCCAGGAGAGCCGTTCTGCTGAAAGGCACAAAAGACGAAAAAAAAAAAAAGGCCTCGCGCCGGGGCTGCGACGTTTTACGCCAGTCTCAGTCTGAGTGAGAGCGTGATTCAGGCCATCGGCCGTTGGTCTTCCACATGTGATGTGATCTGCTTGACGTATTCAAGGTTTAAACAAGCGCCCAAGTATCATTGCGTGGGAAGTGGAGGAAGTGCTGCCCAAATATGACATCTGATGGGAAATGCACACATGACCAAATCAAGTGATCTGTTTGAACAAGCACTGGGGTCTAATTCCAACACACCCGATACAAGTGAGTTTTGCTGTATCCTCTGTTTATAAGAGACTGGGGACCATCCCCTCACAGTGTCACCAGGGCTTTAACACAATGCCCATCACAACACATCTATGCCCTCACCCAGAATGAGTGCAGGCGGTTGAAAATTCAGGGATGTTAAGGGGAGCATTGACTCGACATGACACGTAAGCCGTCGGAACCTGGTCTCCATGGATCATCACTTATTTGAAGCTTCAAGCGAGACGTAATTTGGCACGGCCGATAACCGTTGAGCCCGTCCCAACCTCGATAGCAGCCAAGGGGTCTGACCTCCGACCTGAGGATATACCAGACACGGCAGCGCGACACATCTCAGATGCGGCACGCCAAGGTCAGACGCGGCGCTCTGAATCAAGTGCGACACATTCCTCAAAAAGGAAGTGCCAATGATCTGCGTCGTGAGCACGCCATCGCTAGCGCAAAAACATGACCAAATACACCTGCTCATTCTTTCTTCTACCACCATCACCCAACGCCTCTTCCAAGCTCATTTTCCCAAAAATGTGTCGCGATGCCTTCAAAACACGATCCCGAAGACCAGAAACTGATTGACAGCATATCGATGGGTGTCCACTGCATCCCGAAGCTCGGTACGCGTTCTTATACCCACGTCTAGCCCATTTGACGCGTCGAGCACGTCCAGATCTATACCCCGGATTTTATTAAGAACAACCCCGATCTGTGGGTCGACACCGACTGGATCAACGTCGTCCAACTCCGCAGGTTCCTCGGCAACGCGGCTGACACCTCGAGTCCATCCTGCCTCATCGGAACGGACCCCGGCACGCATCAAACTCGAATCTGATGCGTCGAACGCGAGCGCTGCTGGGCTCTTTGCCTGACATCAAGGTTCGCACCTGGAAGGAGGAGGGGAGGGATTTCATCGAAATACTGTCTCATTCAGAGGATGCTCCCAGCAGCCCAGGTATGTCGCCGTCAAGGAATTCGGATTGTCTTTCCCTCACCAAATCGAACTGCGGTTCCATACTTGTACATGGTCGATTCATAGTCTCTGTAATACATTGTTTATTAGCTTGAGTGCGTTGTATTTCTGAATGCAAATCATGAGAGTATGCCTGTCTCTACGTGCATGTGCAGCGCTACAAGTTGAACGAAGTCGATATCTGTAATGTGTGAACAGTATTATATAACAAGCTCATCAAGGTCAAAAGGTTTCCAAAGTTGATGGGAATCCAGACTCGTCACCAGTCTGCCTGCGAGGACGCAACAATGTGGCGAGCACATTGCCACAGGCAGACTGGTACTTCTCGGGCTGTGCCAAAGGGCTGAGCACGGAGTTTCAAATATTCCGATCGCCGGCATTATTGTGGCTATGCATGCCATCAATTCTCGGTCAAATTTGACCATTTGGTTTACGCCCGTCTCGCACTTGTGAAAAATTATGAAGAGACAGAATTAAACAGAAGGACAATCTAAGTCGCCCCCGTCTTTAGAATCTTTCAAAATAATTTGATTTGAGCCCAGAATGAGGGAAAAAGAAAATTTTCAAACTCCGCGCTCAGCCCTTACACAGCAAACGAGAAGTACCAGCCTGCCTACGGCAACGCGCTCGCCGCACTTGTTGCTCTTCGTAGGTAGGCTGGTCACGAGCCTAATGGGAATCATGCCAGGTGTGTATAGTTCAGATTGAAATAGTTCGGAGTGCCCTCGAGGGTGCACGAGGTGTTTGATTGAACTTGAAATCCCTGTGATGCTCGAACAAATACACCGGAGAAATCGTCACCCAAGTCGGAATGTTTCCCAGGTTCGTGGGAACCATCTTTGGTGTGCATAATTCAGATCGAAATTTTTCACGATGCCCCGAAGCTGCACAAGTTGCTTGAACAAAGTTGAAATCCCTGTGATGCCTGAACTTGAACAAACAACACGGTCCCGAAATTCGAGTTATGGAACGTGCTCACCGACGTTGCGGTGTGAATAGCTCAGAATAAAATGTATTCCGACGTTACCAAGGGCGCACACTGTGCTTGTAGTACGAGAAGAAGTTCAATATCGTGACTCGTGCAACTGTAACCTTCAGAATGGAAAGCTAGGAGGGAGTTTGGTATGCAGGCAGAGGGAGGGTGATGGACAGGTGGCGTTGGCGCACTAAATGCGGACATTGTCTATGTTCCCTTTCTGTACTCGTTGCTCTTGAATGTATCGTCTTGCTCTTCTTGCTTTGAATTTGCGTGCAAACTCGGCTGTTTTCCTGCATATTTTTCCGCCTATTAGACGATCCCGCGCCTTGCTTGCATTAAATATTCACATCAATAGCATGCTTTTGTTTAGATGCCGTTTCCTCCGCCTTTTTGTTGGGCTTCATTTATATCCCATAACTTCTCCTCCTCACCTTCAAAATGAGCTCCCCTTAGCCTGGGCACGCCCTCTGCGAATGTGATCATGAACACGCCGAAGTCACCGAGCTTGAGGCGCTCGCTCTCGCCCAGCACCCCTTCCGCGGCGTAGACGCCCACGGCCTGATCCCTACGCCGCCTCGTATGCCTTCGTCCCGCTGCTGCAACTGCCGCCCCACCAGGCTTGGGCCTTGTCCAATCCTCACCCTGCCGTTGGCAGGGAAATGCACGCCGGCCCCCGTTTATCGCTGCACCAAGCCCTCCGATTTCCACGATTCTTACGCACATGCCCTTGTCTCCGCCCTCGACAGCGTCCGCATTCTACCTCTCAGCCACGAGATGCACCCTCGCCTTCTTCGCATCCACCCTGTCGGCCTCATTGTCTTTGAGCGCGGCCGTAGCGTCCTGTCCCGGATCAAGCATAACCTTGTGCGGGCTCAGCAACGTGCCGCCCATCTCTCTACGCCTTGTGTCAAGCGCGCACACAGCGAGGTTGCCGGTGACGATGTAATCACTCCCACCCACCCTCTCAAGATGGTATGCCCCTGCCTATCGTCCCTCTCCCCCACTTGATTCACTTGTCATCGTGTGCAGCTGAGCCCTTTACCGTACTTTGTCTTTGCCGTCACTCGCATTGCATGTACCTGTCACCCGTAATGCATATACCCCGGGCTCTCTCACATCTTCTAAGCCGGATCCCAATAAATACTTGTTCGTTTTTTTTTCAAATGCAGCTACCATGATATGACATTTGCGAAGCTGTCTCCTCTTGGTTCTGGCATGCATACTCTTCAAGGTGCGAGAGTAAGAGTGAAAAGCTGGACAGGCCTGTCGGCCGCAGCTTCTTGGCTCCAGCCTGCGCAACCCGCGAGCATCGCCTTCGCTACTCATGAAAGCGGTGCGGGCAGTTGGCTATTGTCTTTAGCTATAGCCAGCACACCCGACGAAGTCAGTTGACAGCTTCCATGCCGATTCGGCCAGACCGTGAATCCGTTTTCGCCAATCACAAAAGCGGTGCGGCCAGTTGACTATTGTCTTTGCTTCTAGCCAGCACACCCGACGAAGTCAGTACGCTTCCCAGGCCAATCTGGGTCAACACGGCCAGCCTGTGAATCCTCGTTCAAATTGCAAGTACTTCCCCATCCGGGCTATCCCATATAGGCGGACCAATGAATGGCATTGAATCTAGAGTCTAGAGAGTGTACACATCACTGAGCTTGCTAAACAACTTTTGACTTGTCCGGGCACGCCGCGAGCGTTCTGCTTCCCAGGCAGCAAGCCCTGCCGCCACCTCTTCTGATGTGGCCGCCTCCCGATCGGCAGTGCTATCCGAATACCCGCCCTTCTCAATCCAACGAAGGATTGACGAATGGAAATATTGTCGAAAGAGAAATTGCTTCTCATCGGCAGCGACTGGAAGAAACGACACCCGTTTGGTCCCGGTAGGGATGAGAATGGTGGTGCCTGGCGCCAAAGGGAAGATGCTATCGTCATCCCACAGGATCACATGCCCGCGGCGGTTGGAATCGTATCGCCCGAGGACGGTGATAACCTCCAGAGTATCGAATCGCACTTCCCAGCGCTTCTCCGGGTCGGTGGGCTTTGGTAAGTGGATTTCGGTTGTCGAAAATGCAGAACCGCTGAATTCTGGAGCTGCTATTTTTCTTCCCTCTAGCTCGGCCATGGAGTATGCCAGCATCGCATATCCCTGTGGAAAGAATTGGTTGTAGAGGTCTGTAACGCATATTAGTGGCGGGTAACCTTCTTCTGAATCAACATTACGCACGATTCTGGTATGTGGAGATGGCCTGGAGATCTGGGTCATCGCGGATGCGGCCCATGACCTTCTCGATATCCCGCATCTTGCCGACTTTGGCAGGCACCTGATCTGAAGGTCAGTAATGTGAGTTCGTGTCCCAAAGATTTTCCTTACCAAGCCCTTTTTAGCAACCTGTCGATACCCAATCCCAAACTGCAGATTGCCGTCATCGAGGAAACCACCAATGTCGGAGACACCAATAAGCTTGGTGCTAGCCCGATGGCATACACCTGTCCACCAATCGGCGGACTGTACGGGCCCAGTTGACAGTACGCCCATGACGACCTGCCTGGCATCGACCATGGGAGCTGGGCCTCTGAAACAATGAAGGTAAGCCATAGACAATAAGTGGAAGCTGACACTCGCCTCCTGGGACTATGGATAATTAGCCCGTGGCGCAGGCGCATTTTCCAGGCAAGATTTCCAGGCGACGGCTGTGTCTCTCGAAGTAACAACCGGCGGGAAGAGGTAGTGGTGCCGCTCAAACATTAGACTCTGGCTTAACAACTAAAGCAGCAACTGGAAATCTGAACAGACAGTTTTGCTTAGAATCGTGCTGACTATCACCTCGGAATCAGGCGCGGAAAATTATGTCTCCATACCAAGTCACGTTGGGCCGGCACAATGGCAAATAACGTGCCTGGCACTGTTCCTTAACAGGTTGCTGCTGGCTATTGATTCGGCCTGGTGTTCACACGTAGCATTACACGGCACGGTCCGAATAACGAACACCGGTTTCTAGGAGTTATCCCAAAAGCAAGTAAAATACATCATCGCCCCCGCCCCCAGAACGCAGATCCAACAAGTTTCCCCGTGCCCCCTACAGTAAGTGAGGAACACAACCTTTGAATGGCAGAATCCCCGATTGCTTTTATATGATGGTCATGAAGCTCAAACTTTGTTAGGTGAATATGCCGCCAGCAGAAAGGAAGAAGAACGCTTACTGCTCAAGGATTCGCAGTAACGCCATTATTATGGGGAGGTCTAGTGAGCCACCGAGGAAATCTTCGTAGGCCAAAATAAATGTAAAGGGGGTGGGGGAGTGTACACCACTCGTCCGCTGCCCCCCCGGGTGCAGTCCCTTCTCAAACTGATAAACTTCTCCTCCTCCTTCGTATCAAATCTCCATGTCTCTTCAAGGGTGCGGAGCCACGTGTGCGCCTTCTCGGAGACGCAGTTCCCGCGGAATAACTCCACGGTTTTTTGGGGTGCCATTTTGTCCCCGGACGACACGGTGTTAGGGGATATTGGTCGCCTCAGCGGAGGTTGCTGGCGAGCGGGTTTAGGAGTAAAAACAGCCGGAACTAGGGTCGGCGTCGACGTAGGCGATGATTCGGGGGATAGAGATAATTCTGATGGTGTTGAAATGGTAGGTGTACTGGGGAATGACTCGCTGCTCGAATTTTGTGTCAATGTACTAGGCGTGATTACTCCAAGGTGTCCCACGTGGCCACGGAAACCCAGCAATCTAATAAAGACATCAGCGTATATAAAATGCATTCTTGGAGGTAGCTCTAACCTGCTGCTCAGGCTGAACCCAGTGCGCGTACATTAGCTCGGGATAAAAGCTGCGGAGCCGACATACCGCTGGAGAATTACTTTCAAGGGACTCCCAGACAGGCCTCGGACCCCTATGCTCTCGCCAGCGCGCTTCCCAGTCAGAACGATAATGTTCCTCAATCGGGAGATTGGTCAGATTTGGAGGTAAAGAAGGGGTGTAATCAGCAACTGCTGGCTCAGCATTCGGGATGGGTGCATCCAGCGGTGTTTCGTCTGTATAATGCCAGTTTCCTCCGGGGACGTCGTCCCTTTCGAAAAGACGGACTCGCTGGAACCCCGCCTCTGTGAATTCACGGTACGCAATCAACCCGCTGTTGGACATCAGCCTTGTGGACAGACCCGAGTCGCTGACCTACCTAACCCCAACGCCAATAATTGCTACTTTTTCAATTGGCCAACCGAACTTATAGACGTGTGCGAGCGGGTGAATGGGCCGCTGGTCTGTATGGCCTGTCGATGCGGAAGGGAGTAATGTCAAAGACAGAAGAGGACAAAGGAAGATTGTGGTTAACATTGGGGAGTAAGGGTGGAATCGCCACGTCAGATGGGTTATTAGGTTATTTAAAGAGGCGGCGTGTGAGCACTCCCAGGCTTTCCGGGTATCGGCTTTCCCGAGTCCTCCTGGGCGGATACGCGGGCCGGAATTCCGTACACCGAGGCTACTTACTGGACTATTTCGACCAAGAGTTCAGTCACGCATCACACCCAACTTTTTTTGATGTGTGCGAAATTCGCCTTTATTCAAAAGAAATTTTTTCGGCCATCTCGGAGAGGCAAAATTCCTAAAGTGATGAACACTTGGTCGAAATAGTACAGTAATAGAACTTACACTCGGGGCTAGATACCTATGCTGGTGGACCTGCACACCTGGCGCCGTTTTGGATAAACTTTTCAGATACCGCGATACGGCTATCCATCATGCCGCGAAGCCCGCCCATCATCCGAGATTGGAGCTGTTCGGGTGCAGTGGATGGCGCAGCAGTCAGATAATTTGATCCGCGTTGAAAGGCAGCGTAGAATATAGCTAATAGCTTTGACTACTTGCCATGAGTGCGACGGAAGCGGGCACGGAATTGGGGGTTTGAAAGACCAAGACTTCACCGTATTTACAGATTGACAGTTCTCGACAATATGTAACCTGCGGCATGGGCAGCAATAGCTGCGTTGAACTGCCGAGGAGCAAGGTGAGTGCCGAGCGACGTGTGCGTAGCGAATTTGCTAAAATGGAGAACAACTTGTCACGAAGGAAGAGTTCGGAAAGCAATGGATGGATCCACTTACCCCTTTCTCAACAGTCGGAAGAGGGGTTCTTCTTGGGCATTCACTACCAATTGGGACATGAGTTTATTATTGAGCTGATACAAAGTGAAATAAACCTGAGTCAGATAGCGCGACGCGAACGGAGGTGAGGCAACAATTTCCGCTTTCAAAACAACCAGGCCCACAATCACGACATAGGTATGCATCGATTCATCTAAGCAATTATTTTGATATCATTGCGCAGCCTGTGAGGCACGGAGATCCTGTGGTGTTTTGCATTCAATGGTTGAGGAACTAAGAAAAAGCATTGCTGCCTCGGAAGGACCGATATCGCGAGCCAAGACACCGAAGTAAAAAACAAAATTGCGAAAAAAGCCAAACATCCTAGAATTGGCCGGCCATCCAGATTTGAAAGATGCCAAAGGTGGACCCAGGGTAGGAAACTCAGGCAAAGGAACGCAGGGTGAGACCGAGGAGACTGGGCTTTTATACAATAAAAGGCGATACGTGGCTGCAATGGGAGGAAATACAAATGTCCTGCGGCGTAGTTGGACTCACGGGACTCGCCTGTGTGTCTCGAAAGTCCAAATCCGTGCTGTCTTAGACAGTTCGCAGTCGTTCCGCAAGTAAAATGCACAGGGATGTTTGCACAGACGGGCCGTTAGTGCAAATGGGGACTGCCCGTCTGTCCCTGGGCGATGAGAGCAGAGGAAGACCACTGGAGATAAAGTTATATGGTGTAACAGCACAGCCGAGAGTTAAAGAACGGTTAATCATGCTGCGCCGTGGGCATCAGTGACTGCGATCCGCTGCGTCCTGTCAAGAAAAAGTTGCGCGCACGGGTCAGCTGTTTGATGGCAAATGAAAAGGCAGTGTTGAAAAGTGGAGAGAGTCGTAGACAGAAGGGGCTAATGGAAGAGCAAGGGCAGAGGAAAAACAAACGGAGAAAGATTACATGGGGATATAGCACAGCCGAACGAGCAAAATCTTAAAGAACGGTTAATTTACACAAAACTTGTCAGGAACTAATTACAATTACAGCAGATGGCAGTACCGAAGGCACGAATCAGAAAATTGCTGTTTTGGGCATTTTTTGATCCCCGCGACCGATTCGCCTGTATCTCGATGAGTTCTGCACGGATTGAGACGAGACATGGCTAGCATTTTGAAGCCCGTGACCTCAATGGCTGCGATGCATTAATTCAACAAGTATATATATTCACCCGTGCCTTCGTCACGAAGATCCCGCCGACACACGGTGAATTCTCAGTTCCCCACAGACAGCGGATTCCGAGATCCCCGGTCCGCCGCAGACACGGTGGATTTCGGAGGTGTGCAGCGTGCCCGTTTGCGCAATGCAAATCAGCCACTTGGTGGCACTGATGGCTGCATCGCAAACTTTCTATTGACGCTGGGCCGCTCCTCCACGGGGAGCGGTTGATTTGGCTAATACACTTTCTCTCTCAAATATTCGCAGCGGTGCTCGAGACGGTTGGTTAACCAGTTGACCTGACGACATTCTGACCTACTAATCAAATGATTTACAAGACAAAGAATTGTTCCTTTGTTCCGCATTCTTGGGTTATCGAAAACCCGTGCTTGCACATCATTCACGCTTTGCAATCTTCTTTTTGGGGTTTCTGAGTTGGGAACATTATTCCCTCCTCGTTGCTCTTTGTCTTGGGAAACAATTCCCTCTGGTGTTAAACCAAGAGTTCACTACCAATTAGTGACAAACCAGGGGTCGAGGGGTTGCTATATAGCAGCCTATCAATTGAATTGACCAAATTGGCATTGCCAAGGCCACTGCCGTCCCAAAACTGGTCACGTCTGGCCCGCGCGTGGTTTGGCAGAAAGCCAGCTGAATTCTGAACACTTTAGGCCAGACACTCTACACAGATTCTGAACAAAAGCTCAACCCAGACAAGCGCCAAGACCTCCAAAATGATGATGATGACTCCAATAATGAATTGGGATGTTCCCGGCTACACTGAGAATGGCATGAAGCCCGGGGAAGTTTTGGCTGAGTTTTGAGCAAAATAAGCTGGTCAGGTTTTCTAACATATTCCAAAGCCAAACATGACCACGTTCTCTATCTCGGTCGCCTGGGTCGCGCCTGCCGACACCGTACTGATATCGTCCCCTTCATCCTCTGGCTGCTGGACAGTGACAGGCTGACGTAGTAGCCGCCCTCTTCGTTTTGGTCATGGAAGGTTCGAGGCGTGCGTTGGGCGGCGTGCGTTGGGCGGGCACACGATGAGGACGAGAATGAAAAAGTAAATACTTGTCAGCGGCGGCGTCAAAAAAAATTGTCTAGTTTAAGGTCGTAGTGAGAGAAAACCGTAAACGGCTCATAATCGTCGTGGAATCTCCTCTCGAGGAGGTTATGCAAAATCAAGACGATTATGGGTTTGGACGATTCTCCCACGATTAAATAAATCGAGAATCGTCTTCGTTATCGACGAGGAACAGGCGACGGAAATGACGGATATTTGCCAGGAGGTTTATCCGGAGTACGAGCACGTCCTCGTATATTACAATGCGACCACAAACAGAAAGCGTACGGACGGATGTCGAAGAAAACATCTGTGGTGGGAAAGAATTGGCTCGTTTCGGTGAACGCGCGGGATGATGATGGAAATTTGATTTTTGACTCCTCCGGCAACCTTCAAAATGTTCGAATCCCGATGAGTGGTGTTTGGATTTGTTGAAGGATCTGGAGCCTGAACAGCATCATACCGAGATGTTACAGTCTCGTTTGCAACATTGGTTGAGATATGTTCAATATTGAATGGGAGAACGTGACAGTAAAACAATTCACTGATCCATGTCTCGGAAGCGGCGACAACGGTGCCCTCTTTATAGTCTTCGTTACCAACATCGCCCCAGAAGCTTGCGAGTAGCCGTTGACAGGCTGCCAGGTTGGCCGCCGATTCCCATCTGCTCTCACCTCAGCCACGCCACAGCTCAAGACTTCTAACATACGTGTCGTCGTCATAGCCGTCCCACTGAAAAGCTGTGAATCATGGCCTATCGAAATGAGCGCACTGAATGAGTTCGCACTTTGACGAGATATTCCTGTAGACATGTCAGAACTACGTACAGTGATGGGAATATACGCACCCAACCCTCTTTCTGCTTGCTAGCGTCGGCGAAGCGGGCGTGCGTTATGACCTCTGTTCAGGAATGCGATTGTAAGCACTCCCAAATAAAACCATATGCAGGTCAAGGACGGACCGACTACGAAGTCCTCTCCCTCTTCCTCGCTTTCCTTTCGCTTCCTTTTGCTGTTTCTGCCCATGGAGAAGTCCTAGTGGCCAGTGAGGTGGTAACAGCGTCAACTTTGTTTGTCCATGTTCAGCAAAATTCACTCTTCTTATGCCTCTGCAAACAATTTTTCTTGCTATTCAGAGTATGGAGAGGTCAATTGGTCCCTTGATGTGAAGGCAGTTGCAGGGTGAGCCGGAGCTCCGGCCTGTAGTGTTGCTGCAGCTCGGCTACGGCTGGCATATATAGACGGCTGGCTTGAGCGGCGTCCATAAGTAGAGTGTAAAAGGCTTCAGACAGACACCCATTATTTTGTAAAGAGAGAGATGCAGCCCATGAATGATAGACCTGGGATACATAGGATCATTTTTTTTTCGGGCCGGAGTCCCACACTGATTTAAACAATGTGGATTTTGTATACTGTCCTGGACAAAAAAAGTGTTCTTTGCTCCCGCGCAACCCGAGATCCCAAGTGTTCACACTCCAGATCCGGCTTCCGGAGCCATGGACCGGCTTGCTGCTGTCGAAGACTCCCTCGAGAGCATCCAAAACGCGCTCCGCCAGCTATTGCTGAGCGCCCAAAATCCGCCGCCTGCCCCCGCCCCTGCCACTCCGGCTCCGGCGCCGGGTCCAGACTTCTCGGCCCCCCACCTAGCTCCAAAAACGGTCCTTCGACCAAATCCTCCGGCCGTTTTCGATGGCGACCGGACGCAAGGACAGATGTTCCTTTACTCCGTGCTCACCTACTACCGGCTGGTTCCGGAAGCCTTCATGGCGGACGGGTTCGTCTCGCAGGAAAAACTTGTCCGGTTCGCCATGTCCTTCATGTCGAAAGACGCGGCTGCCCGGTGGGCAGAACGGCGCTCGTCAGCCGTACCGTTACCCAGTGCTTCACTATTGAACAATTTAATTCACATTTTGAACCCCATGCCACCTGTGGAAAGCTTAAATATGACTAGTGCTCTCTTATCCCAGTCAAACCCGACAGAAATCCATTGTAATGCACATGCTAGGCCATTCAATTGTGAAGCACGGGCCTCAAAATTGCGTGGAAGCTCGTCGTCCTCCAGGATGGCGACAATATTCGGCATGGAGCCTGCAATGGCGCGTTGGAACTTGTCTGAAATGCTCATCAGCAAAGCCGTATACTCTCCCTCTTTATAAAATTAAGAGTCCTGTCCGCCTGAAAAGTCCGCTCGATCAATCACCGGCTTCCCTTGCTCTAACCTCTTTTGTCATTGTCAGTATTTCCTCTCATGCCGCATCTACCTTTTCCACTCTGTCTCCACTTTATCCTTCCTTTGCCCAAAACTCGGTCACTCCACAGCTTCCTGGCAATTTTGGACACTTCTTTTCTTTGTTTCAAAAAATGGGAGGATATAAAGCGTGTATATCATGTGGGAATAAGCCCCAGAGGAGAACGTAAAATGGTCATCCTGCAGGCCAGTGCAATTCCAATGAAGTCCCAAGGCCACGAAGGTGTGTGCGAGTGATGGGGCCGCGTGGAGGGCGCTTGAAGGCGATGCCAGCCTTGTCGGTCGACTTCTTCAGCACTCTATGTCTCGGACTTCTATGCAGATATGATTGAAGAGGAGATGGATGCCATGCATTCAGGAGAGCGGGCCCTCAGGGACTTTTTGGCCTCACTTGATGCTCGGAGCTTTCGCAAGGGCCAGTGAGGGTTGTTGACGCGGGCTGTCACGGTACTGGACAATTTCGTTCAAATCGGCAGTCACGCATCACGCACCCCCCTGTCGATCACGAACTTTGGTCGATGTCACGCGTCACTCGGGCCTCTGTCGAACCTCCAGGTAGTCACACAGGCCCCAAATTGCCTAAAAAAATATTAAAAAAAGGGCAAAAAAGGCAAAATTTTCGGTTCTAATGCCGAAATTTTCGAGGTGTCACGCAAAAATTCGGCGGCTGTCGAAATGTCGAATAGGTAAAATGGGTCACGCATCACACCCCCTGTCGATTTGATCGAAATTGTCCAGTACATATATGAACACACGTGACAGCCGGTCACAATCTAATCTAATCGTTCCGTTGTCCAAGCTGCACAAAACCTCGTCCAACAAAACATTGTGCGCGCTTCTTCGCTTCCGTGAGCGGCTGCCATCTACCACCATCTACCACCATGTCGTCCCCACTGCCGAATGCCATCTTCCTGTACTACTCGAAACCCTCGTTCTAATTACCCTCATCGCCGATAGCGATTTAGCTCCGTGTACTTATACGAGTGCGAGCCAATTTTGCCGGCTTGATATTGAATGGTGAGCAGGTACGAGGCTACCCATTCTGCAGCCTTCCTACCCTCCTGCCATTCTCCTCTGTCCCTGAGAATACATAGAAGAATAATAAAAGAGATATATTCAAGGCAACGTGAGTAAACACGAAACAACCGATATATCCATCCTCATCCTCTCTCGCTAGCAGCGACGGCGCACTTGCACACGACAACGGCTTGAGGAGGACAGCGCCCGGGGGAGGGGGGGAGGGTGGGGGGGGGAGAGACACAGTGCGCCACAGCGAGGCAGAATTCCCACGCCAGAACTCCCATGGGGAAGAGGGACGGACGGAGTCGAGGTAACATGCAGAAGCGCGTAAATAGCTATCAGAGTCAACAACATCTTGCCTTGAGGTGGATTTGGCGGGTTGCGGCGACACCCTCAACTTGAAGCTAGAAGACCTTGATGGAGACATGATGCTTTGAGATGTCGCAGGTGCTTGAATATTGCTTGAGTATTGAGGATTTGACGTGCTTGAGTATTGAGGACTTGAATTCTTGACAATGAGGACTTGAATGCAAGAAGAGCGCGTGGATCAGCCAGCGGAAAACGGCGCCGCAACGGGAAGGGTGAACGATTGTCAAAAGTAAGGGTTTGGTGCTCGAGGAGAGACAGATGGACGTGTCGATGGCGGTGGACATGGAGATTGCACGCCGTGCTGCGGTGTTCATTGGGAATGGGATGAGTTCCGGCGTTCAGAGGGCTTGTCCGCGCGCACCTACCGATACTCCGTCCAGTGGTCCTCATTTACGAGCACCATAGTCCTTTTTTTTTTTTTTTTTTTTTTTTCGTTCTTCTTCGCACTGCCACACACGTCAGCTTTCCGCGAAGATATGAACTGTAGCAAGAAACATTGCGGCGCTCAATGGCGGCACTTGCAGGACCCCCGACAATCACTCAAAATGCCTGTGTAAAAGTTGTTCCTCTTGGCTTTTTATCCGCACCCCAAATCGGGTGATTCTTATCCGACTTCGACCCAGGCCTCGAGGAGGTCGATTTTTTATCCGAATTTTTGAACAGGCCTCGGGACAGAGAACTAGGTAACAGCTAGTAAATGGCTGACTTGGAAGAGGGCTTTGGATCTTCTCACTGCAAATTTGGAACATCGCCTATTTTCCTGCAAGTTCTGTAGGGATCAAGAAGCCAAGTGACAAGAATGCCTATCCATCATAGGGCTAAATTTAGAACTCGTTCCATCGTTTCACTTTGTTCTTAATATATGTATTGTAGCAGCTCATCAGAGAGGGTATGTAGATCTGAAACTAGGGATCAAGAAGCAAAGAAGAAGACCTATGCGTTTCACTTTTCCCCTTTGTTCTTGATACTTAGAGTATGTATCATAGCAGCTCATCAAAGAGGGTATGAAGATTCGAAACTAGGGATCAAGAAGCAAAGTGACAAGAATGCCCATGTATCCATCATGGGGTTCACTCATGTATTGTAGCTGCTCAAGAGGGTATGTAGATCTGAAACTAGGGATCAAGAAGCAAAGTGCGTTGTTAATTACAGAGGTCGGTCCACTAACCATGTCTCCAGTAACCACGTCTCCAGTACAGCCCTTCCGGGCTGAACCGGTACTATCCCATCAACAACGTCATCTCCCGGCCCGGCCAGCCGAGTGACCATCGAGTGACCGTCACATTCAAGCGTTCTTTCTTCACTTATTCCTTGGCTGCTTCATATCCTGGAAACGTGAATCACATCAAATTTAGCCCCGGAAATGAGACATGTTTATCTCCAGCCCTGGCCACCCAATGGGGAATCTGAGATGGTGGTAAATTTTATGTACCATGTCAGAAAGAAATGGAACAATTTTTACCTCCAGCTGAATTAAATCATTCAATAGTGAGGCACACTTATATGAGGCTACCAGTTGTCCCAGAGTCATAAGCCATATCTAGGGGGCACAGGTTGATTCTGTAGGCTGGGTCGTCATAGGACTCGATCTCCTCGAGGAAATTGGCTTTGATCGGACATAGCAAAAAATGGTGATCAGCGAACACGATATGTTGGTTCTGAGGACATAATTGCTTGATCTCGTGGACACCTTTTTGATGCCGGTCTATGGCGGTCCAGATGCACATTTAATCGGCCGCAAAACTTTTCGGTGATTTCACTCAAAGCGCAGCCGCTACCAGCCGCTACCAGCTCCCTGCTGCTCTCTCTTAATATGGGATGCACCATATATTCCACCGGGTTACAGCGCAGACGGCACCACCCTTCTCCAGCGCACGCCGGCTAACCATTCCACAGCCATGTCATCGGCGCTATCCACGGCCCTGATGCCACCTCATACCGTCGCCGCCGCTATGGATTACCCGGCCTCGCGCGAAGGCCGCCGCGATGCCACTCAACAACTGGAAGGTAGAGCACCTGCCTATACTCTGTAGAATCGGGGTGCCTGCATGCGCAGGGCAGATCTGCATGAACCCAGAACACATCCTCATGCATGCGCCCACGCCGCGGCGGTACTCGTGCAGGGCGTGAGCATGTCGTGCAATCACAGGCTGGTGAACAACGCGCCGGGGAAGAGCGCGACATTTCTGTACAAGGACCGTGTCTCAAGGGCACCCGGCGCGCTGAACAGCGCAGGGTGATTATGTACGGAGTTTGTGCGCCGGGACGAGATGCTAACGAGACATCGCTATATTGGCGACTGTGCACCTTCCCCAGCATTTACACTCACGCCCATGCAGCACGCGCTGTGACCAACGTGTGAACTATATACCAGGTGTGCGCAGTACGCAACAACCAGCGATGGCCATAGTTTCTTTACCTCCAACAGTTATTGTCGTCTATAAATTCAATCATAATTTCAGAACCTCTCCGGATATCCGTCCGCATGGTGGGTGTCGAGCCACGGCCAGAACCCGTTGCGCAGGCCGGTCATGACAGACCGAACAAACGAGGGATTCGGGTGACGACTCAGAAGACTCTCGAGTCGGTCAACCTTGATCACCTGTGGGTTCTTGAAGAGCTCCGGATGGTCGCGGAGGGTCCTCATGGCGTTGCGGGTTCTCGAATTCGGGGGGGGGGGGGGGGGGGGGGGGGGGGAGGTCGTGGTAGAGGCTCGTCAACCTCTGTGTAACGCGCGGTACGACTGTAGGGGGGCAGACTGACCATCCTTCCAGGCCATACCCCGCATATACTTGGGCAAGAAGGAGGTCGCGGCATATGTATCATCCCCATCGTCCGCGTCTGCGTACCAGTCGAAGTGAGGCCGTGCAGCTGACTCGAAACACGACACTGGCCTAGCAGAAAGCTCAGGTTCAGCGTCGTGTCTTGTCGGGGCAATCGGGAGCGGGGTGTCCACGTCCATGGCATTCAAGGCAGGCGTGCTGATAGTTGCAGGTGTCGGTTCTGCAGCGGCCCTGGTTATAGTTGCGGCAAATCTCCTGGCCCCATTTCCGCCCCTCGCCGCCACCGGGGGTTTTAGGTTTGGAGCCACTGCCGTTGGGCGGTGCAACGGCGATGCCTCCGTCAAGGAGGTGCGTCCTGTGAATGGGTCGCGATGGTGACTAAATTACAAAAGAGAAACAAGCCCAGTTTGGCCGGGAGGTACAGTTAATATTCGTCATGTGCGTAGATCTCTGCAACGTTTCCCCGTTGATCTTTGAGCTCAAGCTGCACCAGATGGCATGCTCTCAGAGACTTCACGTATATTTCTGGACTGCGTCCAGCATGTTCGGCTACTCTGTTCTTGTCGTACTTTATAAGGTTAAGAATACACGTATGACAAATTACCTAACGTGCTTTCGTAGGGTATCCTTTTAGGCTTTTCACTGTAGTTTCCAATCATGAAACGTCTTGCTTTTTTGCCTTCGTTTTCGCTAGAACATCATTGGTGAGACCTTTACAATACTGGATTTCCGTCCCACGCAAGAAACACAGATGCATACGAAACTCAAAGAAGATCCGGCGCCAATGGCCACGCAATTCAACCAGATAATCGGGGATGACGTCTATGGGAGGACGGAGGCGGTGGTTCTTCTTGCTGAATATGTCCTGGGTGACTTACAGTGCAAAATCAATTTGATTTCAGCGCAGAACCAAAGCCAGGTTGATAATGAACGATTCAGATCGCTTATCCATTTTTCAATCAAGCCCAATATTTGGAGTGAAAACCCTTCTCAACATGCTATTATAGAACAGACAAGGAACTCCGACACTCGACGACCTGCCCATTTGGTCATTGTCTACTTGGAAGTCGCGTTGATTCACAGCTCACGTGGTCGCGTTCAGGCCATCAAAACAACACGTACAACGGAGTGACCCTTGAGGCGACTTGTGGCCGACGCTCATGAGTCTGTCTTTGTACAGGAGTCTTCGGAACTTGATAGGATTTGATGATCATTGAAATCTAGTGATTTTTATTTTGGTGTTTGAAGAAAATATTACCGCCATTCATTGAATAATCTGATCAGTGAAATCCTATGGGCGAGCTCATCAAATTCACCTATTTTTCTTTTGGTGTACGGACGGAAAAATCGAAAAATTCTCCACAGATTTACTCTATTCCGGACCGACTTTACCCCAAGTGACCGGGGGCCTGCAACGACGCGGAGCGCAGCGAGCAGGCGTGCAAGAAAAGAAAAAAGTCCCAGCGGGCCTCAGAGTGATTGTACGACCTGGCCAGACGTGGGTGTTGGCATCGTCCTCATCGAGATTGAGGGTGGTAGCATCCTCGATAGTACAATGAGGAGTCGGACTACGACGAGGGGGGGATGGGGGTGGCTGTTTCCTATGCGGTTTGGTCCCTTTGGCTGCGAGGCAACCATTATGAAATAGACTCAGATCGAGTCGTGGAAACGATTCCGAGGAGGCGGCGTGCAATGGGATTACGGGGCGCAGTGGTGGGGCTGGGGGCTAGAAGGCGAGGCAAGTTGTGATGGCACGATATCTGCCAGTGGCAAAGCTGGCGGGAGCAACTGCACCATAACTGGCATTGTGGCTGGCGAGGCATGGGGTGGGGCGTGGAGTGAAGCATGTGTATCCTGTATGGGGAGCGGGAGGCGCAGGGCGGAGCTGGGGTGCTCACATCCTGCAGCACAGAGGAAGAGGTGCAGGGCAAGGGTGGCTGAGCAGGCAGCACGTCCTGCACATCCTGAATCACGAAAAGGGCGGCGGGGGGCAAATCTTGCATCGCAGATATGGAGCATGCCAGTGGCGACTCAGCGGGTAGCACATCCTGCATCGCAGAGAGGGCGGCAGGGGGCAAGTCCTGCGTCGTGGATATGGCAGGTGCCACATCCTGCACAGCAGAGAGGGAGGCATGTGGAGATGTTCCTGTGAGTGCGCGGGGGAAAGCAGGTGGTGACTGAGTCTTCATCGTGGAAGGGATTTGCGGGGGAAGGTGGGTTTGAGAGGGCCGAGGACGACCCTGCGGTCCCTCTGGATTCGCCTGAGATGCCTCTGAGTCCGAACGAGCGAGGTACGTCCGACCAGTGCAAGCCCTGAGTGGATACGTCCTGCAAGGGGAGGAGGCGGAGGCGGCCATGTGAGGAACTGCTCGGACGGACTAAGATTTGGGCAGGAGGAGCCCTGTCTCACAGCCTACGCACAGGTGCAGTCAGTTAGAGTATATTGATATCGTACTCGCAGGGAAACTTCACCTGTTCTTCAGTGGAAGATGTGTTCATGCAAATTGCCGCTGCTACCGTGAGATTGCCGCAGCACAGCTGTTGTTTCTGCCGCTGCATGGTCTCACTGCCGCTGCGCTGCCGCAGCAATGTCAAAAAAAAAATTCAAACTTGAGATGTGACCATTAGCAGATAGCTCCATCTGCATAGTCTACGGTCCCGAAGGAGAATCTGCATCAATTAACCTTTAAATTGGAATACAAGCAAAATAGTCCTTGAGTGGCCTAACATCGATTTGGCATCCTCGCTGCAGTATGGTGGCAGACGGACCTTCGTGACAAGTCTAATACCCGATTTGGTAATCGCTACTACACCTTCAGTTTCCATTGTAATGCCAAGTTAACACTGTAAATAGAGACATAAGAAGCTCTTTTATCAATGTGCCGGAGCAAAACTTTGAAAATATGAATTTATGTTTTTCACAGTCGGATTTCGCGTTTTTGATTGCGGATCACCCGGACCGGTGGCTGTGTTGCGCCACTGCCAGCGAGCTTGCAGCAAACACCATCCTCATTGCATCGCACCTAGCATGCCCAGAAAGGCCATACAGGCATCTCATGCACAGCGGGGCAGTTCTGGGAAGTTTGTGTCCAACAGCAGCCCTCAACCGAGCGGTGGATTGACTTCTGATGATGGAAATTCTGATGATGCCGCAGCATGGGAATCCGCTGCTGATTCGGAGCCCGAGGACACGCTGGATGACGAATCAGAATGGGAAGAGTGGAAGAAACTCCCACCGCCAATGACATACGATGAGAGAATGGAGAAGCGAGCTGCGCAGAGACAGAAAGCAGAGGAGAGGCGGCGGATTGCGGAGATGCATAGTGCTGAGCACCGACTAGCAGGTCCGATGGACAATCAAAAGGTGAGCAACTCGGACATTATATTTGGCTCATTCTAATTTTTTTCTGAGGCAAAAAACGAGGCCCATATAATGTTGGTGGCCCTTCAACTCGCACGGCACAGGAGAAGCGCAAGAAGCTTAAAGAGGCCTTTGAACGTGGAAAGCTCCAAATTTCGAAGGCCGAATATGAGCGGCAGATGGCCGCACTTCAACCGAAGCTGCTGAATCCAGCCAGGAAACAGCAAACCATCGGCGACATGTTCAAGAAACGGGCTCGGGCGATCTCTGTCTCATCCGATGAAGTTGTGGAAGTGTCTCCTCCTCCCTCTCCAGCCATTCCTGCTGCTAAGCGTCGCAAGGCTGACAACAATTCGATGTCTGCTGGTCTATTGGCATCTGTGGATCTGCGTGAAGAGGAAGAGGAATCTTCCGACTCTGGCGACCAAATGTTGGCTGGTGAAATGGAACTTGCCGATGAAGATGAGACATCTCTGGAGCTGCTTGAAATCGAGGCCCGTCTGGCAGAGGGAAGTGCAGTGATAGACTCAATTGCCAAAGCCGATGAGATTGCTGAGTGGGTGGACACTGTTCTTGATGATGCTGCTCCCCTTGAGCCCATGCAACTCGAGTTTCTTGCAGCAGACTGTCTTAGAAAGTCTCGCAAGTCCAAAGACTTTTGGAGCACAGTTTTATTTGCAGCACTGGTTGATTTCTATCGCTGGATGCCTCGACTGGGTCGCTTGAGGGCTGCACTGCGTGTCGCCAAGAATCACGGCCGTGGCCCTGCATTCCAGCGTGTCATTTGTGCCCAGGCTCGTTTCTTCGAGGCAAATGGTGCTCTCAAGCCAACTCATCAGGGACAGGGACAGAAGCCAAACAGCCTTCTAGATGATGAGGGATTCTATATGGGAGTTCAACGATGGCTTCGCACTCTGGCGATTGGGACGGTAAATTATTGTGGATCTCCAACCATTCAAAGTGCATTAAGTAATAAATTTATTCAGGTCAATCCAAAAATGCTGCAGCAACATGTTAATGAAACCCTCCTGCCATCTCTTTCACTCAAGAAAAAGACGGTCTCCATCCGAAACTGCCAGCGATGGCTATGGAAACTTGGTTATCGCCGAAAGCTGCACACCAAAGGTGTATATTGGGATGGGCATGAGCGCAAGGATGTCAAGAAGCGCCGCAAGGAATATCTTGCAGAAATGGAGGCTATTGAGCCATTCTTTGCACAGTACAGCGAGCCCGATATGGCAGAAATTCTTCCAGAGCTCGGTGACGATGAGCAAGAGCATGTGGTCATCGTTCATGACGAGTCCACAGTTCATTCAAATGACTATCAAAATAACACCTATTGGCTGAAGGCCAATGAGCAGGTCCTGAAGAAGAAGGGTCGGGGTCGATTGATCATGATTTCCGCCTTCTTATGTGAGCGCTATGGGCTTCTCGATCTTACAGACGAGATGGTTGCAGAAAACGAAAAACTTGTTGCTGAGCTTCGTTTGGCCTTCACACGCTCCACGACAGCAATTTACCCAGACAACAAACCAGGTGGAGATGCCTACTGGAACATGGAGCAGATGATTGTCCAGGTAAGTTGTTCAATAATATTTTGTGGGTTGCATCTCAATGATTAATTTGGCAGATGGCTAAAGCCATTCTGATTGCTCGTCGGCTGTTTCCTAATGCCATTATTCACTGGGTATTTGACAACTCATCTGCCCATGGGAGCCTTGCAAAAGACGCCCCCACAGCTACCAAAATGAATGTTAATCCTGGTGGTAAAGTCCCCGAAATGCGGGACACCATTATTCCCCTTGATAACCCGCATGGCTGCGGTGGACAAGTCCAAAAGATGGTTTTTGACAAGCCTCTGCCTAATGACCACCGATACAAGGAATTTGAAGGTCTCCCAAAGGGCATGAAAGTCATTCTCGCTGAACGGGGCTATACAACCAATACAGATGGTAAGCCACTGATTGGTGAATGCAAAGCATTGAAGTCCCGGAAACCACATCTGGAAGGTGCCTCTGCTGAGGAAGAGGCCTGCCTCCAGGGTGATGATGGTAATGACAGTGAGGAAGATGATGAAAGACCAGTAGACTGTTGCATGCGCAGATTACTTTCACATCAACCAGACTTCGCAGGCGAGAAATCCCAACTTGAACTGGTGTGTGCTCTTTGGTTCCCTCATTTGCTCACTTATAATTAATTCCCCAGTTAATTGAGGCCACCCCCGGAATGGTCTGCCATTTCCTTCCAAAATTTCACCCAGAGATGAACCCAATTGAATATTTCTGGGCTTGGATCAAGCGATACTATCGCGAGCGGTCAAATGGCCAGTGGCAGAAGGCCAAAAATCTGGTTGATGAGGCTCTTCTTGCCTGTCCACTGTCTACCATTCGGCGATTCTTTCGGCGTGCAAATCGTTATGCAAGTGTTTACCGTCACGGAGCAACAGGGCCAGTTGCCGAATTTGCAGTGAAGCAGTATCGGTCTCACCGTGGAGTCCAGAAGCAGGAAATGGAGGTTGCACAAGCACAATGGGAAAAAAAGATGAAATTGGGTGTTATTTAGCCTACATAGTCCGCATTTCCTGTATGAATTTTTTTTTTTTCGTTTTTTGGCCCAAAATTTCGCGTTTTTTAACCCTAAGTTAGGAGTACCTCCGATTTCTCTGAAACGAAAATTTTACCTATAAACCACCCTTATGTTCCTTCTAAATCTTGAATCTCGGAAGATTCTGATGGAAAATGCAGTTTGACATAAAGGTTTGGCTGCCACCATACCCGTCAGAAAGTCGACATTGCCGGTACTGTAGACTTTCGTCCAAAGGTTCAGTGACAGGTGACACCCAACTTTTTTTGATGTGTGCAAAAATCGCCTTAATTCAAAAGAAAATTTTCGGTCTTCTCGGAAGAGAAAAAATCTAAAAATAGTGAACCTTTGGTCGAAAGTCTACAGTACTGTTCACCGGATTGCATCTCCGAAACTCGACACACGCGGTAAAACGTTTTTGAGACAATAAAACGGTACTAGAACCCTTGAAAGCGATAGGTAGAGTTCCCCATACGGAAATACCCTAAAACAAGAAAGTGCGACCGAGCCGCGAGTTTCGAGGACATGGCAGCGCGGGATGAGTTGGAGAGTGGATACTATAGCGAGGAACAACGCTAATTTCAATGGCGCGGATGGGTATGGCTCGCGAAAAGGTGGTATTGAAAATAGTTATTTGCGGTCGCAGGTCAGAAAACATGAAAGAGCCTATGATAACATAGAATGGAACCAGCCTTCCATCTCCCATTCGGAGAAGTGAGTTTTCCGCCAAAGAAACACGCACTACGCAGCTTGATATCTCTCTTCTCGATAAAGCTGTCAGAGAACTTCGGAAAACTATCTCGGCACGAAACTATTTCTGATTCTATGGCCTTCGATTGCGGTTTGTCAGATGAATCTACAGACAATATGGACCTAAGGGAACTATGCAGCAGCCGAAACAAGCGGCGACAACATCATATCCAGCAAGTTCGCTGACGCCCCCATCACGCGCGAGCACCAAGGTCTTCTCCACATCCCGGTCGAACTCGTCCAGGGCTTCCGCGGCGCCCGACATGTGTGCGACGCGAACACACACCGCGTGAAGAGCCAATAGGCGAGGCTCCGGAAGCGGTAGTTCAAGCACACCACCGGCCTGCTTGAATTTGCGCTTTTGCGCGAGTTGGTGAGTGTGATCGATGAGTGTGACTCGGTTCTGCAAGCCCAGATATCCGAGAGCTCTCGCAGGATGGGCGAAAACGATGTCGTACGTGTTGGGCTGTGGCAGCATTGAGCTAATATGATAGCCGGGTGAAATAATGAAATAGCGTACCTCACCATCGGCGGTGGGCTCAAAGGCGAGCTTGAGGTGATCAAAAGCGACATGAAGGGAGTGGACGAGGGAGACAATGTTGAGGAGATCATGGGCTCCGGACGCAGATGTGGTGTCATCGCGGTTGACGGTCATAAGACGCTCGACAGTCTCCTCGAGCCCAAACATCTTGAGAATTCCCAGCGCTGCCCCCGCATGCTGTCGCTGCAGGGCAGTGCAAATCGTGTAAGCCCTCGTATTCATCGGAAAAAGGAGATACTGACACGAGCTTGAGACGGATACTCGTCGTTTGGCTTGATGTTTTGCAAGATAGATTCATTGAATATATGACACGCTTCGACATCTTGAATCGCGGCGCCAGTCTCCGATTGAAGTTTCTTAACGGCCTTATGTTTCTCGAATGAGTTCGCGTCGATAGTGTTTGTTACCATGCAATGATAGCGATCGCGGGCAAGGGCCTGAGTGAGGATTGAGAATTAGGATGACCAAGATAAACGCTCTGGAAGCACGTACTCTGGTCCTTGCACTTCGATGATCAGTCCCCGAATCCTGAATTGCATCCGTCAGCATATCTTCCAATTGGTCCATCGAAGGGCGCGATGGGTGGTTGGAGGGAGGGGGGAGTGGGGTAGTGGTGGTACGAACTATCATGATGGTATCAATGAGTCTCCAGAACATCGAATGATGAAACGCACAAGAACAAATTAGATGATCGATGTACATTCTCCCGAGATCGTATATCTCGGCGTTGCCCTTTGCGGACACAACCTCGGTCGTAAGTCTGGTGATAGGCGTGTCACCAAGACTGTGCCGCATATTCCAAAGAGCAGGGAACAAAAAGCCGACCACGCGAGAAGCGAGAACGTTATAGCCGGCCGCGTCCTTGACCGCCTTGAGTTGGTCTTGACCTTGCACATAGCGCTGAACCGCCTCGCTTTCAGCGGCAATGACTAAACGATAAGCGCTGAGGATCGATACACCATCGAAAGGCGGAACTGCGGGAAGGATAGTCTGAGTCAGCGGAGGCGGATTGTCCCGCTGTGGCAACAGATTGGGCGTAGCCATTGCGGGTGGAAAGAAAGTCGGAGTCACCGTGTGACCTTGGTGTGACCTTCGGTGACGTGTAGTTATGTAACCATCACGGGATGCAGACTCATGCCGGCAGCATCGCCGAACATGCCGGGCGGCAAAACCCTCGGCAATCTGAGGCCATGGCTCCTGGAGCCAGGTCTGGCTTGGCGGCCAGCTGTGGTGAAAGTGTATAAATACTCGAGTAATGATAACGGACGAACAAGGGATGACCCACCCACTCACTCCGCACAATAATAATAACCCTGTATGTGACAAACCTGTGCCTTTTTTGTCATGTCATGTGTAGGTACTAGTAGTGCTGTGTTAGGACTTCAAAAGGTTGTGTTGTGTTTGGGCGCAAGTTGTGAATTCATGGGCAGTCACCTTGATCCTGCGACTTTTTTCACTAATTCAGCTGAAGTAGTGGGGATTTGGAGACAAATACCCTAAGTTGGGTACCAAATAATATTGCAACGCTATTACAGCCATACGAGCGTCATCATAGTCAAAATTTTCTTCCACGGCGCATCGAAGGCTTAAAATTTTATGTGTCATCAGGAAAACGCAAAGTTGCCACATAGCACCACATAGCACCCATAGAAGCTATAGTCGCCATAGCGGATCAACCAACCCCATAGAAAGGTGGGAGGGGGGTGGGTCGGCCCCATAGCAACTCATAGACTGTCATAGCCCAGCTGGTATCTATGGGATTGGACATAGCAATAGCTCTCACAAGATGCGCCGCCGCTTCGCTCCGGCAGCTCGCACAATCAATGGGAATTGACATTACAGAATTAAAATATCAAAGCATATGGTTTGCCGCTACAGAGAGTGTGGAGAAGCAGACCATTGGGAACTGAAGTGGAAGAAGAGAAAACAGTAGTCATGCGCAGTTAACCGAAGATTGAGGAACGGTGGATTCCGAGCTGTAGAACCTGAAACCGCTCCCAATCCATATGCAGGCAAATTAGACGCCGGCCCCGAGAGGGAGGCATTTGAGTAAACAAACACATTTAAAGGATCCAGCGGACAGACGGTGAGGGTAGTGCTTTGATTTGAGCAGTCCCAAGTAGAGTAGTCCAGCGGTGCAAAGACGAAATTGGATCGACGCGATGGACTTTGCTGTAGAACCAAATCTTGATGGCATTTTGCCAGTAAGTACTCGAGGTGATGGGGACTTGAAGCAGGTCTTCCCCGCGAATCACCAAAACCACAATGCACAGTCGAGAAAGCCAACGCATGAACGGTCGATGCCAGATAGGAAGGGGCAAGATGATTGAGTAACAGAAAAGATCCAATAGTCAAGAAGCCTGGATTCTTGCGAGTGAGGTGAGTGTAAAAATTCAAGTGAGAGCGGATGAATGCAGTGGCGGGTAAGGGGCGAGTTGGCTTGGCATTATCCACGCCAGGGTGATGCGGCCGCAGTGAGAAAGATTGATCAATTTTGCGGTGCGGCGGGAGAAAGAGCCGTGGCGCAGTGAGAAATCTGCGGTGAATGTGGTCAGCTGAGAGTTGCACTTGAATGCGATGGGAACAGACTTTGTACGTAGATGGAGAAACAGCGCAAGACCTGTTGTACGAGAATGGGGAGAAAGCTAATGGGGCAATGGCAATGCCGAACGAGCAAGTCGCTGAAGAAAGGCGCGGCAATGGTGCACGGATATAACCCAGAAATAGCCCGGCAGATTTGATTCGAAGCCCAGTACGCAGCAGACAGTGTGTTTGAAAAATCAGTTCAGGGCCAGAGTTAATGTCGAGGTCGAGCAAAGTGGGCAATAGAATGGGATCCAACGACAGTGACACCGCCTTTATACATGTCAAGAGTTGCCGGAAGGATTATGTGGCTTCACGGCTGCCTTGCTGCGCCGTAGGCAGCAGCAACTGCGGTCTGCGGTGTCATGTCAAGGAAAGGCAGCATGCAGGTCAGCTGTTGCAGCACAAATGAGACGCTGGTGTTGAGAAGCACAGGTAGTGAGGCACAGAAGGGGTTAGTTGAAGAGCAAGAGCGGAGAAAAACAAAAGGAGAAAGGTTAAATGGGGATACAGCACAGCCGAACGAGCAAAATCTTAAAGAACGGTTAATCACCCTCTTTATAAAATTATGCTTCTCTGTCTGTCTGAAGCCATTTAAGCTCCGACCCCATATATGACGGCGGCTATGGTGTTCTTTGAAGCCGCGCCAATCGGCCCAATCGGCTCGACACACCCGGGCATTCACAGCTGACATCGGGAACATGCCGATAATCCCCACAATCACCGTCGATCAGCTTCTTTGTCCAATAAAGTTATAAATGTCCGTGAATTTTCCGCCGATCGTGCTCAGCTCAGCTGAGTTCAATACAAGTCCACGGTCAGTCTGAGAGTGCTTATAGATGCTCATAGTCGATCATAGCGCACAAAATAAAATGAGGAAAAAATGTTTATTGAAGCCAAAATAATACAATCATCTACAGGTCTGTGCACAATCAATACAGTATTTTGGCGGTCCTTTACACAGTAGAATTTGTTTGTTAAAAATTTGTACTTGTAGGTGTAGTGATTACCTGAAAACTTTCTAGGATTGTTCAATGGGTTCTTGAAAGTGTTCTCCTCAAATGTAGAGGCTGTACGGCTAAGTGATGATTTATTATTGTCGGAATTGCACGGAGATCACTTTTGTCACACAAATCGATCCTTTACACAGTGTGACAGTTCTGTTCCTATGCTACGTCACCCTCACTCTCGTCGCTGCTGTCGTCGTCCTCAGCGTCGGACTCCTTCGGCTTGGGCTTCAGGGGCCTTTTGGGCTTCTTGGGGAGGTCTGCTCATTTCGCTCAATTTTTTCGTACCGGACACTTGAGATGTAGTAGATGCTCCTCCAAGTTTTTGTTTGCAAAAAACGATCCAATTAACTGACATGTATGACTGGCGCGTGACACCCTTGTCACCGTGGCCATTTTTGCGTTTCTATCCGAGCGCGATTAAACCCAGAAAAATATCAGAAAATTATATTATGAATCACAATGGGGACTTGGGATCGCCACGAAATAAATGTGATTTTATTTATTTTCTGTCAACTTTCATTAAGTTCAAGATATATGCACTCGTATAGTATTCCTATTTGACACGGTGGTCGTTTTAGCCAATTTATCAAATATCGCCCTCGACTTGGCCGATTCGAGTCGACTTGAAGTCACTACGCTCGTTGTCCAGCTCAAACGGCCGTAATCTATCCATCCTTCACGGAAAACTGATGGGCCATATTTTAGCTCTCGTGCTCAGGAGCAACGCCGACCCAACCGTTGTGGTAGGGTCGGAGGGCCGCCATGCGGAAATCCCCTTTTATTGCGTATTTACTTTCACTTGACATTCGCCCCTATTTACATTACATCATCTATTTGTATCATAAACAGGGACCCACCGCGCA
Organism: Mycena olivaceomarginata; assembly: GCA_029378375.1. NCBI lineage: Eukaryota > Fungi > Basidiomycota > Agaricomycetes > Agaricales > Mycenaceae > Mycena > Mycena olivaceomarginata. The sequence continues at coordinate 11,312 of JARKIC010000066.1, read as the reverse complement.
ATTTTACCATCGTACCACCATCCTCGCGACCAGTGCAGGGCAAGTGCCCAGAGGTAGCATCGGAGCACCTCGACCCCTCCTCTCGGAAAGTCGCCAGTGGGCTGTTTAGCCACCAGATCCCCCAAATTACGCCCTACAACCTCACCCTCTTTTCCCCTCATTTTCGCACTTTTGTACTCTCTCTTCTCCGCATTTCCGTACTCTACGGCTCAAGACACTATTCCAAATTCTTATTCCAAATTCTAGTCTACACTTTCACGGATCACCGACCCTTAACAAGAACCTACGAGCCGGGCTTTCCCCTCTTCCACACCGTCATCCTTGCCTTGTACTCCGATCACCAGAACTCAGTGGACCTCATAGAAGACATTCAAACTCGCGTTAGCCAAGACTCCAGACTGCGGGGCATGAACGGAAGATCATATTACCGTTGGATCCTCGCCTTGGCTCGAGAACGACGCGTCAACATGCTGTACACCCGAGGACATTCCGCTGAGTTGTCACTTCCCTCTCAATTAAATAGAGGGGCTGACCATTACGCCTCTGGATCACAACGATTTCCCGAGCTTGTTCCTATCGCACCCACGCCAACATTCACCATGGACGCATACACGCTGTACACCAAAGCGGATGGATGGGTCGAGTCAAATGCGCGGAATTTCATCGATTTCTTCTTAGCGAAGGAGGCCGCAGAGAAGCTCGCACATGGAAACAAGTTGCGGATGTTGGCCTCCATCCACGACAATATGCCTCCCCCCGATTATCCCTACACAAGGGCGCTATCCGCACATTCCGCCGTCATACAGCTCTACGCGCGATCGGGACAACTTCCGATGGCCGAGGTTTTGGAATCCAGATCCAAACTACCTTCCTGCATGTGTAGACTGGGCTGTGACGCGGTGGAAAGCGTCCACCACATCTTTGTGGATTGCGCGGAATTTGAAGAGTGGCAATGTGCTGCGGGAGAAGAAGAGAAGAAGTCTCCTTGCAGACGGAGCGGAAATTAGTTGAGGCGGGCATACTGAGAGAAGAGGACCAGCGCGCGATTTTGAACGCAGCTAAGTCCCTTTTTGTTGACGACGCTGCCATTTGGCCCCTGAAAATCACACAGTATTACCTGGGACGGATCCCGCGCATTGGTGACCACATTACACGCGAAATGGTCCCGGACACCATGAAGAGACGTAAATTGGCAAGCCATCTATCAGCAGATTGGCACACGAGCGCAATTCGCTTGGCGGGAAGGATTTTTGGGAGCATCCAGCGGACAATGGCAGCGCGCGCATCATCGTGAACACCCATTCATTCAACCACCACATCACTGTCGTTTTGGTTTTCCTCTTGCCGCCGCTCAAGCGGCATTCATGACTATCACGACTCCACGACTCTTACGATACTTTCCTATCCCATTTGGGTTCGTCGAGTATCCGTACCTAAGCATTCTCTGTGTAGACGAATATCACATTATTAAATCGTTAAATACACGCCACCGTCTTAGCCCAAATTCATCCACGAACTGTCTGCGCTTCGTATTCCGAAGTCCAAGGCCCCAGCCCCTCCACATACTCTCCACACTGTGCGGTGCCGCTTGAAGGGCATTTCCGAAATGTCCACCCTGCGCATTGACGTCTGCACCATGCTCGAGCAGCAGCTGGGCAAGGTCAAGATGGCCTTCAGCTGATGCTGCTTGAAGGGCATTTTCGTAATATCCACCTTGCGCATTGACGTTCGCACCGTGCTCGAGCAGCAGCTGGGCAAGGTCAAGGTGGCCTCCAGCCGACGCCGCTTGAAGGGCATTTCCATACTCTCCATCCACTCTGTGCGTTGACGTCTGCACCGCGCTTGAGCAGCAACTGGGCAAGGTCAAGGCAGCCTTCGAGCGACGCTGCTTGAAGGGCATTTCCGTAGTGTCCACCTTGCGCGTTGACATCTGCACCGCGCTCCAGCAGCAGCTGGGCAAGGTCGAGGCGGCCTTTGAGTGACGCCGCTTGAAGGGCATTTCCAAAACATCCACCCTGTGCGTTGATGTCTGCACCGTGCTCAAGCAGCAGTTGTGCGAGATCAAGATGGCCTCCGCTTGACGCCGCTTGAAGGGCATTTCCGAAATGTCCACCCTGCGCATTGACGTCTGCACCATGCTCGAGCAGCAGCTGGGCAAGGTCAAGGTGATCATTAGCTGATGCCGCTTGAAGGGCATTTCCGTAATATCCACCCTGTGCATTGACGTCTGCACCGCGCTCGAGCAGCAGCTGGGCAAGGCCAAGGTAGCCATTAGCTGATGCCGCTTGAAGGGCATTTCCGTAATATCCACCCTGTGCATTGACGTCTGCACCGCGCTCGAGCAGCAGCTGGGCAAGGCCAAGGTGGCCTCCAGCCGACGCCGCTTGAAGGGCATTTCCGTAGTGTCCACCTTGCGCATTGACGTACGCACCGCACTCAAGCAGCAGCTGTGCGAAGTCAAGATGGCCTCTGCTCGATGCTGCTTGGAGGGCATTTCCATGGAGTCCATCTTGCGTATTGACGTCTGCACCATGCTCAAGCAGCAGCCGCGCGAGGTCAAGATGGCCTTCGGTCAACGCTGCTTGGAGGGCATTTCCATAGTGTCCACCTTGCGCGTTGACATCCGCACCGTGCTCAAGCAGCAGCTTTGCAAGGTCAAGATGGACTCCACTTGACACCCCTTGGAGGGCATTTCTATACCATCCACGTTCTGCTTCAGTGGCCGCACCACGCTCAACCTGCGGGTCTTTGAGGTCAAGATGGCCTCCGCTCGACACCGCTTGGAGGGCATTTCCGTAGGGTCCACCTTGCGCATTGGCATCTGCACCGTGCTCAAGCAGCAGCCGTGCGAGGTCAAGATGACATCCGATCGATGCTGCTTGGAGGGCATTTCTGTAGTGTCCACCTTGCATGTTGATATCTGGACCTTGTGCATTGACATCTGCACCGTGCTCAAGCAGCAGCTGTGCGACGTCAAGATGACCACAGATCGATGCTGCTTGGAGGGCATTTCCGTAGTGTCCACCTTGCGCATTGACATACGCACCGCACTCAAGCAGCAGCTGTGCGAAGTCAAGATGGCCTCTGCTCGACACCACTTGGAGAGCACTTTCATGCGATCCACCTTTCACATTGACATCTGCACCATGCTCAAGCAGCAGCCATGCAAGGTCAAGATGGTCTCCATTCACTGCTGCATCAAGGGCACTATCCTCCCATTTTTGCGCATTGACATCCGCACCGTGCTCGAGCAGCAGCCGTGTGAGGTCAAGATGGCCTTTGCTCGATGCTGCATAAAGGGCATTTTTGTACTCTCCACCTTGCGCATTGACGTCTGCACCACGCTCCAGCAGCAGCTGGGCAAGGTCGAGGCGGCCTTTGAGCGACACCACTTGAAGGGCATTTCCGTAGTGTCCACCCTGTGCATTGACGTCTGCACCATGCTCAAGCAGCAGCTGGGCAAGGTCAAGATAGCCTTCAGCTGATGCTGCTTTAAGGGCATTTCCGTAATATCCACCTTGCGCATTGACGTCCGCACCGTGCTCGAGCAGCAGCAGCAGAATTTGGAGAAACCCAAGCTTTGCTGCCCAGTATAGCGGTGGTCCAGCTGTGTAGTCCCGCATCAACGACTCGTAATTATGGAAGACCCAGAATGTCCACTGGCAACTGTCCTGAATGAAGAGAGACCCAAGCATGTCCCGAACGTTGTCAGAAACACAGCTGAATTGTGCATGGACAGCATACTGTACACTGTAGTCTGCAAGGGGATATTGGACTTCGATTTCCTTCATGTTATACGGGATGTTGTCCATGCTCCCAACCCATAGAACATATGCGAGACACGATGTGGCGATGATAGTGTGGGCCATCTCGGCCTCTATCCGGAACAGCGATACAGACAGCATAGATTGTATTCGCTCAGACATGAAGAACTCCTTGACAGAGAAGTGTGCAAACTGCACAGTTCCGTCGGGTGTGATATGAACAAGACTGAGGCAAACCCGGGAGATAGCCTCCCTGGGGTCTGGTTCGATGTACTCTTCTTCAAAAGTCGCGCTCGCATCATCGATGAAATTGATCGCAAGAACTTGGGCGAGCTCCTCGACATGGAGGGGGCGGAATGAGAACGCGATCCAGTTGAAGAGACGACGTGCATGGGGTTTATTTGTAGTGTGGATCCGGGAGAGGATACGCTCGTATGTTGCATCGAGAGTGGTGGGAAGGTTGTTGAGTGTAACCTGGAGGTCCCGAAGCAAGCATTTACGGAGGTCATCCAGCTGGCAGCTAACCCATCTGAACCTGCAACGATGCATAAACATTCAAATATGGACCTCGAGAGTAATGTGATGACCCACATTCCGTTGGAATGCTCAAGGAGGTGATTGAGAACACGGTCACGATGCACTTGCGGCCAGGAGCAGAATGGGTGCTCTTTGGACATGATATGGCCAAGATAGAGAGAAATATCACCTGGATAACAGAGCTGAGATCCAACTCACAGGTCGTCAGGGGACGGAGCAATTTCACAACAGCATCCTCGGGTCGACTGGTCACGAAGACGTGCACACAGCCCTCCGCCCACTGAAGAAGATCGCAGAGGACAGGCGCCAGCTCGTCTGTTTTTGAGCACTCATCCAGAGCGTCAAGAATGATGAAGATAGGACGTGCCGAGAGAGCAATGATCAAACTCTTGAGACAAGCAGTCAGCTCTGGAATGCTCGGTTCGTGCGCACCAGACCCGAGTTTCTGGTAGAGCGCAAGGAGAGGAGATGGAGCATCGAGGAGCTGCTCCTCGAGCTGAGATATGATGGACGAGAGCATCCCACGAAGAGATTGCTTGTCGGCTTCGCTGTAGTAAAAGTAGAAGTAGGCATGTACACCACCAGAAAGTGCCAGCATATCTTCGATAACTGTGGAGCTGATAGAGAGGAGGTGAGGAGTCAAGGTTGCGAGGGACACGTTGTATCATACACACCATATGATGGTCTTTCCCGCGCCAGCTGAGCAGGACAATGAGTATAGAGCAGAAACACAGCGAGCAGTAAGTACCCACGTTTTCCGTTGATCCAAAAGAAAGAGGACAACGTGCTTTTCCAGCTTCTGTACTCGAATGATCGCACCAACCAGTTTCCGGTGCTGCCGTCATGGAGAGACCGCGCTGTGTTATGGTTTGTCCGAGCATCCGGGGCCTTAAGCCATGAGCGGACGCTGTCATCCACTAGATGTTGTTAGCTGCCTCTGATGATGGTACTTGTGCACCTGGGGAAAGTAGTACGTACAATGTCGTCGATTGAGATTTCCCAGGTACTTCATGATATGCTCATTCGCATCTAAGGCGGTGACAGACAATGTCACAAATGGTCAAAGCGGCGCAGACACTACACGCGCCGGTCGTAGAGCTCTTTAGGTCGCTGAGCTGCTGCATCACGCACTCATTCGCATCTACAAAGTCATGAGGGGTCAAGCTAGAGGGCATGGATGCTTCACGCGCCTTTCGAGGACTGCACAGCCTTCTGTAGGTCGTTCTCCAACTGGTCCAAGATCTTCGCTGCATCCTTGTCCGCTAACGAAGAAGCTCAATCCGTGTCGAGAAAATTTTCAGTATAACGAACCTAGAACCAGGCCATGCAAATGATCCAGGATCTCTCGCGAAAACACCATAGCATTTGCGACGCCCATAGATTGCTCCGCCCCAATGAGGTCGTTCAATTTCTTCAACGCATCCTGAACATCTGTTCGCCCAATCAGAGTCCGCAGGTAAGAGCCTGGAGCCATTCATCATTCAGCACCAAATACGTTTATAACCGACGGCGACCTCACCAAAGCGGTTGTGCTTAATCTCTTTCGTCATCAGCGCAAAGACCGACAGCAGATGCGTGAGTATCCGTATGACAACCTCTCGCATGTTGTTCGGTAGCTGCGCTGACATGTATACCCGCAAGCGCTCCAGAAAGGAATGCAAGAGCTCGCAGAGGTCTATAATGGAGTCAAAGCGTGCGCTGACATTCTTCGCTGCCTAATCACATGGTCAGAAGAACATATACGCAAGAGTAGGCTGCCAGCACACACCTGCACTAGCACACCGAGCGCAACAAAGCCAGCCCTTGCGAACGGGACGGGCTGACACGGCATATATCAGTGCTTGAAACAAGTGTGAAGAAGGCTGTACACACCACGCCTGCCGCCTCTCCCGCCGTCTCAGAAAGCGAACCGATGAGATGAAGCATGGGCTTTAGCCACTTCCGGAACCTCTCTTTCTTGTCACGGTAGTCTTTGAACTCCTGGAGGTCGCGGTCAAGCGCATCTAAGACGGCATCGGGGTTGTTGCAGCCAGCCAGGGCGTGGGTCGCAAACTTGATCTTTGTATCTTCCTCGTACTTTCTGGTAGCATCTTTCCACAACTCCAGGAACTTATGGTCGTCGGGGTTTTGGGCCATTTGGGCTGAGAGAGAGCAACGTTCCAGTGGGCAACAGCTTCGACACAGCTTCGACAGTGACATCCAATTAAACCAATTTGGTCAATTATCTCACGTCACGTAGTTTACGGGCTTCACGGCCCGTGAGACATCAGGAAAAAGCCTACAGAAATTTGCAGCACGGTTAAATATGTCGTTGAACATAGCGCATGGTAGACAAGGGCTTGTGTATGTAGCCGCTGTTGTCGCCGTAGCACCAAGCGAGGTTTATATAGGGCATCATTGATGCGCGCTGTTGAGATGTCGCACTATCCCTTCAAGTGCCAAGACCAAGTTGGATACATTGCTCTGCCCTATCGCGATGTTGGACTATTTCCCTTAGTGCCAATGCTACAATGCTAATATCGACATGTGTCCCGAATTCTGTTCTCTGGTTCCGGAGAGGTATTTTCCGAAGAGTTCAAGTTTACATCGGTGAAGATCGGGAGATATGTACTGTTAGCTAGAACTTGACATATTCCAGAAAATGGGACCACGTCAAGCTAATATATTATCCTGAGTCTTCATCAGGAAAAAGTCCTGGGGCCGTAGTTGCCCGGTCAGTTATGTAGTCATTGGTAGCTGCCGTAGCTGGTGTAATTTGGTAAGACATTATATAGTACCCTGTAGTCGACATAGCTCACCGCGGGAACTATGTACAACAAATATTGTTTTGCACGGCAAATATGTTGTATCATATTGTCCGATATCAGTGCTACGGCGATTACGAAGGAGTAGTGCGGTCCCTTCAAGCGCGAGTCGCGAGATATAGCACTGCAGCATGCTTGAAGCCAGGACAAAGCCAGGAGGGAATTTGCGTGATGAATTTGTGCAAAAATAGCGGTCCAGAAGAGGCGACGGAAGATGAAGGTGTGCGCAAGCCAGAGTGCTCCGCGACAACCCCAGCTGGACAAGTCAAGTTTCAGAACAAAGTCCATTGAAAGTCCACGAAGGTCCGCGACGGACTCGGAAAAACTCGGCCCGATCAGCACATGTGACATGGTCCGTGCGCATGTTGATTCAGGCGCCACTTTTGATGGCATCTTTCGTCGTCTCTTTCCTTTGCCCACCATCTTCCTCCCTTTTCCCCCGCGAGAACCTGTCGTTTTTCCATTATAATCCTTCTTGGCCCTCAATGTTACTGCGCAAACATCATCCCAATGATACAACACCTGTCAGCCCGTCATTCAGCGACACGATCGTGTTCAGCGCAAGCAATGTCATTACCGACCCGTGCAAGCTCGCCGACGTCCCCACTCTAAGAGCATTTCACTGCCTCGACACCCCCGCTTCCCCGCTCAGCGCTCTCGTTCCTTCGGCAGTTCCATTTCGGCACTTCCATCAAGCGTTCTCAAACCGCCAATCTTTTCTGCAAGGACCCCTTTGAAGTTCAAGTCGTTCAGGCATACTTTCAAGCATGGCTCAAGTTACTCAAGCATTCTTCAAACTGCTGCAGTACTTGACTCTACTGAAGTCTTCAATCCCTTCACGTCCTCACCAACGATGTTTCTGCCTGGCAATCATCAGCCGACTTTATATCTTTCCGCAAGACGCTTTCGACTGAACCTCAGTCTGGTAAGCATATCCACACGGACCAAATTTCCACGCCGTCCTCAAGCGCATGCGCATGCAAAGTCGTTTCAAGAGCGTGCTGTACCGTGAACTGCTCTCCCTCAGCCCGCCCCCCTTCCTTTATCCCCGGACAACGGCCCGTATTGTACCTTTGTGTCCTTGACAGTGTCAATATACCTTGTTTACAGTATTTTGCGATGTGTGAGCTGAGTAAACGGTACCAATGCACATTCCTACTTGTGCAATGCAGCTATATAGTGCTACATAGGCTATTGTACTACGGGACTATGAAGCTATATTGCGCTACAGAGTTGTTAGGCACTGCTACAGCGACCTATATAACAGAGAGCTACGGTAACTACATAGACTACATTGCACTATATATGCAGTGGAATTTTTCCTGATGTTATCCAACCAGCGAGTTGCAGTGAGCACTTGAGGATTGTTTCAAAATATGATTGTGTAAGCCAAGTTGCACATTATGATGCTCCAGGACATATGTACCCTTTACGATTCACGTTCAGGTGAGAGTCAAGCGTGAAGTGGGTTGGAAGTGGGAGCGAAAGTTTCTAAGTCCGTTGTCAATGTCTGCCGTAATTCTGCGTCGCATGACCGCGTTGCACACGTGAGCATGGTTCGAGTTCATATTTGGAAAGAGGCACAACACACGTCCACAACTCTTCTCGTCTTCCCCCACTTCCTCCTTCGAAGTTCGCCCGCTCCCCCGCTCTTAACGTCCCTCGCCCCTCGCCACTCATTCGCCACACTGTGTGCATTGTGGTATGGTCCATTGCTGACCACCAGCGTCGACTTGTAACTGCAACAGGCTTTGTCGCAGCGACAGCGGAGGGCATTTTGTACGTCTCTTCGTATCTCTCCACTCCAGTTTGTCTTCACTCAGATCCCAAGCTCAGTCAATCCTCCCCCCAAGATTTGAGTTGCAATTTAAGGCCCAAAGACTGCCGCTGACAGACGGTATGTCTGTTGTTTACGTGCATCTGAGGAGCATTCCCCAGCTACCACGCATCTGTGTGTTTTTCCGACGTGGGTGCGAGCTTCCCATCCCCTTCCGATGACCATGGACTTCTGGGTACGTCCTCCTGTTGTGTTTTCGACTGCATCCGCTCACAAAATATCCTTTTGTCGCATCGATCAACATACCCTGATGCTCCAATGGGCCGCGACCATGAGAGTATGTCCCCCTTTCTCCTGCCGAATCTGTGTTCCTGCGATAACATTCTGTAGTGTATGTCAAATCCAAGTTGTTTTACACCGCCTTTGCTCCCATACCACATGATACGCAGAGCGCCGTGATATGTGCGTGTTGTGATTTCTTTTTCGCTGTATTTTCTAACAAATCTTCTTTCATTATGCACAGCGCTCCAACGCTTCCTAGGCCCGAGCGTACCGCAGTGAAAGTACGCTCACGTCCTCTTGCCAAATCCATGTCCCTTGCTAACATTTATGTAGAAACACGCTCAATCCAAGTTCATATGCGATACGCAGCGGACGGTGCCATGCTGGATTCTCAACGGATGGCGCTTGTGCTAGGTACTGTTTACTTTTTTGTTAGCCAATGTGTGTAATACGTAGATCTCAATGCAATCAACTAATTTATTCAATGATATCCCGCCATTGAGATGCAAAGGAACTACAATGTGCTACCTGGGCCTATGTGGGCAACGGAGCTACAGAGCTACGGCGCTCTGTAGACGAGACCTGCGGCTACAACGCCTATTATAGTAAGCTATAGTTTTGGCGGTGAACTACATCTCACTATATTTCAGGGGGGTAACGACGGTGCTACGGGTGCTACATGGGCTATGTTGAGCACCGTAGTTATCTGAATTTTTCCTGATGGAATGGATCATTTCCTACCTCCTCCACTTCCGCACAAGAGCAGTCTTGGGATATGCCTGCGTCGCCGACACGGCAGCTTGCCATCGGACGCCATGCGGTGTGCACGGCTCACACTATGAAACGCCTCTGCTTCGAAAGTAGTAGTCGCGCGGGCGAAGCCTGCAGGCTCGCTTTCTGTGCCCCAACTTTTGGCGCGGAGAGGCTGGCGACTCGCCGACGGAGACACTTCTGTGGTCCTCGCATTCCCTCCCCCCTCTTCCTTCCCCTCCCCTCTCTTCCCTCTTATCTTCTTGTTCTCCACGGCCTAACTGACGCCGCCCACGGACCGAACAAGAGATCGCTATCATCGTGGGGGCGGGGGAGGGACGGAAGGAGTGCGCGGGGATGCCTACTTCCATGAATCGGGGAGCGTTGGATGAGGCGAATGGCAGCTCTGACCCGCGCCGAGCTTGCGCCTCAGGATGGAGAAGGGCCGACTCGCGCTGCTTGTGTGGAGCGCAGAACGAAGGGTGTAGACGAGGACAGACGTAGCATGTAGCCACATTCCCACCCTTCCCACCTCCTCCCTCCTCCCTCCCCTCCCCTCCCCTCTCCTTATCTCTCCTCCGCCATCGCCGCCTTGGCACGTATACTCCAGAGCCTGGTGCTGACATCCCCTCCCCTCCCTCTAGGTACATCGTCCGCCTCTTCGGCTGGGTGCACAAGTACGGGATCCGTGTCAATCTCGATCTGCACGCGGCGCCGGGGTCGCAGAAGGGTATATACCAAGGGCGGCACATACATACATTCGAACCCCCGGCACATTCAAATCACAGGTGGCACATTGAGTAAATGTGCCGCGCATGAACGCAAAGGGGGCACATTCCATTTCGGGAATGTGCCGGGCTTGGCACCGACTACTCTGGAAAAGACACGTATCCGCACCCCGCTCTTTTCCTCCTCCCACCACCAACCCACCACCACCTCTCGCTCCAACCAGCCCACCCACACGTCAAAATACCTACTGATGGCACCAACAACTCGAAGCATAGCGCCACCGACCAACTCTTCATTGACAGGGTCTCGGCACGTTGGTTGATTGACTTCCACACCTATGTACGTCGCGCAATGGCCCGCCTCATCGCAACCCAACCTCCTGGATAAATGTATACACCAGGTTTTCTCGTATCAAATTCAGAACTCCGCCTCCTTGCCGGTGGCCTGGCCGTTCGAAATAGCAGATTTAAATTGTAAGCATTCGCACGGCGACGGTATGTGTTTTCATTCCTCACCACACTCAAATTTGTGCATTTGGCAGCACCATTGAACCTCGAAGGCACAATATTATTTGGTGATGCTGGCCCGCGGTCAACAGGACGAGGCACGCGGAATTCACCTCTCTCAGTCAATAATTAGCAAGGCAGCGAGAACAGAAATATGGTGTGT